>NW_010729097.1:1175801-1239837 GCF_000365185.1 Nelumbo nucifera | reverse complement strand
CCCGCCATTGCTGCCACCTCTGTCTCCACCCACCTCCAGCAATGTTGTCGGAGGCGGAGGTGGCAGCGTTGGACAGAGAAACCACCAGCACCGCCGCCGCCACCTCTGTCTCCAGCCACCTCTGACAACGTTACCGAAGGCGGAGGTGGGCGGCGGAAAACGGTGGTGGTGAGCGACAACAAGCGGCAGCTCCGATGAACAAATGGCAAAAAGAAGAAGATGGATAGTATTTTTTTCCTTTATTGATATTATTTTTAAAAAGTTAACCTATTTTTGAATTTTTTTTAAAATATATTACTTTTATTGATATTAAACCCCAAAAGTTGCCCTTATATGCTATTACCCCTTATTTAAATGGGTTCCTGATTCAAACATGGCTGCTGGGAACCATCTATGGTTCCATTTTGGATTAACTTCCCATTTCTCCTAGTTAATTTATTTTTATGTTGAAGGTTTTCTTTGGTCGATTGCTTTAGCAGTCAAACTTGTGTTGAAATTTGATGATCAGGCAACCATAACACTTACCAGAACCACTACGGCTAGGGTTTATGTGGAATTGGATCTATTGGATCTACTTGAAAAACATCCAAGCAAAATCTGGATTGGTTCAAGTCGTGATGGCTTCTGGTAGGAGATAGTTTATGTTGAAGGGAAATTCAAATTTTCAAGAATCTCTCCTCCCTCCCTTGTGTTCTTTGGATTTTGTCCTCCCCTCTTCCCTCCTTTGAATGCATGGAAAGACTCATTGTCCCACATTGCTTGGGAAAGGAGTTGAGTTTGAGTGTATCTATAGACTTGCTCTATAGATGTTCACATGCATGTGATGGGGGTTGGGGCTACTTTTCACATGTGTGCATCGAGCTAGGCCGGGTGCGGGAACAGGTATGGGTATATATGTGTGCTACACCAAATCATTTTAGATTTGTCCGCTTTAAATAGTTTGACTTTTGAATTTAAAATTTTATTTTTTTAAACATTTTTTTCTTCATCTTCATGTCTCTTCTAACAGGTGCACTATTCTAAAGAAACATCTCTCTGAAATGACACTTCTGTGTCCATTTGAGTGACTGAGAACATTCTATAAAATAAGTGTTGATCGACCCAGAAATACAAACCAATGCATTCAACACATTCTTTTCTTTTCTGCCAATCGTTCTTCTTTGAGCATCAATCTTTGTAATTCACGAAGGTATGCAACACTACAGTTCTACAAGTTCTCGATTTGAAAAATGATTACCGATAAATCACATCTGTATTCTTTATTATTTTCCAACAGTTGATAAGGATATCCTGAACATTGTGAAAACCGCTTTAAAGTATGACATTTTGAAGTTGTCTACAAGCACAATAAAGCCAATTGGAAATCCAGAGAAAAGCAAGTTGACGAGGAAAACAAAGAGAAGAAAGAAATTGAGAAAGGCAAGAAGGTTTATGCTCGAGTAAAGTTGGTGGTTCCTAATGAGGTCTCAATCCCAAAGATTTCCTCTGAAAACCCTGGTGGATCACATGATAGAACTGAAATGCAAATGGCGGTTGTTCAGGTCATTCCTTCTTCCAATCAAGTAACAACCCTAACCACTGGGATTGATTACTAGACTGATATTGCTATGGTCCTTTCAGACTCTGAGGTTGATGAAGCTACAGTTTAATTTGCATATACCAGTTTCTACGGATGATTCCTTTATTCAGAAAGCCGCAGGCATAAAGGGGAGGTCTCCATTAATGAATTGAGGTCCTTCCGATCTGCTATTAGTGTCAAACTGTGTTCTCCAAACAAAGTACAGACTGTCAGTCTGCTGAGCCTGATGCCGGTTTCCAACAAGTTAAGTCTAAAAGCCAGAAGAAAAGGAAAGACTACAGTGTCCAAGTGAGTAAAAAATGGATAACTAGATGCCGACGGGGTGATTTCGACTTCAGTCCAGCCACGCTCAATCAGGGCACTGTTCGCGCATTTGGAGCACGCGCCACATGTCCTCCAAAACGTGTAAACGGCTGTAGCATGCGAGGATGCTTCCTGCCATTAGTTCTCCTCTTCTCTCCTCACCCTTGAGTGTCGCAAACTAGACATCCCTTCTCCCTCTCTCTCCTCAACCTAAGCTAGTCTAAGTCCTGGCATTAACAAGAGGCGAATGAGGCGATATGAAGTGTGGTGACATGACCATCTCTTCAAATCTCCATGATGATAAGCTTAATCGGACCTTATGCTTTAGCCAATTCTTCTTCCTTACAGGCACGTCAGCTTCCTTGGGATGAAGCACGAAGTTCTGAATTCTCCGTATACCACTTCCATATTTTTACTGTCCGTATTTGCAAAGCATACTCTAAACCAACCAAAATTATAAAACATGTATCACAGTTAATGAAATGGGTGAAGACAGTATGTGAAGCTGCCGGTAGTGAGATCACAGAGTTTGTAATTCACTTCGACTGGTAATAGGAGTCCAAACTGGCATCAGTGTGTTCACACAATTGGTGATGCACTCTGAGTGGTGCTGGGAGTGCTGGCAGGCTCTATTCTTCACAGCATGATCCCTTTCGGCTTCTGCCATGGATCATCATCGTGGTAGACATATGCGAAGCCGCTGTGCCGGGTCAAATCCATTCTGGCCATCTCATCTGATGAAGGAGGATTTGGCCCGACCTCGTAATAGGGAGACACGTGGACGTGATTCAGCATAAGTGACAGCTCGACATCAACATTCCGGTACGTGGAGGTGACTTGGCACGAGCGACAGCTAAGCATGGTCGGTCCATCGCAAAGTGACCTCGGGTACGAAGCGATACCTTGGAATGAGACCGCCTCCTTAGCTGGTCACGGTCCGAGGAATGTCGAACCCAAGCAAGCGGATCCCCTCGGAGACAACCCACCTCGGACGAAATCACCACGATGCTGCACAAGCAGCTCGCTGCAGGGTAGCTCGGTACAGGATAGCTCGACATCTCGCGGGAAGCCCCCTGCCTGACAAGACCGTACCTGCCAAACCTGAAGACTGCAGCCACGTCCCTCATCCGACGGCATCGTACCTGTCAGCCCCAGAGGTTGTCTCCTACCTGGCGGGACCGTACCCTACAACGGTCACATTAGCTCGTCTACCCTCAGTCCTCATAGTAACGGCCAGCCATTCCGAAACGTTACCTGACACCAGCTCGCCGCCGCAGGGATTCGGGATCATTCTCACCAGACCTGTCAAGACGCTATATGCATATAAGGACTCCGATCCCCCAGGAGCCAAGGTATCGCATATTCACCACTCTCTAGCTTTCTCATCTTCTTGCAAACTCATTCTCTTTCAGCTCGCAACTGTGTACTAACTTAAGCATCGGAGTGCTCCCGCCGGGTGAACAACCCTGAGTTCCTTCATTTCTCCTCTCACACAGTATCTCTTGCCCATCGCTAGGTAGGAGCTTAGTCGCTTCCAATTAGGAGTGACCGGATTGCGCATCCTCATCATCCTCACCAGATATCCTCATCAAATTCAATCTATAGCAAATTCAATCTATGTAGTGCATAGAACAGAGGACCCATGGTGGCACTGACCCACCCAGTGATCACCAAAATCTGAATAATGTGAGCTGCCAAGAGCTTTCCGCCTCCGCTCCTAGACAACCCATATGGCCTCCCCGCTGCGTAGACCTCCTCGACATATGCCTTCCTTGCAAACAAGGCCGTGAATATGATCCCCCAAGCTCCACAGCCACCGTGCAACTATGCCGCCTCAAGTGGGTCGTCGTATTTGTACTTCTCGGCGAGCCTGTTGCATTCAATCAAGAACCAAGCGGCGACGAACCCGCAAATGATAGCAGCCCACGGCTCCACCACTGAGCAGCCGGCGGTGATGACCGCAAACCCACCAAGAAACCCGTTGCAGACGTCGGTAACGTTCCAGTGTCCCACAAGCAACCTCTTCCCGAACAAAGTGGTCAGATCAGCTGTGCAACCAGCCAAGATCGTAGTTATTGCCGTCCAGCCAATGGCGCCCCACTGTCCATAGTAATTTCCTGTCGTATAGGGCTGCAATATGATCCTGAAGGAACCTGGATTAAATCCATACCAACCGAACCACAGCTGGAAGGTACCCAGCACGACCAACGACGCGTTGTGCCCACACAAAGCCACAGTTCGACCGGAGTGATCGAACCATCCAATTCTAGGACCCTCGATGAGGGCACCCCATAGTCCAGCAATACCTCCCACCATGTGAACGATGCCCGATCCAGCAAAATCGATGACCCCGGAACCGAACAGCAAGTCGTTATCAGTCCTGAAGGCACTGTCCCAACCGTCAGGGGACTAGAACCAGTGAGAGACAATCGGGTAGACAAAACTCGTCAAGAAGGACGAGTAAATAAGGTAAGCAACGAACTGGGTTTGCTCCGCTATCGACCCACTAGTGATCACAGCAGCGACGACGGCGAAACTCTACTGATACAAGAAGTTGCCGTAGTCAAACGATGGCGAGGGAAACGCATTCATATACAACTGGTGACCCTGCAGCACAAGTGTACGACAAAATTAATGAAGGACGTACGATAAAATAACAGAGAGGGAAATCGTTTTGCTTAACAAACGGCGTGAAGCATCCTCGCATGCTTCAACCGTTTACAAGATTTAGAGGACGCGTGGCCTCCAAAAACGCGAACAGTGCCCTGACTGAGGGTGCCTGGACTACGAATGGTGGAAACAGTGGATCATCTTTTTATCAATGGCACTTTAGCCTCCAAGGTTTGCAATGAATTTTATAATTTATTTGGACGTTGTTCATTTGTAACAATGCACTTTAATGTTGCCCAGAAAATTTATGTGCGTAGGTACATTTACCTATATTCTTTTGACTTTTTTAAAAAATAATAAAATGATATTTTTATTCATAAAAATTAATTATTAAAATGGGTAAAATAATTATATCATATTTTGTAAAAATTTCTCTCTGCTAAGAAAGTTAATTACCTATATTGGAGATGGATAAGTTTTACTAGGAAAATAAAAATAATTTTATTATAGGGCTCATTGCTTAATACAAAAAGAACATAAAAATATTGATCAATAAGAAAAAGAGGTCTAAACATTCTCAAGTTAGCCTCAACAGAAATGCCTTGTCATGGGCCACCTTTTGCAAATTTTGTACTTCTCAAAGTTATGTGGTTGGTTCTGCCTAAACATTTGGCGTCTCAGCTTGTTATGTGGTTGGCTCTGAAATAAGGTTAGGTTAAGTGAATGTGGATGGTTCGGCTAGAGGCAACCCAGGTTGCTCAGGTGGTGGAGTGTTTTCAGGGGGAATCACAGAGAATTTATTTTTTGCTTTCTCCTCTTTCTATCGCGTTAGGCTCAATTTGAAAGAAGTACAAATATATATAAAATAATACAAAATACAAGATTTTGCGTTCTACACATTTGTATTTGTACTCCTTCTAAATAGAGCCTTAACAGTCTAGACCAAGCAATTGGGTTGGGTAGGTGGGTTGGGTTTGGGTTGGGTTGAAATACTTCAAGTTGAATTTTGGGTCGAGTTGAATTTCGGGTTGGGTTATCAAATGCTTGACCTTAATCCTAAATGTTCGGGTTAGGATTGACCCATGGGTCAATTCGGGTCATCCCAAAAATAATTGAAATTTAAAAAAAATAAAGAAAAATTACATGAAAATGTCAAAATTAAAATAATTAACCTTAAAATTCTAAATATAAAATAAAAAACTTGAACATTTAACAATTTAAAGAGTAAAGACTAAATAAAAAAAAATAAAGAATGGAAACTTCTAATAATGCATAAATAATCCCAATTAGACTTGACAAATGGGTCAACGGGTTGACCCATGACCCAACCCAACCTAACCCATTTTTTCGGGTCAGGTTGGGTCATTTTCACGGTCGGGTAGCTAAATATGAAACTCTAACCCTATTTTTCGGGTTGGATTGGATCGGGTTCGCAGGTTGAGTCAACTTTTTGCCAGGTCTACTTAACACCAATATGGTTGTTGAATGCAGAGCCCTTTATGATGCATTTTATTTTGCTAACGCTTGGTTTTTCCAAGCTAGAGGTGGAGAGTGATTAAAAATGTTTGGATCGATGTGCTTTAGGACAAATCTAATGCTCCATGGAGTAATTTGAGGTGGTTGAGCAATTTTGATTCCAACCGTTTGGTTCATGGGAATAGGGGTCTAGAATCGGAATCAGAATGGGCAATTATGATTCCAACTATTTGGTTGGATGGAATCAGAATCTCATTCCCATTCCCTGCCCCATCCTTGGGAATGAAACCCCACTCCTACTGATTTTAATTCTCATTCCCATTCCTATCTAAACCAAACAGACTATGGGATTGGACCATTTTGACTCTGATTCCAGAGGATTTTGATTCCAATTCTGACTGCAAATCAAACGAACCCTTAGTCTTGTTGGGCTTCAAACAAGTCCAATAAACCCATGTTATGTTTGCTTTACTACAGTTATAACTGTTATCTTGACAAAGTTTTAATATTGTTTTTCTATTTCAGAATACATATTTAGGATCTGTTGGATTCACACTCGAAATTGGAATCAGAATTATAACCAAAATCCTTAGGAATTGAAATCGGAATGGCCTAATCCCATAGTTTGTTTGGTTCAGGCAGGAATGGGAATGAAAATTGGAATCAACAAGAATGAGATTTCATTTCCAAAAGAGGGATAGAGAATGACTATTCCCTCAAATGGGAGAATGTCATTGTTATGGGCCCGCGGGTAGGATCTCGTCACGGGTCGGTCCATGGTGAGAAAGCCCTGCTTTCCCTTGCGCCTTCCCTTGCGTGCAGACCCTATTGCGAAAACTGAATGGGTGATTTGTCCAAGAGACCACCCGAACTCTCCTTACACTTTTCTTGACTGGAAAACTGAATGCCTTTATTTCAATCCGTGGCTCCTTAAATAGGAGATTACAGAAGGAAATTCCTAATTAAACTCAAACTCCTAATTACCTATTCCTAATGGTAACTCACTCTTACTTAAGATAAGGATAAAGATAAGATAAGATAAGGGGTAAGGGATAAGGAATGGTGTAGCTGGCGGCGAGTTGGCGGGCAGAGCTAATGTGGTAAGATAAGTGTGGGCCCACCCTGATGAGCTGTCATGTGGGCCCCGCCCCACTGCTGCTATCGGGCAGTGCGCGCGTCTCACAGTGCTGCTTCCGTGAGGAGCGTGCTGCTGTCGTGCAGTGCGTGCTACTGCCGTGCGGTGTATGTTGTTGCCTAGTGCTGCTGCCGTGCTGCGCGCTGCCAGGCGTTGCGTGCTACGCGTTGCCGGGTGGGGCGTGCTGCGTGCTACGCATTACCAAGCGGTGCGCTGTCGGGCTGCTGTGCGGTGCGTGCTACTGGGCGGCCCGCTGTGCGTGGTGCTGCCTATGCCTGCGCCGCAGTGCGCTGCCGGTTGGTGTGACCATAACATTACACCCCTCCTAGACAACGAGCTTGTCCTCAAGCTCAAATTCCGGATACGGGGCTAGGAACTCTGCCAAAGGATCAAACGGCTGCACACTATCTCTTAGTCCACCAACAGCATGAACAACTGGGACTGCCCCGTAGCTCAGTGCATAAAGCTGGTTAAGTCCACATGGCTCAAATCGAGAAGGCGAGAGTAGGATGTCTGCACCCGCAGTTATTCAATGGGCCATTTGCACAGAGCAACCAACCCAACCCCTGATTTTGTCATGGTGTTGACTCTCAAGATGTTTGAGAAGCTGTTCCCGATCAGGTCTCCCAGTGCCCAACATGACTAGTTGCACATCCTGGTCCACCATCCTAGGAATGGACTCTGCAACGAGATCAACACCTTTCTGATGGTCAAGCCTGCCAATGTACCCAATCAGAGGAACATTCTTCCGAAGAGGAAGACCAAGCTCTCTTTGTAGAGCTGCTTTGCATTGAGGCTTGCCAGTCTGAAGAGTCTCCGTAGGGTAATTGGTGTAGCCATCCGATGCCAGGTAAACATCTAACGGTGGGTTCCCTTTGTTTGCATCAATCACATTCATGATGCCCTTCAGTTTCCAATCAAACTCACTTATTATTTGATGCAGATCCCGGCCACCTTCTTTAGTTTACAGCTCCCAGGCGTAACCATGGCTTGCAGTGACTACACGCTCTGCTGCACTCAGGCCAGCCGCAAGGACATTGAAGTGTTCCCCACCTCCTGGGTCATATAGTTTGAAGTAGTTTTGTGGAAGATCCACGTAACAAAAATCACGTACTGCACCACGACCCCGGTGTGCTATGTTGTGGATCACAAGAATGCACCAGGTATGCTTACAGAAGAGAACCTTAAGGGCATCCTTACAGAAGCGAACCATGCGTTTTAAAATATCCCCTCGGCCTCCCCCATATATATTTTTCTCAATGTTGCGAAACATAGGGCTATCCATGAACACAAAATCTATGCCATCAATATAAGCTTGAAACAAAGTTACCTTCATATCCTGCTCATCCACCTTATATCTTTTGCGCACTCCTGTTTCTTGGGCTTCTGCATAGTTATCATACCTTGGTGCCACAATCATAACTCTATGTTCACGCCGAGCCAAAGCCTCCGGTAAAGCCCCAACAACATCGCCAAGTCCACCTGTCTTCGACAAAGGAGCGCATTCTGTAGGTACCAATATAATGTTCGTGACATTGTCCCCAGCCAAAGGAGGAGACTTTATAGTCTCATCCTCCATGCATTGATCCTTGGTAATAACTGCGGTTGTAGGGTCAGTGATCTGTTGTTCGCTGGATGCCTCTGCCCAGTCCGGATGGCGACTGTTTGTGTTGGCGATTCCCTCAGAACTCCTTTCTTTGTTGGAGAGGAATGCTTCCAGGCGGTGTCGCAGCTCCCGGACATCTTCCTTGACTTCACAAACCTCCATGCTGGTTTCTGCTAGCCTATGTTCCAGCTCGTTGATCTTGGATGACAGCTGCTCCATATCGCCCGTGACGTTTGGCTCTGATACCAAATGTTATGGGCCCGTGTGTAGGATCTCGTCACGGGTCGGTCCACGGTGAGAAAGCCCTGCTTTCCCTTGCGCCTTCCCTTGCATGCAGACCCTATTGCGGAAACTGAATGGGTGATTTGTCCGAGAGACCACCCGAACTCTCCTCACTCTTTTCTTGACTGAAAAACTGAATGCCTTTATTTCAATTCGTGGCTCCTTAAATAGGAGATTACAGAAGGAAATTCCTAATTAAACTCAAACTCCTAATTACCTATTCCTAATGATAACACAACTCTTACTTAAGATAAGATAAGGATAAGGATAAGATAAGATAAGGGGTAAGGGATAAGGAATGGTGTAGCTGGCGGCGAGTTGGCGGGCAGAGCTGATGTGGTAAGATAAGTGTGGACCCACCCTGGTGAGCTGTCATGTGGGCCCCGCCCTACTGCTACTGTCGGGCGGTGCGCGCATCTCGCAGTGCTGCTGCCGTGAGGAGCGTGCTGTTGTCGTGTGGTACGTGTTGCTGCCTAGTGCTGCTGTCGTGCGGTGCGTGCTGCGTGCTGCTATGCACGCTGTCGGGCAGTGCGTGCTACTGTGCACGCTGCCTGGCGGTGCGTGTTGCGCTCTTCCATGCAGTGCGTGCGGTGCACTTCCGGACTGCTGTGCAGTGCTGCCGGGCGGTGCGTACTGCTGGGCGGCCCTCTGTGCGTGCTGTTGCCTATGCCTGCACCGCAGTGCGCTACCGGTTGGTATGACCATAACAGTCATTCCAGCAGGAATGGGAATGAGATTCTAATTCTGCCCAATCAAACAATTGGAATTGGAATAGCCCATTCCCATTTCGAATTCAGACCCCTATTCCTACGAACCAAAGGGGGCCTAAATTAGGTTATGAAACACAAAAATTATAGTAGATTTTGAAACAGTCAATAAATATGTCACATCTTAGGACATTCAATAAATATCGATAAAGTATATTTTGAAAAAATATATATTTATATTTTAAATCCTTCTACACCACACCACATTCATAATATAGAACATTATACTCAAGGTATGAATTTCAAAATCTATCATTTCAGATATGCTACATTGAGGATTGGTAACATAGAGCATACCTATTTTTTATCACAGTATAAACACCCGTTTTTTCATTTTTCATTCCTTCAAATTGTCCAAAAAAAGAAGGCAGTTTTCTCAATCAATACTGTTATCTGCCTTGTTTACTTTTTTTACTCCCTGCTGTAGTTTTTCTTCTTCTAAACCAGGGCCTTAACATAATCCATCAGTCGCCAGTCAAATCTGCTGCTATAGGACAGGGAAATCCAGTCCATCTTTTTTATCAGTGAAATACATTGCACTCCACCACAGAAATATGATATTACAGCCCCTATAGTCTATTAGTAGCCTCCCCTATAAATCCCATCTTGCCCGTTGAGATTTCATCAACGTTGAAATTCTGGGATAGGACTGAACGGTCATTCTCCCTTTTTCTTGAGGGGTCTAGTCAATCACTTTTGTGGGCCACCATTATGAATAGGGACCCAACCCCTAGGCCATTCCTAAAAAGCATTAAAATCAAAGTAATTGTGACCTACTTTGATGGGACTCGCACCCAAATACAGTTCACGTTGATGAAGTAGTCTTCCATCCTGTCTGTGGCTATGGCCGAACTGATATATTTAGGTAGCATTCATCCAATAATTGATTTAATGATCAAAACATGAACCGTGTAATGTTTCCTCTTAACAGGTTCATCCTTCATGTCATGATGTTATATCCTCGTCCTACATTGCCATATTACATGTGTATCCAAATTCCAAACCCTAGGCCATTATGAATAGGGATGTCAATGGATCCAATTTGGCATCGATTTAACTCGAGCCCAAACTGAACTCACCTGATATGGCTTATATATGGTACATATAAACTCAAACAAGTTACATCCGTATCTCAATGACGAACTGTCAACAGAGTTTTAGAATGGGTTCGCTTTAACACAAACCTGACCAAAATCCAAAGAAGCCTGTGCGGGTTTACCACTTAACCCAGCCACTAGCATCCCCAGTCATGATCTCACACATTAACCCTTCGCTGGCCACATCCCTTGGTCCCTACTGATCTTTCTTTAAGTCTTTTTCTTGCTTTTACTTCTCTTCTTTATTTATATTTCTTTCCATTTCTTGTCTTCGGTAACAAATGGATGGGATTGAATTGGACATGGGTAGATCAAATTTTGATTTGTTAATATTCAATTTCAATCAAATTTCAGTAATAAGATTTGATGTCTGATTCAAATATAACTAATATGGCCCGTCCACGTCGTCCAATCCCGAGCCACCATGTGTCCCTAAACGGAATGCTCAGCAAATTTACCAATGACCCGAACCGGCCTACCCAATCAACCTAATTAATCAGTTCACCCAAATGCCAGACTGCTTAAATCCTAATGAGAATGACATCGAGAATCTTGGGCCAGGCCCAAATGTTGTCTCCTAATTGGACTACAACTCCCTGGCGAGCACAACACCTCAGAGAGATCTCCCCCGGGAACGTTTACCCTATGTGTTTTGATGATTAACAAACTCACTAAAAGTAATAATGAATGTGTTAAGTGTGCAACTAATACATGTTATTGTGATTGAGCTGAAATGTTAGTCAAAGTATTATGAAAAATCAAGCTTGGAATGAAATGCTTTAGGTTGTCAATCAACTAGTGGTTCTCCAAAGAAGAAATTTGCTACAAAGAGCAACAAGTTCCAATGTTCTATAGTGTGTCATGTTGTTAGCACTTGATGTATGTAAATCATTTACATGAAATGCACTCTATGGGCTTAAATTTTATCAAACTCGGTTGACCTAATCCTAGTGACCAATGGCTAGTAGTAGGTTTGGTTCTTAAGTGTTCTTGGACTCATTTGTGGACTTACAGTTGAAAATCTAAGTTCAGAATCCTAAGAAAAATGATTTTTTGACGGTTGAAATCAATATATCAAAGTTTCTAAGATTATGATAGTGATTAGTCGACTACATGTGATAGCCGAAGTAATGTTACAAGGACACTACTTAATAGCCAACCACAGAAAATCTATAATCGACTATGTCTCACACAAGCAAGATTGGACAGAAGATAACAGTCAACTATTAGGAGGAAGTAGTCAACTACTAGATGAAAAAGATTCCACCTTGCAAGTCGTAGTAAACTACTTGTAGAAAATTTTGACTATTTGATGGCATAACATCTATTTCCTCTTTCAGTATGCCTTCTATCTATAATAGTCTCTTGCTCTCTGCCACTATAAATCAATGGTTTTGGATTGAAAACAATAGTAAGAAAGAAGTACTTGAATCAGTGTATAACTAAGTAAAAGAGAGCATCCTGAGCAAAAATCTTTTATAAAGAAAAGATTTATGAGCTTTATCAGCTCTATAGTGAAGAAAACTGAGTAGGCTTTGGGATTAATTATTTCTTACTAAGATTTTTTTATTCTCTTCAAGTGTTTGACCCTACAATTTTGTGCATACTCTTGCATCTAATATAGTTTGCTTGGATTTGTTAACACCAACATATTTACTTTATTTGTGCTTACATTGTTTTATCTATTGTATTTGTGTTTTCTAGTTTGAACACCACTATAGATATGGTTGGCACCTGTAAGTCCAAGTATTCAAGTTTAGTTGACACTTTAGAGTTCAATTATTCAGGTTTTGTAGGCACCCGAAAGTCCTACTATTTGTAAGGTTTTATTGGAACCCAAAAGTCCAATTGTTTAGAGGTATTCTTAAGAGGATGCTTGAGGAGATGACATAGGCTTAGGATTGGCCAAAGCTCTATTAAAATTAGTGTGTGCTTTGCATTTCAAGATTGTTCACTTTAATTGTTTGTCTTACTTGTTTGATTGTTTTGTTATTTAATTCGCATTGCAAAGAACACACATAGTTTTTTTCCCATCAAGTTTACATTAGTTAGGGGAAAATCAATTAGTACCCAATTCACCCTCTTTTGGGTCTGGCTATCTAGGTAATAAGTGGTATTAGAGTAGGTTCACCTCGGGATTAGCTTAACAACTATGTGTTTAAAATGGCCTCCTGAGGTAATGACAACTCATTATTCTGAGGGGTATTCAATCCATTTGCCTCCATTCTTTGGTGGTACTGACTACACATATTAGAAGAAAAGAATAAGGATCCACCTCATTCATCTCAACTATGAGCTATGGCAAGTAGTTGACAACAGTTCCTCCATGGGAAGGGATCGAGATGAAAAAATCGTGAGAATTCTAAAAAGACTTACTAGTAGTATAACAAGTAAACTAACCTCATGAAAAATTATGTATGAAATCCTACATACATTGCAATCCTTACATGAAGGCATCTATTCTATAAGTATGGTTACTAATGTTGTGCACAAAGAGAATAATGTAAATATGCAAAGAAAAAAAACAATAAACTCTGAAAAAGTGCAGTAAAAGGAAAACTTCAACACTCAAGGAGCTTATGGAAGAGAGGAAGGAAGGGCATAAAACTGTCAATCAAGGATTCAACAATTGCTTGATGGTTGAAGATTATAAGGTGGCGTTTGATAAATCTGAAATTTCATATCTGAAAAGTTAAAAAGATATTTTTTTGTCTAAAATCTGAAAAGAAGCATAGGTGCTTTTTTACCTTTTAGAAGCTCTGAATCCATAAGTTTGTTTGTTTTGGATCAACCCTTTACCATTTGAAATTTACTGATTTTACTATTTTACCCTTAGACATTCTATTTGGAAATGTTGAATTCAATTTGCATTATCTCATAAAAAATTAATTTTCAACCTCAAAATAATATTGAAACAATACAAACATTTTATTTTGGACATGATAATCCTTACCTAATGGGTTCATGATAGGTTAGTGAGGTTGGGAAGAGTTCTCTTAATTCTTCCCTTAACTTATTTACAAAGGCTTCCAATCCTACTGTTGGCAGGTCTAAGTGTTTTTGAATTGGATAACCAGAAATACTAATGAAGTCAATTGTTCTTAATCTAAGTGTTTTCATGCACATAACCCTTTTATGGAATACCATAACCAGGATGATGGGTTTTTAGGTTACCTCCTAGTGATCATTCATTTTGTCCGACAAAGGGGCTAATTCAGTCACTATGATCACCCACTCAGGTGAGTTCTCAGACTGCCCCAACATACCCAGGTTTTGACCCCCGCTAAGGATCCCATTGATTGGCATATCAAAGACAGCCCAATCCAACACTTAGTACAGTACCATAATCGAGTCTAGGGGTTAGGTGTAACTTTCCAGTTTTGTCCATCTGTCTCCATGGTCTAGAGTATAATTGGAAAATGGTCTGGTTCAGAGTTTCAAACAAACCCACACTACATGTGCTTCAAATCTCACCCTGGCAGCTAAGACAAGCCACCCCAACTGACTTGGCAGCACATTAGTGTCATCTTTGGCAATATAAACCTCACCAAGTCTATCCAATGGCCGTGAAGATTCTAAACTAACACGAGTCTCAAAAGTGTCCAATTTAAGGGTATTACATAGAAACACACCATAGATAACATGAATCAATTATGCACTTTATTCATTCACAATAAATATCAAAAAGTACATCAATCTGATTGGAGATAAGGGCATACACTCTCTAACATCTCTCACTTGCACTTAGGTCCAATCGGGTACAAGCTGGAGTCCCATACATTCCACGTGTTTTTCAAACACTTTCTATGTGAGTAGCTTAGTCAATGAGTCCGACACATTCTCCGTTGATGCTAGCTTCTGAATCTGGACGTCCCCTCTACCAACAATCTTCCTCAGTACGTGATACTTCCTCTCGATGTGCTTTGACTTCGAGTGGGCTCGGGGCTCTTTAGCCTAAGCAATGGCTCCAGTGTTGTCACACAACAGTGGAATGGGTGATGAGCTGGATAGAAGAAATCCTAATTCTTGAGTGAACATTTTCATCCAAATAGCTTCCTTGGCAGCGTCACTTGCGGCAATGTACTCGACCTCGGTTGTGGAATCTGTAGTGGACCCCTGTTTGCTGCTTTTCCAGCTAACTGTACAGGGCCCCATTGTGAAGATGTAACCAGATGTAGACTTTCTATCATCTAGGTCTGTCAGCATCAGTATACCCTTGGATCTATAGTGAACTACTATCGAATACCAGACAAAACTCTTTTGTCTTAAAAAGGTATTTAAGTATGTTTTTCACAGTTGTCTAGTGCTCCAGTCCTAGGTTTGATTGATATCTACTTACCACACTCACTGCCTGAGCAATGTCAGGCCGAGTGCATAGCATGGCATACATAATGCTCCCTACGGCTGAGGCAAAGGGAACCTCTCTCATGCCCTCAATCTCCTCAGGAGTCTTGGGAGACATTCCCTTGGAGAGAGTGACTCCATGCCTGAAAGGAACATTTCCTTCTTGGAGTTCTCCATGCTATATCTCTTGACAATTTTGTCAATGTAAGTAGATCGGGATAATCCTATTATCCTCTTCGATCTATCTCTATAGAGTCAAAGTCCCAAGATGTAGGAGGCTTCTCCAAGATCTTTCATGGAGAATTATTGTGAAAGCCACACTTTCACCGTAGTTAATATTCTTACATCATTCCCAATAACTAGAATGTCATCTACATACAGAACCAGGAATGTAGCATTTTCTTTCATTGTCTTCTTATAAACACAGGGTTCATCCAGATTCTGCTCAAAGTCAAACTGTTTGACGGTAGAATGAAACCGGATGTTCCAGCTCCTAGAAGCATGGTTAAGTCCATATATGGATCGATTGAGTTTACACACCATGTCTTCCTAACCTGCAGCAATGAATCCTTGCGGTTGCTGCATGTAGATATCTTCAATAAGATCTCCGTTCAGGAATGCAGTTTTGACATCCATTTGCCAAATCTTGTAATCATGGTGTGCTGCTACAGTTAACAGGATCCTAATGGACTTGAGCATGGCCACTGATGAAAAGGTTTCCTCATAGTCAATTCCCTCTTTCTGACTGTACCCTTTCGCCATAAGACAAGCTTTATAGGTCTCAATCTTACCATCAGGGCCCTTCTTCCTCTTGTAGATCCATTTGCAACCAATAGCTTTTACCCTAGGGGTGGGTCTACAAGAGTCTAGACCTTGTTGGTCTCCATTGAGTCCATATCGGCTTTCATGGCATCTATCCACTTCAAGGAATCTATGTCCAACATAGATTCTGTATAAGTCACAAGATCTATGTTCTCAAGTTCTCCATACTGAATAAAATAGAATAACCATCCATACATAATTTTGAAATAGAAATTAAATTTCTTCTCAAATTAGGTACATAAAGACAATCTTTAAGAGTAGTGATTCCTTCTCTGAAATACAAATTTACAGTCCCTATAACTGTAACTACAACTATTGTAGAAATCCCCAAGTAAAGGGTCACTTCTCCGTCACTCAGCATTCTGCTTGTCTTGAACCCCTACAATGTGTTACATGCATAAGTAGAAGCCCCGGAGTCAATACACTAGGATGCGGAAGTAACCAACAAAATGGTTTCTATGAAAAAGGATTCAAAATTACCTTGCTTCTTGGTCTCTAGATATTGAGGACAATTCCTCTTCCAGTGATCGCCCTGCTTGCAGAAATGACAGGCATCTGATGTCTTGTCCTTTTACTTTTTAAGATTACCAACATTTTTCTAAGGCTTCTTCTTTGCCTTATACTTTTCTTGTCTGATTTGCCACTTTCAACATGCATGGCAATCGGCCTATCCTTCTTAATTAGTTCTTCAGTCCTCTGCAACATATTGTTGAGTTCCTGAAAACTAACATTTATCTTATTCATGTTATAGTTCATGATAAACTGATTAAAGGAAGGAGGCAAAGAGTTTAGGACGACATCAATTTTGGTATCATCATCTAGCCCAGATCTGAGAGCCTCCAGTTCATTAATGTATCCCATCATCTTTAGACAATGGTTATGAACCTGTTGGTTTTCAGTCATTTGTGTGGTCATAAACAAATTTATGACCTTCTATCGAGTAGAACGATTATGTTCTTCATACATGGTCCTTAGACTAAACATGGTATCCTTGGACACTTCGATCTTATTGAACTATCTCTGTATCAGATTATCTAAGGAGGCTATAATGTAACACCAGGCAAGAGAGTTATTCGCCTCCCATTCTTGATATTCCCTCCTACGGGTCTCAGAAGCCTTATCACCTGGATGTTCCGATGCAGGGTTTTTGGCTACCTTATCCAATTTCTCGGACGTCAGCACCAACATAAGGTTGTAGAACCAATTAGCATAATTTGGGCCCTTAAGCTTATTATCGTCCAATAGTTTGGCGAATTGTCCGTTTGCCATTTTTTGTAAAAGGCAATGCAAATTATTAGTCCACAACCTAAATTGATTCATGTTATTTATATAAAAAAAGACTTTTAATCTATGTTCCCTTTCCATTTCTTCATCTATGAGATTTCCCTCCCATCTCAGTGCAGAGACGCGGTTATGTCTCTAGAAATGTAGGAAATCACATACGGTGCATGGAGCCAACTGTTTCAGCTGCAAAGGCCCACCACTTTCTGTGAAGGATCATATCCACTCATCTTATGAGTTTTCCCTTTGGCCTCTGTCAGACAATGTTCATTGCCATTTTAGGTTAAACATTTCTATCCAGTAAGTGTAGACCCGTCATATTCGTGAACACCAATGTACAGTGAGAGAGTCCTCCATTTTAGGATAAGCCCCTCCCACATCGGTCTATGACGCCCCTATCATCTTATGAAGTAATCAAACAAACTCACCAGCAAATGGATAGCCCAATTTTATGGTGCATATCCTCATTACTGATAAGTCCATGTTCATGCTAATGACGGAAGGCCTTTAAAGAGTTCATCATATAAATCTCCCTATCACATGCACTTATATATATTTGAAGGGAACAAGTTGTTACGTCCCTAGATTTTAATTTAGGTCAAACCAAAGTAACTCCCACTGACTTCCTTAAAGTCAGATTCAAATGGGCCCAAAACGGTTAGGGTTCTGCACTGTTCCTCTTGGGGAGGAAACTAATATGAGGCCTCATTGGAAAGGGAGATCATCCAATTATCTTTAGGGCACCATGGCAATAATGTGCATTCAGCCATAGTGTGCGTAAAGAGCCACTAACGAATGAACATGGGCCAAGTGCTTATGGCCCATATACATAACAACACACCACACATGACACATTCCTTTTTATGGTGACTCTCCAGAATCTATAAAAGGATGTAAGTCAAGCAATTTTGCATACAAGTTCACAACATAAAATACCCTTGTCTTTCTCGATCTAAGTTACTTGTCTCATAAAAGGCTTCCCTAAAGATCTTTCAACTTTGATGGTTGTAGTTTCTCACCCAATGCTTTATTGTATAGTGGAACAAATTTACTTGCAATCTAACAATAAACACAATCATCTTATGTTTTAAAAGTGATTATCTTTAAGTACAAAGCTTCTCTTTTAATTTTTGTAACTAAAATCCAAATATGATTTTTACTTGTAGAGAGAATGAATCAAGATCTACTTCTCTCGTAATGCACCATGGACCGAACTCACAGCAAATCATACCATGTATTAGGAATCTCCGAAGAATAAATATATAACACACATAACTACGGTAGACATTGTGAGATTCCCTCAAAAACAACTCATGCATGTAAGTGTAACCCATACCCATACAATATTGTAGAGATTCCCTTCACATCACACACAGAGTAGTCGTAGAGATTCCCATTGCATCTCCCATGCAACCCCGGGCCCCAACAAAAGAAGCACACGCCAGCGAAAACAGCTCATGCATGATAGAATTTATTTCCATCACTCACTTATCCGTATTTCATTGGGAGGTGGCAAAGGGAAAGCTGCCATAAACTCTCCACAACCCACAGTTTAGACATTAATGAACCCATACATAACATATTGTACGATACAACACTACGACACAATACAATGCATTGAACCTTGTAATAAAAACCAAACTCCAAATAACTGGTGTCTGCTGCGACCGGCACTCCCTTTCAAACCCCTCGGAGAAATATCGAAACGTCAGTCATGAGTCATGAAAAAAAATAAAAAAAAATCAAAACATCACGTGATCTGCTTTTTCATTCTCATGGATAGTGTTGTACATATTTGATTGGGCAACAACTTACAAGGGTAGTAGCAGATGACAAACCAGGTACATCTTGACACTTACACGTGGCAATTTACAATTTAACCCAGTCAAAGTGTGAAACCCGAACCCGAAGTTCGTACCCGGGACATGAGTGTCGTCAGTTGACGTTTCATTTCAACGTGTGAGACATGTCCGTAGATCGGTATCACCATTCACCGGCACGTCTCATTCTGTTCCAACGATCGTAACCGTTCGGTCGGAACAATATCACGCTTGTCCTCTAACCCAAGCAAGTCCAACAGGTGGACGGTCTGGATCATCCATCACTATCCCCATCGGCAAACACTTCTCAGTCGGGGCCCACATCCAGACACCCCGCATGGATCACCACGTGTCACTGTCCGCAGGGGCTTAGGCCTTGGCTCCACTAGCCTGGACCCCAGATCATGCATCTTAAAAACCTTGGGCAACTCCAGTTTGTAAACAATCAATGATAACCGACCTCATGCGGCTTCAGTTCTTGCAGGCTGCAGCCTTGGACTGGACCACATGGTGGGACCGACATAACCTGATTTATCTATAGATCTGATGGTCCAGATCATTCCTAATTGAATGATTTCTTGGGCCCACCAGCTTTAATGGTATCTTTAGCTTTCTCTTCTCTTTTTCTCAGTTTTTAACCTTAGTTTACTGAATCGGTTCTGATGTAACTACCACCATTACCCCATTATTTCCTGTGCCGAACTGATCTGATACCTTGACGTGACCAATCCACCCTTCACCAGTCACCATTCCCCACTTGGCTATAAATCCTTCTCGCCTTCGATAAACCCAGAAAAGGGCACCAGTTACCACGATTGAGCTCGCCCAAGAAACCCTTTAAAGCTTTTAAGTTTTAAAGCTCCTGCTCCTCTTTGTTCCGTACTTTAATGGTGTCTTCGTTGCTGTAATACTGAATTCGCGACGGCCGCAAGCAAGAAGCAACTTTCAGATCCGTTCCCTTCGTTCGATAGGCCCAGTTAATCTCGGGCTTCGCCTACGTCAGTCCCCACCTCATTTGATCGTTTCTTTAATCCAAATCCGCCTCTGTGCTTCGGTAATGGCGGAATTCGCGTCGAGGGGTTCTTCTTTGCGGCTCTCACCGCCTTGGATCCGGTTCTAGAAACCCTTTAAAGACAAAAGCCCACCTTCCGCTTTTCAAACAATTCCTCCCAAAAAAATAATTAACCCCCAATAGCTTTCAATCAAGCTACCAAAGAAGGTATGTAAGTATGCATTTTATATACTTTTTTCTTCTCTTCTTCTATTCTAATTTGGACCTTCTCACCTCTCACTGACTCTGTTTTGGAATTTGCAGACAAGGACTTGAGAATGACGATCTTGGAAGGCGCAGAGCCTGTCAGAGTTGAAGATTCTGAAAAGGATCAAGAGAATTCAGAACCGTTGATTCCTGGGTTACCCGACGAGATCGCCGAGCACTGCCTCCTCCACCTGCCCTACCCCTATCACACGCTGGTCCGTTCTGTATCTTCCTCTTGGAACAGAGCCATCACCAACCCCAACTTTGTTCTATCGAAGAAGACCCTCTCGCTATCCTTGCCCTACATCTTCGTCTTCGCCTTCCACAAATCGACGGCCGACATTCAATGGCAGGTCCTGGACCCACGATCAGGCCGTTGGTTCGTCTTACCACCCATGCCCTGCGTAAAGCCCGTATGCCCACCAGGCTTCGCCTGCGCGTCTCTCCCACGGCAGGGCGCGCTGTACGTGCTCGGCGGGATGCGGTCCGACACGGAAACATCCCTCCAGACGCTGTTGACGTACCGAACGTCCACGAACCGGTGGTCGTTGGCCTCTCCAATGTTGACGGCGCGGTCGTTCTTCGCCGCCGGCACTATCGGAGGAAAGATCCTGGCCGTCGGCGGGAGTGGGGCGGGGTCGGAGGACACGATCTCGACGGTGGAATGCTACGATCCGGAGAAGGACACGTGGGCGCCGGTGGCTAAAATGCGCGCGGGGTTGGCAAGGTACGACGCGGCAGTGGTGGGGAACAAGATGTATGTGACGGAGGGGTGGACCTGGCCGTTCAGCTTCTCGCCGAGAGGTGGGGTCTACGACGCGGAGAAGGACACGTGGGAGGAGATGAGCGTGGGGATGAGGGAAGGATGGACGGGGATCAGCGTGGTGCTGGGGGAGAGGCTGTTTGTAATATCGGAGCACGGGGACTGTCGAGTGAAGATGTACGTACCGGATAGCGACACGTGGAGGTATGTGGATGGGGGGAAGTTTCCGTGCGAGATGGTGCAGAGGCCATTTGCGGTGAGCGGGGCAGAGGGGACGATTTATGTGGTGGCGCGTGGGCTGGATGTGGCGGTGGGGAGGGTGGGCGAGGATGGGGAGAGAGTGTGGGTGGATTGGGAGCTGGTGAGGGCTCCCAAGGCGTTTCATGACTTTGTCCCGTCCAGCACTCAGATTATCTATGCTTGATATTTATTATAAGCCTTTCAATTTAATTCGCTTCCTCTTTTTACTGCTTTGCTTTTCAGACTTGAGATGAGACCTGTTGAGAGTGTAATTGGCCAGTCCTTTGGCCTCTGTATAAGCTTCACCAATAAACATTGATTAAAATACACCATCAAGATGCACTGTAGAGAGAGAGAGAGAGAGAGAGTGCAAAACACCCAATATTTCACTTATCTGAGTTCGTTCAGAGTATGGGATTGGAAGAACTGAAAGAAATCCTCGGTTTGTCAGAGCAAGGGCTTTAGATGAGATCGGAAGATTGCTTTTGTCTGAATTGAATAATTTTATTCAAATTAGGGTTAGCCGACCCGAGCTCGGATCTCTGGTCCACAATTTCTTCCCGTAAAACCTATCCACGCAACATTGTTTATAGGTGCGCTTTTGGGAATATTAACTTGTCACACATTTTCATTAGACATGTTTCCAATACACCGCGGTAGTGTTTTGTGTGGGTAAAGATGGAAGAGTCTGCGGGTCGCGATATTTCATGATACACACTGCTGGCTGCTGGGGTAGAGCAGGATACACGTGAGGTCCAATGACACTTCCATGGAGATGGAGAGCAGGTTTGATCCATGCCTCCGCCAACTGATTTTACTATTGGGTCATTGTTAGACTTGTTCATGGGCCTGATAGATAGGGACGCAAGTTGGATTGATCGGTTTTAGGTTGAATCTATTGAAATCTTGACAAAATCTTAACCTTAATCCACAAAAGTTGCAACCCTACTGGTAGATTGATGGGCTGATTGTTTGTAGTTCGGCTTGGACTAGATTTTAGGCCCATGATTTTATGTTTAGGTTTTCTCAAAAAAGCCCAGTTCGAGCTTAATGAGATTTTTTAGTATTTTTTAATTTAAGGTCATTTAATATAAACAAATCAGTTTTATTGCTAAATAAAAATTAAAAAAAAATCTTCTTACCCAATTTTTTGAAGGCTGGGTTAAGACTCAAGAATTAAGACTGGGCTCGGGCTTGAACCTCGACATGTTTTATTAATAGCTAAAAGCCTGTCATGAACCCGGCTTAGCATAACCCATGAAGAGGTCTAGTATATAGTTGAGATAAGGCTTAAAGGGGGGGATGATGACAATGATGTCTTATTAAATTTCCTTCTTGATCGGACATTAGACCACCCTTTGATTTGATAATGGGATTATCACATCCATTCATACAAACCTTATTCAAAATGAAAAGTTTAACACGTTGTAAGCTTTTTAGTTTGAAAGTAATAGATTAAGTAGCTTTGTTTAGCATTTAATGAATTCATACCAGATGATTAGAGTTGATTTGATATGATTAGGTTGATGGCTTGCTACTCAAATCTAACTCTGCCTTGTTTCTATTATAACAGCATCAGCTGTAGCCATTTTTTTTGCCATTCCAGTCGAAATCAGATTTGGTACATATGCCTTTCCAGCCTTGCATTGAGAATATCTTCTCTTAAAAAAAAGTATACAAATACAAAAATATTCTTAATACACGGTTGTAAAAGACTGTAAAAATGATGAGAATACGGTCTTGTGGGCATTGGATCTGATATCATTCCAGTCTGCTCAGCTCCTTGACATGACTAGGGCTACATACAAGCCAGGCTCACTTTGCTTTATTAATTCTTATGTTTAATATGTATGGAATAGCCTTCTTGGATTCATCGTAGTAAGGATTTTAGGTCAAAGAAATCTATGAGGATTGGAATCTAACATACCGTATCGGAATTGAACTTATTCAAATTAGGGAGGGGACAGAGCACGACACACAAAAGTCCACTGACGTTACTAGGGAGAGCCTGCGATTTCATGGGATGAAATGACACCCATATCAACCATTGGGTCATCACTCATCGGTAAGCCGACCCCATATATTTGGGACAAGGCTTAATTGATGATGATGTGTACATGTACTCCTAGCTTGGATGGAGACTCCATTTCTTGTTAATTTCCTTTTTGATCTGACATTAGACCACCTTTTGATTTGATATGGGATTATCTTATCTATTCACAAACTTTGTATACCAAGTAAAGCAAGTTGTAAGCTTTTGGTTTAAAAATAATAGATTAATTAACCAGCTTTGTTTTATCCTTTAATAAATTCATAGTGGAAGATTAGACTTGATTTGGTATGATTAGGTTGATTCTTTTTTTTTTCTGAAGCCGGTTAGATTGATTCTACTCAAACTCAAATCAGTTATGCCTTGGGAAAATCTATGATACGAAAAAGATATGGTATGGAAAGGGTTTTGACCAATCAAAATTCACTCATAAATTTTGATAAATAACACCTAAGCCATTATCACGTTTATGATTCTAGTTTATTGGTAAGTTGTTTTTCTTATATCATATGTTTTCTATATCATAGGCCCTGTTTGAGAACACTTAAAAGAAGTACTTCTTTTAAGACATGGGACCACACATTAAGTATTTTTTAAATACTTATGGGTATTTGGTAAAAAAGTGGAGAAGTATTTCTTCTTCTTTGAAAAAGTGACTTCAAGTTGGTTTTTTTGAAGTATTTCTTCCAAAATACCCCCACGCCCAAAAAGCATTGTTCATCATCTTCTTCCTTGACTTGTCCCCACTCCCCAATTTGACGATTCACGGCTTCAACTTCGTCATCTTCCTTCTGCCCCTCCCTTCCTTGCTCTGTCCCTTCATCTACCTCACCTCCCTACCGACCAACTTTGTCGTTGGAAACCTTTCTTCTTTCTTTTTTTCTAGTCGCCAAATCTTGGCCCCTCTTTGTAAGTTCCTCTCCCAATCTTTCCCATATTTCTCTCTCTCCCCTACAACTGCTCCCAGCAGCGGTTAATGGTGGAAATGTAGCGATGAAATTAACTGTCGTTGGGAGAGCTGTCAAGTACAGCATCGCCATTTCCACCAGTTTCAATCAGGATTCATCGCATTGTCAGCTTGTGATACTTAGACGAAATGCCCATTACAAGGTACCAGATAAGAAACGAGTACAGCATCACCAATCCAGAGTTGTACAAAGTTGCCGATAAAGATGATCCCGAAGCGCTACTTAAAGGCATCGCCATGGCTGGACTCGTCAACGTCTTCCGTCAACTTGGAGATTTGTTCTCTGTCGTCTTTCCCTATTATGATTAGTTATTATTATTATTATTATTATTATTATTATTATTATTATTATTATTATTATTATTATTATTATTATTATTATTATTATTATTAATTGGATCCATATGGTAACCCATGTGGGCTGTAGTTGAAATGTATATTATAACATGTGAAAACCATTGTATATATGTATGAGTGAAGTGAGGGCTAAAATTGTCATTTGTGTCAATATAGCACTTATGGGAAAAGTAGCTTACTAAACATTTACACCCCAATAAGTGCTTAAAAACATAATAAATGATTTGAAAAGTGGGTTACTAAACAGCCTTAAGTAGTTGTTAAAATAAGAACTTCTAAAAAGTACTTGTGAAATCATTAAACAGGGCCATAGCCGAACCCGTTATGCCTTATCAACTTATCTCAATTATATGGAATCGACTACATCCACCTGTTATGCCATTCCACTCTATTCAGTTCCTTCACATGGCTAGATATAAGCCAGGCTCACTAAGCTTAAATTGCAAATGCTAATATTTTTTCTCCTTAGTCTAAATGTAAGTAGATCGTATATGCTTTAAGAGGCTTTCAATTTAGTGCAATTGGCCAATCCATTGGCCTTTGTAAGTTTTATCTTTTCTTTCTCCTTGAGTCTCTAAATGTAGGTAGATTGTATATGGTTTGAGAGGCTTTCAATTTAGTGCAATTGGCCAATCCATTGACCTTTGAAAGTTTTGCATATAAGCATTTGTTAAGGTTGCATTTGGTTAGAGTACAGATTTCATTTATAAATGCATGGGAGTGCAAAAGCGCTGAATGTACATTCTGATTTACTTTTACTTCAAATTTAACTGCCTTATTTGACTAGGAATAAGGTAGGGTGCAAGATGCTGTGGTTTCCATTTTTATATGAGAAAGAATTGAGGTAGGAATAGATGGAAGGTGGTAAAATTTTTGTATAGATTTTTGGGATTTGAAATTTGCACTGCCAATGAGTGAAAAAGAGACAAATATAAATTTTGTAGGCAGGATAGGAGTGCAAATCATAATTTCAAACAAACAACAACAAAACCATATCAGGTACAAATTTTGCACTCACATCAAGATTTGCATTACAACCAAATGCAGCCTAAAAAATAGTATGGAGATGCAAAGCCTCTACATCATACAGGATGATTCGATCATTTTTATGGTATGAGAGAGAGAGAGAGATATCAAAACTCAATAATTGTGCCAACCAACTTCAGTTAAAGTTGAGCCAAAATGCAGGTGGGTGAAATGTATCAATATCTACAAGTGGGGCTGAGCTAATTCAGTTAGAGTTGAGTCAAAATGCAAATCCTTTTATCAACCACTCTGGTGACCCTAACTTTTTTGAACAAAAGAGATGAGGATTTGAGATTATTCATTTTTTATCAAAATTTGGATGGATGATAAAGAAAATTAGATGACACTCAAAGGGCATTTGTTTATTTTTCAAATGCCACTTAACAGCTGATAGTAATTTGGAATTTGCGTTTTAAAATTCAGGGACTAAAATGGCACCCAAAGTACAAGATAGTAATTTGGAATTTGCCATCAATTTTTGGAATTAGGACGAAGCAATAAATGGATTTAGCTTTACAACTTTCTTAGCTAAGAAAAGCAGATTGAACAAGTGAAAAATTCCAACCATAAATCAAAAGCCTTTATAATTGGAAAACCATATAGAACTAAAATTGATTAATTACCATTTGGTCATTTTGATTTTCTAAAAATGGTGAGTTATGGTAGCCTCAAATCCATCCTTAATTTCGTCCAACACCAGCAGGCGCCAAATGCAAAGTGCCGTTTGATCTAATATTGTAAACCACATGAAGAGAAAAAATAAAAATCAAACTGATGAGAATCAAAAGAATTTAATATTACAAATCATACGGAAAGCAATCAACTGATGGTAATAGAAGATTTCATATTACATTCTCGTTAGCATATATATATATATATATATATAGTCCAGTCAACTTTGCTTAAGAGTTCTTCGGCACCATGCAACCTGCTGTTCTCTTATGGTTTTATATACCTATAATAAAATATACTGCTGGTGTCGTTTTATTGTATATACTCTTATCTATAATAGTATCTATCTTATTTTGTAACCTCTTAAAATAAATTAATTAATGCATATGAATACAATCAAACAATACACTGAAGGTTCTCAATATCTGTGTAATAATCCAAGGCTAAGCCTTCTGACCTCTCCATCACCTTTTGACCCTTTCTCTACCTTTGGCAACTTATAATAAGCACAATTTTCTTTTCTAGAAAGTCTAATATGAACAATTAGGGGTGCAACTCGGGTTGGTCCAAGTAGCATTTTATATATATTGTTTCAGGCTGGGGCCTTTGGGTTAGACCCATTCAAAATTTGACAAAAGCTCAACCCAAGCCCACTCAAGTTGCACCCCTAGAACCATTAATACAGGATTGTTACTCTGTGCTCACAGGCATGGTTTTTTAAGGTGTAACCCTCTACAGCTGCCAACATAGTATCCAGAGGTAAAACCTCTACAAATACAAGTATTGTATCGATTTTACCTCAGCTCCTGGTCTATGAGTGAGAATAACTGGACATATTACTAATGCAATGTTTTAGAAAGGGTTGGGATCATTAATTAGAACTAATCTACAGTTCTTTAAGAATAGGCAAAATCTATGGTACATGAACTATAACATGAAGCAAAAAATGTGAACCGGTGATTAAACAATACATCACAGCTAACATATTTAACGTTATTAAAGTCTTGTTGATAAATACATCTTGTGAAATGTAAACCAATAAAGAGTAGTAGACCATGCAATGTTGTTTTTAATGTGATTGGTTGAAACTTGAAACGTTGATTTAATATGTAGCAAATATCCGTAAATGCACCATAGATAAACTTTAAGAATAATATTGTTTCAAAGTCTTTTTTTATCTAATGCAATGCGATTTTTCCCTTACAAAGACTACATCTCTACTTGTAAGGACCTCATACGCATACAAACAAGTGAAGACCATATTATATATCTATCATATATACATGACACTTACACCGTCTCATACACACACATATGTATGGCATGTATATATGATATAATTTTATTAATATATACACAATAAATTTTTAGATATACATTTTATAATTTAATCACAAAAATAAATTACAATTTTAAATTTTAATATATAATCCTATTAATTCATACAGACCAGGTCCACCAGGACCAGACCCAAACATGTATTATCACGCTGGTGGTATAAACCCGGCCCGGCCCATAATTATCCCTAGTGGAAACCCAAACAAGCAGGCTCCACTTGCTTATCTTGTCGTTGTCACATGACATCTACCCGTTTAATAAGTTCCCTTCCTCCGGCTACAAGAGTCCCTTTCTTGAGAGTTTTCCGTGGCCAATATTGTAAGTGCAAATAGTCCACCACACCAGTGTACAGCTGACGTAGGCGGGACAATGGACGATGAGACACCTCTAATGGCTGTCCAGCTCACCTCATCCTTCTGTCGACTTAATTAGAGAGAGAGAGAGGGCTTTCAGCTTTGGGTTGGCGGGATAGCGATGTACATACCCATGAAACAATGATGTTAACAGGTATCACCATCAAGGAATAATGAAAATAACTTGATGTGTTTTATTATATGGATGAACTGTATATCATAAACTAGATTAGTGATTCAATTGCTCAAAATTTCTTTTAAAATCTTAAAATATCTTCTATTTTGATTGATGTAGATCCAACAACAAACAAAGAATAAGAATTCAAACAAGTGCAATGCACCGTTTTATTGACTAAAGCGTTGAAAGGACTTCTATATTCAACTCTAAAGTAAGATTTTCAAGCGCAATGAATTTGCTTTTGGTAGATGAAAGATTATAATAATTAACTAATAGAAATAGAGTTTTCAATCTTTTCCAACCATTGAGGTGGTGTGTACACCACCAAACTTCAGCCGTTTGATAACAGCTGAAGGCGTTGAATTGAAATGCTTATTGCTTTGTTTTTTAATAAATACGTTTTTAAGGAGGTTGTTGGATCTTTAGGTGTTCAGCAAATTTGAAGTTCGAAGTCTGAAAATAAAAATTAAAAAAAAAATACTTTGAAAAAGCGTTGAAAGCATTTAGAGGAAAATTTGATTTTCTGCTTTTGCGTTTACGGTGAGATTGTTCGGTAATCTGAATGTTGTAACCTCTAAAAAGCTTGCATGTTACAAATTTACCCCTCAAAGTCATTATTTAAATAAAAGTACATGAAAATGATTAAAGCAATAGGATATTATAAAAACTATTACAAAAATAACATAAAATATAGAGTATGACAAAAAATAATTGATAATATCAATTAAAAATAAAAAATAATGTAAAAGTTAATAAAATAATAAAAAACTATAAATATAACAAACTTTAGAAAAATAAAACAATAATGATAATTGATGGAGAAAGATTTGACCCGACCCCTTAGCCATGCAACACATGGAAGCAACCGAGAGTGACTTGGCAAAAGCGCCAGTTCGGCACGGCAGCAGGCCCACAACCTGAGCTCCAAACTAAAGAGTCCCGAGCTCCCTCAAGGAGGAACCAACCCGAGCTCTGGAGAAAAGTATCCCGAGCTCCCCCAAAAGAATGGAACCTGCAATCCGGGCCCCGAGCTAGAGAGTCTCGAGCTCTCCGGGACCTGAGCCTTACAAAGGACACATAGGGCAAGAACCCGAAGTGACCTCCCAGAGGCAGTTCGGGCCATACTTCTATCCGAACTCAAGACTTCACCTCGCACTCCACTTCGACTCCAAGTCACCTGACTGAACAACCGTACCTGACGCCCAGGAGACTGTACGGAGATGACGCACCTAACTGATTAGGGGATTGACACATGACAGCCGCCATCAACGGCCACCTGCCACCGCCATCCCAGACGGACAAAGGCGGCCCTAGAAACTGGCAGTGGAGGCTATGACACCCGAACTGACAATTGGCAGAAGAGATGACACCCGAACTGGCAGAGGAAGTGACCCGATCTGGCAGAGGTAATGATGCCCGAACTGGCAAAGCATTGGCAGTGAGTGTACAGGATGATTATAAAAGGCCCCCATCTCACAAAGAAGAGGGTATGTGATTCTTGTGCTTTCTGGTCTTAGAATTCCTCATTTCCCTTGCCTTCTGAAGAACACTAACTTGAGCTTCAGAGTGTTCCAACTGGGTTCCTCCCCGGAAGTCTCCATTTTCTTCCTTGTTTCAGGCACCTCCAATCTCGTCAGAAGCGAGGTAACCGGCAGCTAGGACGGACCGGATTGCACATCATCATTTGGCGTCATCTGTGGGAAGACTTCAAAAGGCCTCCCCTAACCCTTAACTCTCCCTCTCTCTCTCTCTCAAAGAAACCTTAGCTTCCATGGCTTCTCCCAGCAACAGCAGGCACAACGCCGACTTGAATGCTGTAGGGGAACACCCCCAGCCCACCACTGTGTGCATAGGACAATTCACTGTCCCCCTATCGACGGACGGAATCCCTAGCCTCAACGGACCAAACATGGTGACACCTATGAATGTTCCCCTTCTTCTCCCTGTCGAGACAACCTTTGCCGAACCAACTGATGTCCCCCTGGTGACTAGTCAAAACCAGTTTGATGACTTGATGCAGTGCATGCGGGCAATGCAAGCCCAAATGCAGCAGTTCCAGCAACATCAACTCCATCAGTAGCAAGTACTGCACCACATCTCTCAGTATCACTATCAACAGCAGTTCCCCCAACTGCCTCTGAACCAACCACAGCTTCCACCTCGGCACCCCGCTCCGAAGCCGGTCAAGCCCTCCCCTCAGGGCGGACGCCTCCACCGAGGAGAAGCCTCCCAACTTCAGAACCCCTCCAAGAGCCAGGCCTCATCCCTGGGCAGGAGGGAAAGACCAATCACCCCCGCCTCGCAGCTCGCCGACGGATCGGGAACCTCCTTGCCAGCCAAGTCAGCACCTCGGAACTCCAAGTTTGAGCTTCCGCTCAAGTCAGCACCTCGGAACTCCAAGTTTGAGCTTCCGCTCAAGTCAGCAGACTACCAATAGTCTGGGCCCATCAAGCTCGGCACTACCGAAGCCAGCAACGCCAATACCAGGCCCTCTAAGTAGCAACGAAGACGTCGGCGAAGTCGCCGAACTTCCACCCACATTTTGCCTGAGCTCTGAAGTAAAGAAGAGACAAGCTCGGACGAGGTAAAAGCTGCCCCTATTCTCTCAGTCCCTTCCCCCCTCTCATCAGAACTCCTTGCAGTCCCCATGCCCAGAGATTTCAAACTCCCCTCTCTAAACAAGTATGATGGGTCCTTCGACCCCAACGACCACGTCGATGCCTTCCAGTCCCAAATGCACCTAGCAAGGGCTAGTGAATCCTGCATGTGCGTGGCCTTCACTACCACCTTCAGGGGGGTGGCCCGCACCTGGTACAGGAACCTGGCCCCTGGGTCAATAAGAAGCTTGACCCAGTTCGTGCAGGTCTTCACCGCGCACTTCGTTACTAGCAAACGGTGCCCTAGAACCGAGGAGAGCATCTTCAGAGTAGTCCAAAGAGAAGGAGAGTCCATCCGGGGCTACATCAAGCGGTTCAATGATGCATGCTTGTAGATACCGTGCCTGGACCCCGCGGTGCAGCTCGCGGTAGTTAACCAACCCGTGACCGTGGCTGAATTCCTCAAGCTCGCAGACAAATTCATGAGAACAGAGGAGGAGATCAACCAAAGGACTGAAAGCGGAATCGAGAAAAGGAAGAGGGAAGGCAAGCCCCCCAACCTAGATGACAGAAGAAGGAAAGACCCAGCTCGGGAGACGAAGCCAAGCCAGCCGTTCCGAGCTCCCTTAGCATCTCGGACGGACTACACACTCTTAAATTCGAAGCGGGCCAAGATCTTAATGACGATCAAAGACGCCCCGTATGTGAAGTGGCCACCTCGTCTGAAGGGAAACCCGAGCGAGAGGAATAAAAACTTGTATTGTAGTTTCCATATGGATCACGGTCATAGCACCGAACATTGTAATAATCTCCACGATGAGATAGAGGAACTTATCCGTCGTGGATATCTGCGAAATTTTGTACAGCACAATAATAATAATAATAGTAATAAGCCAAGTTGGCAGGGAGAGCACAACAAAGATGCTCCTGAGTCCAGCAACCGGCCAGCAGAACCACAGAAGCAGCCCCCGGAGGAAAGACCAGTTCGGGGAACAATTCACGTGATCGTTGGAGGATCGATCGTGGCAGGGTGCACCTCGGCAGCAGCTCGCACGTCAACCCGGGAGGCCGCCAGAGAAGAACAAAATCCCCCAAAGCGCCCTAGGAGGGAAGACCCCATATTCTTCACCGAGGACGATGCGCGCAGGGTCCACTACCCCCACGACGACGCACTTGTCATAAAGATGAAGATCAACAACTTCGAAGTCCGACGGGTACTCATTGACTCCGGCAGTTCGGTAGACATCCTCTTTAAAGCGGCCTTCGACAAGCTTCAGTTCCGAGAGAGTGACTTGAAGCCCGTGAACACCCCGCTGGTCGACTTCAGCAGAGAAGAGGTCAGGCCCTTGGGAAAAGTCACAGTACCTGTGAAAGTCGGCACGTGGCCTAGCACGGTAAGACTTAGTCACGATTTCTTGGTGGTCGCGACCCCCTCCCCCTACAATGCCATAGTAGGTCGGCCGATCACTCACACTTTAAAAGCTGTGGTGTCCACTTACTATTTGGCCATGAAGTTCCCAACGGACTTCGGCATCGGGGTAGTGCGGGGTGACCAACTCGAGTCCCGCAAATGCTACGTTGCCGCCCTCAAGGGAAAGGCCAAGGTAACCAGCGACCTACGGAACAAAACGAGGAGCGAGCTGCACCAACAGAGGAAACTGTTCTCATCTCTGTCTCGGCAGGGGACCCCGCCAGATTACTTCAGGTCGGAGCATCCCTTGAAGAACCCCTGCGATCCGAACTGGTACGCTTCTTACTCAGTAACTTAGATGTTTTCGCTTGGTCCGCGGCAGAAATGCCCGACATAAACCCTATGCTTATAACTCACAAGCTCAATATTGACCCTGTAGTCAGACTCATTAGACAGAAAAAACGCAACCTAGCCCCAGAACGTTGGAGGGCGGTCGATGAGGAGGTCGAGAAGCTCCTCGCAGCAGACTTCATAAGGGAAGTTCATTACCCGAGCTGGGTAGCCAACCCAGTTCTGGTAAAAAAGGAAAACGGCAAGTGGCGCATGTGCGTCGACTACACCGACCTGAACCGAGCTTGCCCGAAAGATTGCTTCCCCCTCCCTAGGATCGACCGCCTAGTGGACGCGACCTCGGGACACGAGTTGCTAAGCTTCCTGGATGCCTACTCGGGCTACAACCAAATCATGATGGACCCGTCCGACGAGGAAAAAACCAGCTTCATAACCGAGTTAGGCCTGTACTGCTACAAGGTTATGCCCTTCGGACTGAAAAATGTTGGGGCGACCTTCCAAAGGCTCGTGAACAAACTGTTTCAGCCCTTAATTGGCACGAAGATAGAATGTTATGTAGACGACATGGTCGTCAAGACACAATGTTATGCAAATCTTGCATTCTGTCTTCCAAATTCTGCGTCAATTTAGCATGAAACTAAACCTAAACAAGTGTCTTCGGTGTCACCTCGGGTAAGTTCCTAGGGTACATCGTCAATCGGCGCGGTATTGAGGCCAACCCGGACAAAATAAAGGCCATCCTAGATATGAGACCACCCCGAAAAGTAAAAGAAGTTCAGAGGCTAAACGGCAGGATAGCCGCTCTTAGTCGTTTCATGTCTAAGTCAGCAGACCGTTGCCTACTCTTCTTCAAGGCCATAAAAGGCAAAGGGTTCGGGTGGAACCCGAAATGCCAGTTCGCATTTGACGAGCTCAAGGGATACCTTGCCAGCATCTCAGTGTTGACCCGACCCGAAAAGGGCGATGTTTTAGAACTGTACCTCTCGGTAAGCAACGAAGTGGTCAGTTCGATGCTGGTAAAGGAAGCAGATCGGGTCCAACGACCCATCTACTATGTTAGTAAAATATTGCAGGGAGTAGAGACAAGATATCCAGAAATAGAAAAGATAGTCTATGTGCTTGTCATTGCGGCCCGCAAACTTCGCCCATATTTCCAAGCTCATACCATCACTGTCCTCACCGACAAACCCCTGAGGCAAGTATTACTCAGGCCCGAGGTCTCTGGATGATTGACAAAGTGGGCCATCGAACTCAGTGAGTACGACCTCCAGTACAAGCCTCGAACCGCCATCAAAGCCCAAGCCTTGGTAGATTTCGTTGCAGAATACACGTTCAGCTCCGAGGACCTTAGCCCAGTTGAGCACAAGGCTCCCAATTCGGGTGAGCTCGGTGCTCCCAGGCCGGCTGAGTCCGAGCCCCGTGAGGTCGCACCCAGTTCGGTATCTCTCCTGGTTAGGCCAAGCGCGAACTGGGATGAAGAGCCCTAGATCCTTCACGTAGATGGCTCCTCAAATCAGCAAGGCAGCGGAGTCGGTGTAGTTCTCTGCGGTCCGAGTGGCACGAAACTGGAGTACGCACTACGCTTTGAGTTCGAGGCATCCAATAATGAGGCAGAATACGAGGCGTTGATAGCCGAGCTAGCCCTAGCGCAAGAAGTAAAGGCAAAACACAGTTATCTGCAACGATTCCCAGCTCGTGGTCAACCAAGTTACAGGGGAATATGAAGCCCGCGAGCCAGCTATGATCGCCTACTTGGCAAAGGTGAAAGAGGCACTGCTTAGCTTCCAGTCACACTTCATCAAGCAAATCCCGAGGTCAGAGAACACTGAGGCCGATGCCCTATCCCGGCTAGCCAGCACCAGTGACAACACCATGAGAACTGTGTACATAGAAGAGTTACCTCGGTGTAGCATTCTCCGGGGGGCAGAGGAGGTCGCTCCTGTCGCCCAAGCATAACCGAGCTGGATTGATCCACTCGCGAGCTTCCTGCTACATGGAACCCTCCTCGAAGAACGCAACGCCGCCAAGAGGGTAGAGCGTCAGGCAGCCAAGTACATCATGATAGACGGACGGCTATACCGAAGATCCTACACGCTCCCCTACCTGCGTTGTTTGTGACCTCCCGAAGCCGAGCTCATACTCCGCGACATTCATGAAGGCCTATGTGGCGGACACTTGGGGGGCAGGGCCGATGCTCAGAAGGCACTACGACAGGGGTACTATTGGCCAACAATGAAAGCAGACGTCGTCGGGCTAATCAGGAAATGCGAGAAGTGCCAAAAGCACGCCAATATTCACCATCAGCCCGCCGCCGACCTCAAGTACCTCACCAGCCCATGGCCCTTCGCACAATGGGGTATCGACCTACTCGGACCATTCCCGCCAGCAACAGGAGGAAGGAAGTTCCTAGTAGTGGCAGTAGACTACTTCACCAAAGGGTTGAAGTTGAAACTCTCGTAACCATCACAACTCGAAACGTCCAGAACTTCTTCTGGAAGAACATAGTATGCTGCTTCGGGCTACCTCGGGTGCTGATTTCCAACAACGGCAAGCAGTTTGAAGACATCAAATTCCAAGAGTGGTGCCAAGGCATGGGAATCCGACAAAACTTCACGTCGGTTGCGCACCCACAAGCAAACAGTCAGGCAGAAGTCACGAACAGAGCTATCCTTCGCGGACTAAAGGCCAAGCTAGACCGAGCTAAAGGGTTATGGGCAGACGAGCTACCCAGCGTCCTATGGGCATACCGAACTACAGAGAAGACTGCCACTGGAGAAACTTCCTTCAACCTCACCTACGGCACGGAGGCAGTCATCCCAGCTGAAATCGAAATCCCCTCACTTCGGTTGGAAGCATACAACAATACTAATAACGACGAGTTACGTACCAACCTCGACCTACTTGACGAGGTGAGGGACCTCCATACATCAGAACCGCAGCATACCAGCAAAGGGTAGCTCGGTACTACAACGCCAGAGTTAAGAAACAAAACTTTCGCGTCGGCGACCTGGTCCTCCGCAAAATCATGGTACCTGAACCCAGTGTCAACAAACTCGGGCCGAACTGGGAAGGACCCTACCGAGTGAAGAGAGTACTCGGGGGAGCATACGAGCTCGAGACCCTAAAAGGTAAACAGATACCCCGGGCATGGAACATCGTCAACTTAAGACGATTTTACCTATAAATTATCAAAATAAGCAGGCCATGAGCCACTACCAGAGCCTAAGGGCCAGAATGCCGAGCTAGCAAAGACCTCGGCACCTTAACGCCCAGAATGTCGAGCTAACAAGGACCTCGGCACCTTAACGCCCAGAATGTCGAGCTAACAAGGACCTCGGCACATAGCCTTACTATGGATCCCGAGGTGCATAGCCCAGGGCCCAATTCAGCCTGTTAACTAACTCGGGCGAAGAACAAATCGAGCACGTAGCCTTACTATGTTAACTCGCCTCGGGGCTTAAGTCTAGCAGCTCGAGTATATAGTCACTTCAGCAAAAGGAGTATTTGCACAACACTTTTGAACAAAAAAAATACTTCATTGCTAAACGTTTTCTTTATAGTGTTTAAAAAAGAAAAAGCAAAAACAAACACAAACGAACTCACAAGCCCGGAGGCACATCTTCCTCACCTTCAGAAGGGACTTCGATAATACCCGAAGGTCCCGCTTCATCTTCGGAATCCGGGTCGTCATCAGCTGCGGCAGCCATCTCCTGAGTGATGTGCGAAGTGGTTATGGCACTAATATCGAGCTCAGGGTACGTGTTCCTTATCATCCATCGGCTCAACTTGAAACCCCATCTATACGATCCCACCATCATATCGTCGAAACGCGATGAAGCAATGTAGTCCTCGATGATTTTCACCTTCGCCTCCTCGACAACCTGAGAAAAGATCCGAGTCTTCTCCCGAATATCTTCCTGAAGGTACTCGACCTGATGCTTCAGGTCCAACTTCAGGTCGGCCATATGTCTCACCACCATTCCTAAGGCCTCTTTATCCCTCTGAGACCTCGATAGCTCGGCCCGCGCAGCACAGGAAGTCGCCTCAGCAGCTTCTACCCGTTTTAAGCCCCTCTCCGCCTGGATCGCCAAAGCATGGATAGAGGAGTTCACCTGCCAGGACGAGGACAAGTCAGCTCGATAAAAAAAAAAAAAAAACCACTCCGACTTACCACCATGGCGTGAGTTGCAGCTCGAGCACCTATGAGATTGGTAGGGAGATCAGCCCACTGCACGATCTCCTCAGGACAAGTGGCGGCCTTGCTTTTTCGGAGAGCGTAGCCCGGCGTCACAATGCTCCCAATCTCATCGTGGCTCCCCGAGCCTGAAGGCCCAGCCCGGGTATAGGTAGTGTTGGCATAGGGAGCCCCTACCGCTTCCTGGACTGGAAGGGGCACCTCGGGCTCCGCCACCTGGGAAGGATCGGCATGAACTCGCTTAGCAGCTCACTTCCTCCGTTTCATGCCACTGAACAGACTCGCACCTCAAGTCTTCTCGGCTTCCATTGCGCCTGCAAAAAAGGAGCCCGATGTCAAAAAACGAACAAAAACAGAAACAAAATTACCTTTATCTGAGCAAGAAACCTACCCGAACTCAGACCGGCCTGAATGAGTTTATCCTCCGTCAGATAGGCTTCACATTTTAGCCCAAGACGGGCCCAGTCCCGGAGGCCCTTCACTGTATCTTCATCTAAAATGACACCGGGGTCAGGAGCGGCCAAACCCCACTTAGTAGGAAACGGCCACCCCGTAGCACTTCAAACCACGAAGTAGTCCCGCTTCCATGTTGGGACCTTATTCGGAAGATCGTGTAAGAGCTTGAAGCTCGGGCGAGGTGACAAGTAGTACGCACTCCTATGCCCGGGCAGGGGACCCGCTTGTTTCTTAAGCATAAGGATAGCAGAAAAAATTTCCAAGTCTAAAGGAAGGCAGTGTTCACAACACAGGGAGATGGTCCCGACAAGGTTACGGATAGAATTTGGGTGAAGCTGACCTATAGTGACGCCGAAGTGGTTCATGACTTCAACGATAAGAGGATGGAAGGGAAGGCGCAGCCCGGCAACAAGCTGCTCCCGAAATATCACGATCTCATCCGGATCGTGCTCCCAAGGAAAGTCGCTCGAGGGTAAAAAGTAAGTATACTCCCCGGGCAGGTTGTACTGGACGATAAGGAACCAAAGCCTTTCGGACGTCATAGTGGAGGGTCCAAACTTGTCTGGCACCTGACCTCGGCGGGAGGTGGATGCCAAACTACCCGAGGTGACTCGGCCTACGGGCTCAAACTCAAGTTCTTCCTTGAGCTCTACCTCAGGCCCCGCCTCGGACTCACTAAGGCTGTCGGAGGCAGCAGCTCGATTTGTAGAACCAGCGTCTGACCCCCCCAGAAGACTATTCGTGCTACTAAAACTAGACATCGAAGCAAAGAGGGCTGAGGACTCACCAGGAAAAGCTACCGAACTACGAACGAGTGACACGAGCTGACAGGCTTAGACGCGAGCTCAAGAAACAAATGTTGAAGGATAACAGAGGAAAGTTACTGGGGTCCCCCCACTATTTAAAGCCACTGTACCCACGCATCAACGGCCAAGATCGAAACCATCCAACGGCTCCCCGAAAAGTCAGTTGCGCACTCCCCGAAGAAAAGACACTTTGGCACGCACGTTCGAAAATTTGAAATTGTTTGGCACGCGCGTTCAAAAATTTTGAAAATTTGAAAATCGTTTGCGCACACGAACCACACGCAGCTCAGGACTCCTGCTCGAGCCAAGCCAACCCCGGTTGAGCCGATAACACAAGCAGACCGGACCAGAAAAGTTCCTGATCAAGGCCAAAATGTCCCGAGGCAAATCCAGTTGTAATCCCGTGAACTCCCCACGCCGGGTCAAGACCCTGAGCATGGGGAGTGGGGGGCAATTGATGGAGGAAGATTTGACCCGACCCCTTGGCCATGCAACACGTGGAAGCAACCGAGAGTGACCTGGCAGAAGCGCCAGTTCGGCACGACAGCAGGCCCACAACCCGAGTTCCAAACAAAAGAGTCCCGAGCTCCCTCAAGGAGGAACCAACCCGAGCTCTGGAGAAAAGTATCCCGAGCTCCCCCAAAAGAATGGAACTTGCAATCCGTTACCTGAGCTAAAGAGTCCCGAGCTCCCCAAGGAGGAACCCGAGCTCTTCGGGACCTGAGCCTTACAAAGGACACATAGGGCAAGAACCCGAAGTGACCTCCCAAAGGCAGTTCGGGCCATACTTCTATCCGAACTCAAGACTTCACCTCGCACACCACTTCGGCTCCAAGTCGCCTAACTGAACAACCGTACCTGACGCCCAGGAGACCGTACACGGAGACGACGCATCTGACTGATTAGGGGACTGACACATGACAGTCGCCATCCCAGACGGACAGAGGCGGCCCTGGCAACTGGCAGTGGAAGCTATGACACCCGAACTGACAATTGGCAGAAGAGATGACACCCGTACGGACCGGATTGCGCATCATCAATAATAAAAACTAAATATATAAAATAGATCATTTAATGATACAAATATAATAAAAATAGTAACATAATTGTAAATAAATTGTAAAAATAATATAAAATAAAATTGCAAAATATAAAGAAATCATATAATATTATGAACAAAATAATATAATATGAAAAATAAATCTAATCAATAAATATATCAATATGAAAATAATATAAAAAAGGTAAAGCAGAAAAAAATAAATATAAATATAACAAAATATAGATAAATAAAACAATAATGATAATAAAAATAAATATATAAAATAGATCATTTATGATAAAAAATAATAAAAATAGTAAAAATTATTTAAAAGACATCAATAATTAATAAAATAACATAGAAAGAGAGAAAGTAGTAAAAATTTATTAATATAATAGTAAAAAATACCATAAAAATAATAAATAGTATAAAATGAAATGAAAAAATAAAGACAAAATAGCCAAAATTATTATAATTATAATAAAATGTAAAACATATGACAATAATGCCTATAAAAATAAAAAATATAAAGAAATTCCATAATATTATTAAAAAAATAATATATAATGGAAAAATAAATATGATAAATAGATTTCTAAATATAAAAATAATCTAAAAAGGTAAAACAATAAAAATGTAAAAAATAACATTTATAAAATAATAGTAATGAGAATTAATAACATAAAAAACAGCATATAATATTAATAATATATAAAAAATTAAATAAATGGTAATAATAATAATAATAATAATAATAATAATAATAATAATAATAATAATGATGATGATGATGATGATGATGATGATAAGTAAAAATATTTAAAATATTTTCAATAATATGATTAAAAATATCAAGAAAAGTAAATTATTATTAAAAAGAAGAATAAATTTGCACCAACCCAACTATTGGAGTTATCATTTGTTAATTTATATAAGTTATGGAGGTGGTAACATATTGCAATATTTTTCACCCTCAATCCTGCTAAGCATCCATTCATGTATGTATAGAAATGCTCAACCTCCTCTTTTGAAATAATATAAGAAAGTATATCAATATAATAAAAAAATAGGGGTTTTAACCGTTCAATCCACCCATAGGGTGAAGTTAGGATTTCTAGGAGTGGAATGAATAATGCCCGTGGATTGATGCCAAATTCATGGGCAAGATGTGGTTTATTGGGGGGGCTATTAGTAGACAAGGAGTGGGTTGCAATTCAATTTTCTAAGGGGGATTATAGTCCAAAAATCCCTAAAAAATAAAGATAGAAAACATAACATTCATAAGATAATACAACACCATAAACAAAGAAAGCATATCATCTTATGGAAAATAACTTTGTATAGCATCCTAATCAAATCTCAAATCAACCATGGAACAATGTTTGTGCTATTTCTTCACGTAATGCATGCATGAAGTTTTGATCTATTTGAATTCCCCATCTCCTCCATCACCTTCATCAATGTCCATGTCATCAGCTCCATTGTTACCTTGGACATCATGCCACTCATACTCTTGGAATAATTCATCATCAATGGCTTATTTTCTAAGAAAAATGTGTATCATAAAGCAGGTAATGGCAATATCCCATTAGACACTTGGTGGAAAAGGTGTCATCCTCTTTAGAATGGCAAAACGTGCTTTCAAAACCCCAAATTCCCTCTTAGTAACATTCATAAGCTTTGCATAAGATTGGTTAAACACTTCTTCTTTTATCCTAGCACAAGCACGAGAAAATTTGCTATCCAATACCATACATTACGATATAGGGTCATAGAGAAACATGTGTGCTTATATGTAGCATCACAAAGATAATAGTTACCTATACAAAAAAAAGGAAAGAATTAAAAACACAAAACTTATAAGTATGCTATGTTGTGTTTTATGGTGTCACTTTTCTAATTCATTTTCATTTCTTACGAGGAGGGAATGGGAAATTGTTATTTGGGTTGTATGCAACTTGATTAAACACTCATGAATCATGTGCAGACCCTTCCCATCCAACAAATACAAAGGTGAACACCATGTTAAAGTCACACACTGCCAATCCATTATGGTAGCAATCTTTTCCTCCTCACCCCCTATATGGCATTTGCTTTATGGGGGAACAACAACATAGACAAGAGTACCATAAAGGGCATCAATCACTCCCTAGCAAAGGTAATGAACTATAGTTAATATAACATCACCAAGATACTTAGGGTTTAACAACTTATTGATAACTTTTTACCTTAAATATGTGTCGTAGCCTTTTATGGTGGCCTGGAATACCTAGGTTAAGGTTCCAAGTTGTTGGAACAATCATCTCTTGAGCAAATAACGAGCAAATAACATCATAGCTTCCAACACTTCATGAAAATACTTATGGTCTTATGGACAGTATCAAGAGAGCGTTGGAATCTACACGTGATGACGGAGAATCTTCATTGTGATTCACACAAATGAGGAACATAGTCATTTTTTCTTCGACCAAGATAAAACGACTATCTTTTAACCACCCCCTCTCACGAAAATGATAGCAAAGATGGACATATGCATCCACAAACATTCTCATAAGGTCTTTCGTTTGTCAATCTCTCCCTATCAATATTTTTTTTTCTTTGTATGTATGCACTCCCACTGAGAGCAAATTCATTATTCGGTAAACTCCAGATTGGGTTTTGTTGTTTCATTTGTTGTAACAATAATACTAAAAGAAGGACCAATAACATTTCCTCCATTTCATTTATCAACATTTGGCTTTATAAAATGCATGTATATTATATATATTAAACACAAGCCATCAAATAACAATAATTCCCAAAGAACAACCATTCCTAAATAATAAGCCATCAATAAATTGAAACACAAATAAAGGTCTTGGCATGTCAACAATCATACCTAAAACAAAAATCAAACAAATTCCAACATGTCACCATCCAAATTAGAATAACAACCAAAGTTCTAACAATCATCCTAAAAAAAAAAAAAAAAAAGACAATCATAATTCCAGCATGTCACCATCCAAAAAACAACCACTATTCTTATCCCCATCTCTCTTTAGAGAGCAATTCTAACCACATAGTCATTGCCAGCTCATTTGTTGTCTTACACCACCTCATCCATTCCTTATGAGTTTCTATACTAGCAGAAAATAGTAGAGATTCCTTGCAATAGAGTGGATTAGAACAATTCCTTCCAATTTCATCATGCATTCACTCACAGAATGCCCACTGTGTCTCGTTTCTATCATGTCAAGGACCCAGATATTTGCTCCATTATATCTTCTTGATTTTTCTTTGGTTTCTTCTTGGGGGGGGGGGGGGGGGTTCTATGTGTAAAGCATCTTAGATGGTTGTTGATTATGTTGTGTTAAAGGTGACATCTCTTCACCAAGAAAAGGGGGATTGCCTTCTAATTCGTGACCATTTGTAGAAGAAGAAACACAATTTTAGTAGCTTTTTTCAATATTGAGCATGGACCTCTTGTTGGTTGGACCCCACCCCACTTCCCCTGCTACACAAGCTCCATCGTATAATGCTTTGAAATTCCAGACCTTAGTTGCTAAAAACAGCACCTTTTGGATGCGTCTAATTTCAAACAAAATGATTGTTACAAAACCACCCATTGTCATAATAATAAGATAATGCATATAATTTATACTATATTTTGGATTTTACTTTGATGTATTCTTCCCACTGGTCGTTGGTCCAATTCATTGTTCCACTTACTGGGTCAAATCCACTCCCAATAGTGTTAATCATTGAAACTCATGCTTGGTATTTTAAACTGATGTAATCATAACGATTCTTGAATTGTTTCTGTCGAAAATGTATGTTAAATTCATTCTTTATTGCTTCCTCTATGACAGTCCAAGATTCGTTCTTTAAAGACCCTCCAGTCTTCCAACTCTGTTAACCTCACTAATGCAAGCATCAAGAAAAAATTTCACTAGTTTTGGGTCTTTCCAAGATGCTCTACCTGGTTCCTTTGGTTCCATCCTAGCATTATAATAGTCACAGTAAGTAAATAAATAAATGGAGAATATAATATTTGTTCCTAGAGCTAAAACAACACATTCATGCAACTAAAAATTCAAAATGCATCCATAGGCCATAGCATCAAGGTCAACTATCATGAATTTCAATTAAAACTTCAAATTGACATAAAATACAACTATTCAATGATTTTACAAGGGTAATACTTGAAGCAAGTTAACATAAAATACAACTATTCAATTATTTTACAATGGTTTGACCTCTAGTAGCTGTTAATTTACCATGCACACATCAAAACCTTCTAACCAGATAGAATTTGATTCACATGCACACACCAAAAACCTTTAACAATTTAGAATTTGATTCATATGCACACACCAAAAACTTCTAATAATATAGAATTTGATCCACCACTGTGTTTTTTATATTCAACACCCTTTACCTATGGATTTTTTGACTGATCAAGAATCATGGTGAGTCTTTATGTTTTGATTGTTTCTTGCATAAGTACACAATTTACTTGGTAATCAAGGGTTCATTACAATCTAATTTTATATAAATGATTTTCTCAGTTTATATATACGGTTTGCACCACAATTGTTTACATGATAAAAGAATCTCACAAGTAGCCAAATACATGTGCTTCACACGGGGGTACTAAAGAGGAGCACAATCAAGAAGAGACTTTATCGGATTGCTAGTCTTGATTGGAATTTCACACTTTCAAGTGGCTGAAAAGAGAGAAAGATAATATATAAAAGTTTACACTCATCTGAAACTATAAGAAAGTTTTAGATATAAAATGATATTTCGTCAAGTTATTTCCCTCTTCTTACAAGGAAAAAAAAAAACTCTAATTGCTAAATAGTGCCCATTGAATTTAAACTAATTTCTTTAAGAGTATGTAGTTTAAGGTCGCAATAGTGCCCCCATCTGTGTCAATGAACTGCTGCTCTGGCCCTTAACTCAAAATTTAAGAATGTGTTATGGACTCAATAAAAGTAAAAACTAATGATATTGAGTGTTTCAAATTCACACTAAAGTTTTGTAGATGTTAGATTTTGGCTCACTTATGTTTTTCTCTCATCCACTACCATTGGTCATTTGGCCAGCCCTTACACTGCCAGCATTGAAATAATGAACATGTGTTTTAAATGTAAGGCAATGCCCAACGTGCAAAACCTTTTGACATACTCCTAAAAAACAACTAGTGCTCAAAAGAAATTACAAGGAAAAATCCAAAAATCAATCCCACATGTTAGAATTCTGAAAGACATTGTCAACACACATGCATGCTTGTGTTTTCATGTGTATGCTACCTTCAACCTTAAAATTCCTAATAAGCTCTAACTGCATTATAAGATGAATGTTGTAGACATGCAAAGAGCTTAAAACAAGGGATTAAGATATTACAATTCCAATCATAACTCCAAAGTAATCTAACCAAATTCAACCCATTGACAACCTTTGATATCAGTAAACAAGTATTCTAATACCAATATATATATATATATATATAAATGGAAGGGGAAAGGAATCCCATGAAAGTGGAGGCCCCATGACAGATGTCCTCTGTTGCTCATTTGAAAAGTTTTATTGGAAAAGTATGGATTTTAATGAGCAACAGTATCCCCTTCCATAAAGCAATATTACAATGAAAGACAATGGGGTTTTGTTGAGAAGAAATAGGGGTGTTTGTTTCTTCTTGGGAATTTATAAATAATAGTATAATGAACAATGGGGAAGAAACATGATAATTTGTAAATAACATTAAAACAAACAATGGAAAAGAAAGGCAATGATTTATAAATAAAGCAGTAAAGCAAACTGAGAAATTTCTGAAAAGAAACAAAAGCGCTGTTAAATAATAGTATAATGAAAGACAATAATATAACGAACAAAATGATAAACACACCTTTGTATAAGAAATCCACCGAGCGTTGCTTTGATTGATCTGCAATGGAGGTATTTGCAAGACACCGGTGAAACAATGAAAAAAAGAGGGGTTGGAAGAATGATGTAAGAAGATTGGTATAGTGTAATAAATAACCCACCTCTTTCTTTTTTCAAGCTTGAATGCTGATGGAGTTCGCTGGTTGTCGCTGAGTTTAGCAATGGAGGAACAATAGTGAAAATCCAAAAAGGGTTTTAAGGTTGTATTGAGAATGTGGAGTAGTTTTTGATTTTTCAAAATATTAATGGGAAAACATCGGAAATCCTATTTCATGCTCTACCTCAGAACACACTCAGAGGTAGCTCACCATCTGAACAAATCGGAGGTATATTTAGTGTTCGGTGGCTCCATTCGGAGGTGCAGCCGAACGACCACCGAGCGCTGAAAAGCGAGCAAAAATTTTTTTCATAATTTTATTCACTAAAAACAAGCAATAAGTTTTTCAGTTCAGCAACTTCAGCTCAACCTTTTGGGCAATCGAGTGAGCAACACTATTTACAGGACTACGAATATAACTAAATGAAATAGAGTCAAAAGAAGATAAAAATGACTTAATCAAATCTAGTTGAGCTGCACAACACAAAGGAAGCAACTGATCATCCTCATGGAGAGTAGTGATTACATTTTGAGAGTCCGAGTTCAACAGCAACAACCAACCTTGATGCTTAGCAAAAGATAGTGTTGAATACACAATACCTAATTCAGCTTTTGTTCTTAATCATACCCAAAAAGCTACCTATTTATTGCAATAAATTTATCACCATTAAAAACAAAAAAGCCAAAGGTTCCTTGCACATCATTAGGAATACCTGCATTGCACTGAATGATTAAGTAGTTTAAGTCCCACTTGCCTTACTTGGGGACCTAATCTATTCTTTTCATTATCTAATTTAAAAGGAAACATCACTCTTGCAATTGGTAAAACAATCTGAGAAAACTGATTCAGAAGCCACTCACAAGAGCAATTTGTAAAAATGACCAAGTCGGGTCATGACCCAAATTGTGACCCTTAATAGTGGCCATAATCCAGGTCATTACAAATTTAAGAATAATCCCCACATTATCTTGTTGGAAATGAATTAGAGACCTCCCACAATCACCCCATAATTGTTGATGTGTGTTTAAATTTTAATTTCAATTTCAAGTTTAATTGAATAGTGGAGATGATTTAAGACAGGTGATGGGATTTGGAGAGATTTTCTCTCAACTAAATAAGGAAGTTCATTGATAGATGAATTGATCGAAAGGAAAGAAATAAATGGAAAGATTTTCCATTTATTCTAGCCAATCAGCTTATTCATATGGGAAATGTTCAAGAGAGGCCCCTATCACTAATCGTGAAAGCTCTAGATTGGTAACACAATAGAAGCAATGAATGAATTCCACACTATCATAGATAGCTAGGTTGGTTGTATTATATAAACTATAGAGTTCTACAAGAGTAGAAGTCTATACAAACATGGGAGACTGTACAAGTCATCTGTAATATGGTTACATGAGATAAGGATGATATGAGACAAAGATAAAGGAGATTTTAATTCGGTTGATACCCCCTCTTCAAGCTAAGCAATGGGAGTAGCTACCCAAAGCTTGTGCTGATGAACATCAAATTGAGAGAAACCAAATGGCTTGGTGAGGATATCGACTACTTGGTCTTAAGAAGAGATGCATCGAACACATAGGTGTTTCTTGAAGACTTGATCATGCACAAAGTGAACATCAATCTCTATATGCTTGGAGCGAGCGTGGAACATTGGATTAGAAGATAGATAGGCGGCACCAATATTGTCACACCAGATCGTAGAAGGATTAGAGAGAGGGAGACTGAGCCCTGAGAACAAAGAACAAAGCCAAAGTAACTCAGTAGTAGCAGAGGCCACGTTGTGATAGTCCACTTCAATGCTTTAACGTGAGACAGCAGTTTGCTTCTTATAGCACCATGAGACAAGGTTATCACCAAGGTAAATGCAAAACCAGTTTGAGATTTTCTATCATCAGGATTCCCAGCCTAATCAACGTTTGATAGCGGCCCAATGATCAGTGGTGGGAGAGTGCATGAACTAGCAAACAAGGTTGACAGTGTAGGAAATATCTAGCCTAGTAAATGATAAGTACTGCAAGGCTCCAACTGTTTGACGAAAGAGAATTGCATCAGGGAGTGTTGTGCCAGAAAATTTACTGAGAGAGGTGCCTATATCTGCAAGTGTACTAACATGTTTAAGCCCATCCAAATTAGTACAAGAGAGCATATTGGTAATGTACTCACGCCAAGAGAGAAATAAACCATTCTTGGAACCAGTGGCCTCAATACCAAGGAAGTGGACCTAATCATGGGCCGGGTATCTCAACAGCCCAGCCCTGTCTAACCTGGCCTGGCCTGGCTGCAATTAGGCTTGGACATATTATTAGGCCCGTGAGGCCAGGCTTGAGCCCAATTATTTAAGCCCGACTTAATTTTGGGCCGGGCTTGGGATTTTACAAAAAAGCTCGACCCAGCTCGACAATAATTTAAATACTAATATATATAGATATATATATATATATTAAAAATATAATAATATATTTTTTCTAACCCTAAGTTTCCTAACTCATTTGAATCAACAATCTTTCACTCTTCCTCATCCCTGTTTTGTTCGAACGAACTAAACTTCTTCCCTTTCACAGTGGCAACCGGCGGTAGTTTATGTATCTTCTATACTATATGCGGCAAGCTGGTGACGGTGTCTCTCTGAGCTCCGGCTCTAAGTAATTAGCATCCTCCCACCGTCCCCATTTCTCTGAGCTTTTGAGTCCAGACTCCAAAGTCCAAAGTAGCAACGTCCCTAGTGGTCAGCGACATCTATAGCAGCAAGTCAACAATCAACTTAAGCTCCGACTCCAAGTACTCAACGGCGTCCCAATTTCTTCGAGCTTTGGGTCCAAACTTCAGAGTAGAGGCATCCCCAACACTCCCCAACAATGGCTGACGACATCTACAGCAGCAAGCCAACAAGTAACAACCACTGAACTCCATCTCCAAACTCTCTCTCTGGTTCCCCAATGCCCGACCCTTCCTATAGCAAATCGGCAATCTTTGGATCTAAAATGTAACTGTCTCGAATCATCTCTCGGGCTTTGGGCTCGAGCTTGGGCCTCGGTCTTTTATCAGGGTTAGGCTTGGGCTTACGATTTAGGCCCGATGGTCGGATCGGGCCTCAATATATTGTGTTGATACCAAGTGAAAGCCCGGCCCAGCCCGACCCATGACTAATAGCTGTAGAAAAGGAACTAGTGAAAATAATATCATCAACATAGACAATGACGAAAACAAAGGCATTAAAGGAATGCACCACAAAGAAAGAGGAATTTGAAATAGCCCCCTTGAAGCCAATGAAGAGAAGGAATGAGCTCAACTTTTGGCACCAAGCGTGAGGGGCATGCTTTAACCCATACAATGATTTCTTCAAATTGCAAACATGAGTATGGAATGTAGGATTGATGAAGTCTAGGGGTTGATACATGAAAACATTCTCAGAGAGGTCACCATGAAGGAAGGAATTTTGGACATCAAGTTGCTTGATGGATCAATTGCGAGAGACAACAATGTTGAGAACAACCTAGACTATAGTTGGTTTCACAATGGGACTAAATGTTTCATCATAATCAAACCCATTTTGCTGATTGAAGCCTTTGAAAACAAGGTGTACCTTATAGCGCTCAATAGAGCCACTTGCATCCAAGTATATTAGAAGCAAAACAATGAGGAACCAATTCCCATGTATAATTACGATGAAGAACTGAAATCTCTTAGGCCATTGCAAACTACCAATGGGGGTACCGTGTGGCTTCTGTGAAGGTCAAAAGGCTTAGTAGGGTGAAGAGGGAAAGGCTGTTTAGTGGTTGTGTGAGCTTGGGACTGTAATATTTTAAGTCTGTGTTTGACGATACCAGCCTTGGAGCGGGTGGTCATAGGGTGGAAATTAGTGGGTGGGGGGGAGGTGATGGTGGGGAGTTCAATTCTAAAGGAGAGGAGGTGAAAGGCGAGGGACTAGGAGAAGACAAGGAGGGTGATAAAGTAGGTTGGTCATTGAAAATAATTGGGGAGGGAGGAGAGGTAGTAGCTAGGTTGTCGTAGGTGGATTGCAGAATAGGTGGTGGGCCAAGTTGAAGCAATAGCTGAGAAGAGGATTGAGACAAGAAAGGGGGAGATGGTTGGTTCATGAACATGTTGGCAACTTAGTCCTACAATCTAATTGACTCATGTGGTAGTTTGAAAACACATTGATAGTTGTGTCCATGAACATGTAAGGGTGAGCAAATGGGTAGGTTCTACCCGGAACCGAATGGAACCGACCTCGAACTGGCCTTGAATCAACCTTACCCAATTTATTACAAGGTAGGGTCTGGTTTCAAATTCTTGGAACCAACCCCCACCCAGGCCGGTTCCAAGGTCTAGGGGTTTACTCTACCCAAACCAACCCGATGAATCAGCCTTCGTTGTCCTTGGTAGAACTGACCTTGTTGTAACCTAACTCAGAACCAAAATTTCCTTGAAATAAACTCTATGATACTTTTGAGGATGTTAAGATTTGAACCCAAGCATTCATTGTTACAAAGGCCATGGTCTCATTTGACCATTGAGTTACTTAAGTGATTTTGATCATTTGTTTTCATTTTAATATTTGAATGGGTACAATAAGTAGTGTGAAAGGTAATATTTACAAATTTTAAATTTAATTTATAAGTTTTTAACCATGTAATGATAATCCACATATTAAGTTATCCAATTTATTCAATAAAGGTAATATAAGTTTTAAACTATATATTATATTTATTAAAGATCAAGTTTTTGAAAAACATGCATTTTTTGTGAAGGGGGAGAGTAAAGAAAGTACAGGTTTCATGGGTAGACCCTGGAACTGACCCTGAAACCACCAAGGCCAGAACCAACCTTTACAGTGTAGGTTTCATTTCCAAAAACTTGGAATAAGGGTCGGTTCCAGGTTCTACCAAGGAACCAAACAGAACTAGTCCATGTTCACCCCTATGAACATGTTTTGGAAGACTCTATAGGTAATAGTTTCATTACAACCGTGGAGGAACATAAGAACCCTGAAGCTCTCGAGGTGGTTTATGGGGTCTCCTATGTTGTTATAGGTCTCTATGTTTGGCATCTTGAAATTGAGCGAGAGTGGTTCATCTTGGATGTTTGTGATAAACGGAGGGTCCTTTGATAATTTCTGTCTGAAGTTGAGCTACGACCATCCTTCCTTGATCACTGAAATGCGAGATCGCATGTCTTTGAACTCTTTGTCGAAGTTTGGTTTTCAAATCCTAACCAAGTTAGTCCTAATCCTCAAGACTACCAATGTGAGGTTCTGATTGGACACCCCCTCGATGAATCCCAAGCATCATCTTGTGGCAGCTAGTGTTATTACATAGGTTGTTGCTTATTGTAGACATCTAGATGATGGACTCAATGACCAGGGGACCGAGGATGCTGATTGTTTAAGGGTGGTCAATCTCATCAATTACCAAGGTGGTTAGGTTGGCTAATCAAGTAGGGGTGATCATGGGCCGAGCCAGGCTTAACACAAATGATAAGGGCTTTAAGCTAGGCCTGATCTCGGCCATCCGCACCCCAAGCCTAGATTGCATGCTAAGCCCAACCTTACATGGGCCCGAGCCAGGTTTAACACTAATGATAAGGGCTTTAAGCTAGGCCTGATCTCGGCCCATCCGCACCCCAGGCCTAGATTGCATGCTAAGCCCAACCTTATATGGGCCCGAGCCAGGCATGCGAGCTTTCTAGTTCTAATGATTAATGACTTTATGTCCATGACATCAAATAATAAAAATTTAATTATTTAAATATTTTAAATTAAATAACATGTAAGTGCAATGCATACAAAAAAAAATTACACAAGCCAAAGTTAAATTAGGCATAGTTAGTCTTTAGGCCTATGGCACAAAAAAATAAGGCATGGGCCTCATTTAATTGTGAGGCTTAATTTGGCTTGGGTTACCAATCCTTTTATATATGAAGGCAAGTTCTTCATTCCCATTCTTGAGCAATATAGGACTTGGATCAACACTAAATAATTAGTGCAACCATTGAGTATTTTCCTGAGTCCCACATTGCTTAAGGAATGAGAGTGAAGGCTTTTCCTTCATCTATATAAAGCCTTAGGTGGCCAATTCTCATACTTGAATTGACTAAAGTGTTGTTGACATATGTGTTGACACGTTTTAATTCATAGTATAAATTCATATGTTAAAATAAAACTTAAAACTTTTATATTATACTTTATATAAAATAATAAACATTTGATATAAAATAATATATATATATATATATATATAATTTTGTATATATAACATATGAAATATAATATACATATTATAAATATAAAAATATTTATATATTATATTATACTGTGGGCCAAGTAGGCCCAAGTTGGCTTGAAGTATTAGACCCAAGCCCGGCCTAAAAACTTTTGGGCTTGATGTGGTCCCAGGCCTGGGCCAATCCTATACACAAAAAACTAGTCCCATGCCCAAATATTTATAGGTTGGGTTGGGCTAGGCCAAGAATGATCACCCCTATAGCTAGGGGTTCTAGGTCTTGATTATGCTAATGCACTCCACGATCGCGAGCCAATAGGGTTAGGAGATCTTCAACCCGACGCTGGAGTCTCTAGAATTGCTCATGCATGATGGGCTGGTTCTCCTATGCTAGTTATGGAGGGTTTGGTGGTGATCGATTTTCTGGTCGGTTCTTTGCAGATAATGAGACCTGCTGAGAGTGGAACAGGGCTTGTAAATCCCTATGGGTGTAAGTGCAATTCTTTAGACGCATGTTCTTTAAGATTTTCTAATCGGTTACTACTAATAGCGCCAATATGTTATAATACGAAATCAAGCAACAAATGAAGGAGAAATGAAGTCGAGAACCGAACAATCCAAGGAGATTGTATGAACAGAGTTGTTTCTAAAGGCACCTATAAGAAAAGTAGAGAATCAAGAGATGTGTCCTCAGGAGAGATCTCTCTAATGCTTAAGTCAATAAATGTATGAACAAGGAGGTTAGGTAAGCAAGGAAAGCGAAAAGATGAGGCCTATAGTCTGCATACCTTTCTTAGGGGTGTCTTACCTCTAATTATAGAGGAGGAGCCATGCTTGTTTTGAAGTTCTAGTCCTACTAGGAGGTGGATACTAGGCCCAACCCAAGCTCCTCGATGGTTGCCCTTATCAGGATCTAGCCGCGTTAAAGGATTCTAAGTGAGGCCGGTTGCTCAGGTTGACAGTTGGGCTGGTTCATGCCATTTGAGAGTTCCTTTAAGTATTTTGTCCAAGGACACATGGCAACTTGGTATGGGGTCATGCAAATGGGCCTTTTCAATTTCATTTATTATTAATTAGTTTATTAAATACTTAACCAATCTCCTTCCTATGGGTAAAATGATTAATTGTTATTTATTAGAACTCAACATCCAAATTTCAGAACAATGTTCCCAACATTCAAATATTAACAACCAAAAAAGTCACTAGCTCTAATGTACCACTAAAGGCAATTATTGTAGTTTTAGATGTCGGACTCCGATGCAAATAAATAGGCCTTAAAGGAGAGAATATTCTTCATGATACTTAAATTAGAGCACTCATCTAATAAAGTGTTTTTTAACCCACTTAACTAATTAAAATTACTGTACCAATTGGTTGGTGGCCCAATTGATATGTTCACTACTTCATTACAACGGAGACCAAGGATCTATTCCTGTTGCAACCAGGGTTGGGAAGTTTAAGGGGATGGTGGATGGGCTACCTCATTGTGTAGCCCACTAAATAAAATAAAATTTCCATTGTTTAATGCTTTTAACCATTTGTAATGCCTTTCATTGGTAGTGTTGGAGGTTTATGGTTACTATTTGTCATTCTTCATAGCATATCACTACTAATACTATATCTCAATTTCATTGTATTTAGCATTTAGCTTGTGTTTATGGCTCTCCTTACCATGTCTTGGTCATAACTAATTTTTTGAGGCTCCACAAATCTCCCTTCGGCAACCATCAATGATTTTAATTCCTTATCACAATATCACACCTCAATGAAAAGTGGAGTGACTTAGCAGATACAACTCAATCCTTTGGTGGACCTTAGCTTCATGGGCCCATTCTATACATGGACAAATAAAAGGGAGTTTTGCACCCTTGTTAAGGAACATTAGGTTAAGCTTTCATTATTGTTGATATATTGGGTTTCTCTTTTCCTAGAGGCACATAATAATCACATTCTTTCTATAGTTAGTGACCATTGTCCAATCCTTCTATCCTTATTCCATGAAGGCATAAGATGCTAATCTATTAGGAGTCGACTATCCATAAACCTATAGTTGACTACCCATGACAGCTAAGGCTAGTGTTGTAGAGATACTATTCAGTAGTCGACTATCCTTAGCAGCCAATGCCAGTATTTAAATGCGTAATGTTCAGTATTCGACTACAGTAAATCATAAATCGACTATGTCTCATAGTTGAGATAGGGATTAAGTTACTAGTTAATTGTTAAAGAAAAAAGATTCTTCCCTACGATTGGTAGTTGACCTAGCTTGTGCTAGTCAACTACATATAGAAAAAATTGACTATTTGAAGGCATAACGACTAATACCTCTTACGGTCTACCTTTAATCTTATTGGGAACTTGCTCTAAACATTTCCAATTATAAGATAATCCCTTTCTAACGGATCTATAATGGGCATATACTCTCTTTCACTATAAATTAATGGCTTTGGCTTAAAAAACAACAAGAACTTAATCAATGTTTATTTGCTAAGAAAAGAGAGCATACTGTGAGCAAGAGTCCTTAAAGAGAGAAGAGTTTTCTATACTAAATTAGTTTATAATGAGAAAAACTAAGTAGCCTTATTACCTTAATTGTTTCTCAGAATGATTTTTTGAATTTCTTCAAGAGTTTAAGCCTATTGCATTATGCATACCCTTGCATTGACATAGCTTATTGCTTTGTATTTGTTATTATTAGCAGTTTTAGAGGCATTTCTATTGTATTTCTACATACATTGTTACTAGTTTTATGCACTTGCATTTGCATGTAGCAATATCAAATGATGATGACGATAATAATATTTCAATGTTTTTATTAGAATTCATGGAACAAAGAAAAGTGATCAAAAGCATGATGTACTAGTGGATATATTGTCTTTCAACTCAAAGACCTGACTTCCATGGTTTTAAAAGGCTATTGAGGCAAGGCCGACCAAAACAGCTTGGCCTCAATAGCCTTTCTCTCCATTTCCAAGGCTTAGGCCTTGAGTTGTTCGAGGCCTAAGGCTTAAATAAGGACATTTTTTGGGAATATTGTTAATGGGGGTTACTATTAAATAATTAAATGATAAAATTTTCAAGGGTATAGTAATCTACTCAACTTTAGCTTTGTGTCATTGAGGAGTCCACAACCTCCTTAATGTATTCACTAAAGGACAAAGCAATAAGCTTTTTTAATTCAACATATTCAACTATTATCAAATGACCCCCAAGTTACCTCATCCAAATAACTTCTTTATGGACTATACAGTTAAAATTAAAAGTCTAAAACAAACCAACAGAATTTTTCAAAGCAATTTTTTATCAATAATGGAGCTACAAAGAATAAACCAACCTTGATGCTTTTAGACCACAATGAGAAAAAAAAACCGAGGAAAAAAGTATTAGAGGAAATGTAACATGAAAAAATAATAATAAGTTTGGCACTTTGGGTATATGATTATTTTATTTAATAAAAAAAATTGTTACCTTGGTCCCTATATCAAGTCAAATTAAGGTTGGGTCAAGTAGTGTAAATCTAACAAAAACTTATCTTTGCTTCATTTGTTTTTTCCAATAAGCATAAATACATAGTTTATAATTTCTTTTTTTGTTTGAGGCTTACATCTCAAAATGCCTTGAGGCTTAGGCCTTGCCCCTTTCACACCCAGCCCCCTCGCCTCCACCTTTAACCTTTTAAAACTTTTCTAACTTTAAATGTTCTTATAGTTTCTATCAATGTTTTCAACATGTGGTTGAACCATAGAGTTGGATTTATTAGTTTGTCAATTGGATACATTTTTTCAGTATGTTTTAACCTAAACCACTTTATTGCAAAATAAAAAATAATAATAAGACTTGGTCAACAACCAAATGACCATACTAGTTGAACTACTAACCTATTTAACCAGGAAAATGGGCTATGTTTTTTTTTTCTTGCATTTATAGGCATTTCTATCTTTACTAACAATAATTCTCATTTTTTTTAAACACGTTTTGTTTAATGAAGAATATATAATATTAATGCATGTTTAATTTTTCTAACATATTTATAAAATATTTTATATTTTATATTTTATATTTTATATTTTATTATTTGATTTATGACATAATAAAAATTACTTATTTACCATGAGGAAATGCAATTCCAATATATTATTTGAATATTGGTTTTTAATATTGTGGTCAAATCAATTAATTAGATTGATCAATCCACCACCTAATTCAAGATTGTAAGTTCATTTACGAACAAATTAACCACTTGCCTATAGTGACCTAGCTATTTATTGTTAGACATTAATGCTCATTATTTTTTTCTCCTAATTTTTATCCCATTTCCATCATTAATGAAAATAATTCTCATTTATCACACTTTTTTATATGATAAATATATAATATTATAGAATGTACCCAAATTTATCTACAAATTTTTACATTTTCTAGAATCACTATCCCACTACTTGAATGGAAAAAATCATTTTGCTTTTTCATTTGATTTTAAATCTCGCATTCCATTTTCATCATTAATAAAAGTAATTCTTATTTTCACATTTATTTTTGTTTAATATGATGAATATAACATTAGAACTGTATCAAAATGTTATATACAAAGCTTATATTTTTCTTTAAGTTTCTATATATATTTTTAATATTTATTACTTATTTAAAACATCATAAATTGACCCATTTGACCTAGAATGTTAGATCGTTAACCTACCACCTAGATATGAAAATGGTTTCATTTTCAAGCGGGTTTTAATTTTGCATTTCATTTATATCATTGATCAAATAATTATTGTTTATCATACTTATTTTTGTTTATATAATTAATATATAATATTATAGATGTGCCTAAAATTTTTTATATTTTTTATATTATTCTATTTTAAAAGTTTTATTTTTAATTATACATCATGGGTTAACCCATTTGATCTGAAAGGTTGAACCACTAATCCACTCCCTAGATAGGAAATTGGTTTTATTTCCCATCGGTTTTAAGTTGTATATTCCATGTCCACCTTTAATAAAATTATGTTTATTTTATCAAACTTATTTTTTTAATATGACAAATATATAATAACGAAAGTGTGCCCAATTTTTTCAAAATTATTTATTTTTTATATTTTTTTAATTTTTATATTTCTAAGTTTGTATTATTTATTTATGACATCATGGAATTATCCATCTGACCCCAATGGTTGAACTAACCACGTAGATGGGAAATATTATTTCATTTCTAAGTTCATTGTAAAAATATAAAATTTATTATATTAATATTTATTTTGTATTGATTTATTAGTGGAATTTAATGATGATAAACAGAAGTATAAATGTTGGATTCAATGAGAGAAAGAGGATGTCACTTATTTAATGACTTAAATGTGAGACATAATGAGCGGTAATTGAATGTACATAATGGTTTTACTTTAATTACATTTTATGTCCTCAATGGAAATGAACTAAATTCAAGAGGAAAAATATAAAATTTTATTCTATTAATAATTATTGTGTATGAATTTATTAGTGAAATTTAATGATGATAAACAAAAGTATAAATGTTGGATTCAATGAGAGAGAGGATGTGATTTATTTAATGACTTAAATGTGAGACTCAATTAGAGGTAATTGAATGTACTTAATGGTATTATTTTAATTACATTTTCTACCCTTTTAATGGAGATGAACTAAATTCAAGAGGAAGAATATTTTAGTAAAGAAAAATTCTAGAAATCAATACGTTATTCGCACTTTTATATGTAGTGTAGATATTTATTGTATTTGGGGTGCTCAAGAGAAAAACAACATTATAGGTGGGGTTGGCACTTGTAAGCCAACTATTCAAGTTTGGTTGACATTCAAAAGTCTAATTGGGTCAAGTCTTGTAAGCATGCAAAAGCCCAATTGGTTGTAAGGTTTGACTAGCACCTGGAGGTTCAATTAATTTTAGTGGAATTCTCATGAGGTTTCTTGAAGAGAGGATGTAGACTGGGATTTGGTCGAACCTCTATAAAAATCTCTATATGCTTTACATTTTTGGAATCATTTACCTTACTTGTCTATTTCATTTATTTGATTGTTTTATTTTTCATTGCATATTCCATGGCGCACACACATTCTTCCATTAATCTTGCATTCATCATCTTAGAAGGCTTTTAATTGGGGAAAATCATTTTAGTATCCAATTCACCGGCCCCTTCTTGGGTTAAGCTATCTAGGAAACAAAAGGTTGCCTTTGGGTCATTGGTGATGGTAATACAATGGATATCTAGTTGGATCCATGTATGCCTAGCTCTTCTACTTTTCAACCCCAACCCTGTTCCACAATGGTTGTCGCCCAACTTTTCAGTTTAGAATGCCTAGGTTGGGACATGGAGAGGGTTCATGCAATGTTTAGACCTATCTTGGCCGGGCAAATAACTTCAATTCCAATGGGTCATGTTTACCCCTCCCCTCGAGCTAAATAGATTTTGTTGAACCTTCACCAGACAACAAATTTTCTACTAAATCAACATACAGAGAACTTTGCAATTTACAAGCCTTGAAAAAATTGGCCATTGAAAGTAATCCCACCTAGGTATTCATGTTCTTATGGCGTTTAAATTAATGGTGCTCTTACTTGTAGAGAAAATCTTGCCAAGTATTCTAATTTTGTTGACCCTTATTGCCAAGAGATTGGGACATTGGAGCATTTATTTTTGCATTGCCCGACATCTAAGCTCGTATGATTTGCATCTCACTTGGTATAAATATGGAAGAAATTTTCATTTCTTGCTCCCATTGGTTGTTCTCTTTACTCTTTTAATGCAATAAAACTTGTTGACCCTATGTGTTTTGAAGATGAGAACTTCATTGAGAGTACTAAAGAAATGATGTTAAGTATACAATTGTGCCAAGAAACTCCTATTGATGCAAATTCGTTTTCTGCAACCACCGATTTGGAGAAAAGGGGGGTTATTAGTGGTGCGTGGCACCAAATACCATAAAAAAACAAAAAACAAAAAAATAGATAAAATGATTAACAATTCTCTATGAAGATGGATGCTACTAAGAACTAGAAGAAAGAAGTGTCAAGCTATAATGCTTTATGTTGTGTTTCATTTCTTAAGACTTGATGTAATCATTTGCAAAAGATGCAAATTATGGGCTAATAATGACCTAACTCAATTGATATAATCTTGGATAGAATTAGGTTTGACATTTGGCTATTCTCGAAATTTTTAATAAACTTAAAATTGAAAAATCTAAGTTTGAAAACTAAGGAGTTGATTTCTAAACATTTATTAGTAGTCAACCATCAAGAAATAGTAATCATCTATCCATGATAGTAGAGACTAGGAGTGAGCATTCGGTTTATTCAGTTAAACACCGAACTAAATAAACTGAAATTTTAAAAACCGAACTAAAAAAAATAAAACTGAACCGAAACCAAATTATAGAAAAACCAAAATTTTTGGTTATTTTTGTTAAAACTAAATTTTAATAATACATACTTTATTATGTATATTATAACATATAATATATATTATATATTATAAAATCAAAATATATTAGATTATATCTTATATAAATATATAATATATAATATATTAGATGTTACATATTATATCTTATATATTACATATAATAATAGAAAGTTTGATTAATTCAATTAACCAAATTTCTAGTTCTAAAAACCAAAACCGAAAATCGAATTAATCAAAAACCAAATTAATCGAACCGATTTAACCAAAAATCAAAAAGATCGAATCGAAAAAACCAAAACTGAAAATTTTGATTCAGTTTTAACCGAATAGTGCTCACCCCTACTAGAGATTGGTATAACGTAATAGTTGACTACCCATAAAGGTATTGATGTGGGTTAGCTTGGCCCTACCCACGTAGGGCTAGAAGGCCCAGCCCACTAACGCCTGCTAACGTCAGCCACGGTAGGCGAGAGCCCTGCTGCCTTCATACGGAGCCAATCACATAACTATCTGGCGTACCGCCAGGGCCTACAGTCAGATCTTGTACGGCTCTCATCCGAGGCGTTCATCTTCACCTACCACCAGCACGCTCAAGTATAAATAAGAGGTAACTGCCCCTTGAAAAGGGGTTGGAATGGAGTAACTCCAACATTTACTCACTCATTTACTTCCTACACCTACATTGTCTACCTAGCATTAATTCTGGGAGATTTGGTGCATCTAAGGACTCTCTCCAGGAGCACTCTCACACTCTCCCCAGCTTCACACCTCGTACTGACTTGAGCGTCGGAGCCTCCTTCTCAGGTATCCACCCCGAGGCCTCTGACACTCCCTGTCTTGTAGTATCTCAGGCCACCAGGGACCTCGCCTCGACTAGTAGTCCTCGACTACCATAGTCCTCGAAAGGAGTACTTCACCTCGGTTTGCTATCCTCGGCTTCGGTCAACCTCTTTCGAAGCCCCGAGGTCCTCGGATAACGCTCGAAACTTGAAGAGTAAATTTACCTTGTTGCCCTCAGCCAAACCGCACGACAACAGGTATAATTAACTACTTGCAGCAATTGAGGCTAGTGTCACTTGACACTACTTGATAGTCGAATATCAGTAAGCTATAATTGATTATATCTCACAGCTAAGACCAACTATTGACAAACAATCAACTATGAGAAGGAAGTAGTCAACTACTAGAGAAAAGAGATTCCTCTCTATGCATAATAGTCCACTACTTTTAGATATGTTCATGGGCCGAGCCGGATCGGGCTCTCACTCTGGACTAACAGAATTTTCTAAGGCCTGACAACTATGAGAAGGAAGTAGTCAACTACTAGAGAAAAGAGATTCCTCTCTATGCATAATAGTCCACAACTGTTAGACCTGTTCATGGGCCGAGCCGGGTCGGGCTCGGGCCGGGCTTTCACTCTGGATTAACAGAATTTTCTTAAGGCCCGAGCCCGAGCCCGGCCCTCATAAAAAGCCCGAAGCCCGGGCCTGGGCCCGAGCCCGAAATTTAGCCCATACTGTTAGCGGCTTAATAGAGAAAGAGAGAGAGAGAGAGATTATAAAGAAAAGAATAAAAAATGTATATATTAAATTATAAATATTATATTATTTATATATTTTATATAATATATAAAATACATATTATATATTTTATAAAATATGTAATGTTGAGTCATGCCGGGCCAGGCTTTTTTGACAAATCCCGAGCCCGACCCGAAATACAGTCGGGCTTACTATGTTAGGCCCGCGGGCCTAATTACATGACCAAGCCCGACCAGGGCGCGGGCCGGGCCATCGGGCTACCCGGCCCATGAACAGGTCTAACTACTGTCATCATAGTCGACTATTTGGCAATAAATTTGACCATTTAAAGGCATAATGATTATTTCCTTTTCGGGTAAGTCTTTAATCTTGTTAAGAATTTTCTGGGAAGATTTTTAGGAGAAAATTAGTTGTTATGAATTGAAAAACTCAATTCAAAATCCCTTTCCAAATTTCTAGGAGAAGGTAAAGGTAAGACGGGTTGAGCTTCATTTCATTGCATCAAGGCGTAATCCATCGTTGTTTCTTCCTTGGAAAAACACATCGGGCATATGGTCTCCATGGTACACTTCGAACCAAAAGCTTATTATAGATAGGTACTTTGTAATTTGGGGTAGTGGCACTTGTTGCCATGCGGGTTGGATGAGGGCAATGAGGTAAATTCACCCTTCAAGTTTTGAGCGTTATCCGAGGACCCCGAGGCTTTGAAAGAGGTTGACCGAAGCCAAGGACAGCAAATAGAGGCGAAGTACTCCTTCCGAGGACTATGGTAGTCGAGGACTGCTAGTCGAGGCGAGGTCCCTGGTGGCCTTAGGTACTGCAAGACAGGAAGTGTCAGAGACCTCGGGGTGGATACCAAAGGCAGAGGCTCCGGTGCTCAAGTCAGTACAAGGTGTGAAGCTAGGGAGAGTGTAAGAGTGCTCCTGGAGAGAGTCCTCGGATGCACCAGATCTCCCATAATTAATGCTAGGTAGACAATGTAGGTGCAGGAAGTAAATGAGTGAGTAAATGTTGGAGTTACTCCGTTCCAGCCCCTTTTCAAGGGGCAGTTACCTCTTATTTATGATTGAGCGTGCTGGTGGTAGGTAAAGATGAATACCTCGGATGAGAGCGGTACGAGGTCAGGCTGCAAGCCTTGGCGGTACACGAGATAGTTATGTGATTGGCTTTGTACGAAGGCGGCAGGGCTCTCACTTATTGTGGTTGATGTTAGTAGGCATTAGTGGGCCAGGCCTTCTAGCCCCATGTGGACTGGGCCAAGCTGACCCACATCACTTGCCCCCCACTCTCGAGATCGAGGTTGAGGCCTCGGCTTTTGTCCGTAATGAGGGTGGTCATCGGAGTGAGGCTTCGGCTTCGGTCATTGGGAGTAGTGGTCATAAAGCCTTTAGAATCGTCAGCTGAGAGATGCCCTACAGTGGCGTCGTCTACACTGTTCACGCCGTCACTCTTTGGCTCGGAAGCGCAAGCGATGTGGATGCCTCAGCCTGGCGGGGGTGTCCCGTATCTTGCACCGGCATGTCACGTTAGCGGGGCTACCGTACAGGGTACGACCGTCCTTGAAGTCCTGCTTTTTCCGGGTTAAACGGTCCATCTGGTGGTCCGTGATGAGCGGACCTTTCGGTTCGCACTGGCGGGTTGCCGTGGCCGGTCTTTGCAGTTCACCCGACGTCATTTCGACTTCCGAGGGCATGTGCTAGGAGGTGCGGTGAGACTGGTTCGTAGGAGTGGGGGGCTCCCGCATCCGTTGGATCTGCATCGATTTGAACCGTTGCTTTGTGTGTCATTTCGTCTTTTGAGGGCCTGCGCTAGGGGGCTCCCACGTTCGTTGGATCTACACTGATCTGAACCATTGCTCTGGGCGTCATTTCATCTTCCGATGGCCTGCGCTAGGTGGCGCATCGCAATTGGATGGTGGGAGCGGATTGATTTCAGCCGTCGGATTTAGAGAAATCCAGGCCGTTCATTTTCCCTTAAATAAGGGCCCTAGCAGTGCTTTTCTTCTCCATTTGGACTTAGACGCCCATGCTCTCGAGTGAACATAGCTTCCTAACTCCCAAGTCTCTAGAACTCCTTTGCTTATTTCTTTATTCGGGACACTCTATCCTTTTTAGTTAATCTCAAAATGTTGTTTTCAGACTCTGGTCCCAAGTGCCATGAACTCCCGAACATCTGGGGAGGGAGCACTCCTACAACCCCCACTCCCTTATCTTCTCTAGGTTCTTTAGCTGTAGTCTCCCATTGACGAGAGGTGGTCGTTTTGAGGGAGAGGTTAACCTCGGGGGGTGCTAAAGGAAATCGCTGGGGAAATGACTCTCCCCATGAAAGCGCCACCTCGGCGTCGCCAAGGGAGCATGAGGGAACTCCTCTCTCCGAGGGTGATGCCGCAGGAATCGTCGTTGGATTAGTAGGGGGAGTGCTGCCCAAAGGGTGGCTGATGCTGGCATCCCACATTCGGAGTTTGATAGCTCCTTGGACGTGTGCCAGGTTAAAGCCCTGGCAAAGAGGTTCCATATACCTCAGTCCTACAGCCTGAGGGTCCCTGACGTGGGCAATAGGCCGTGGACCCCCGAGGAGGGGGAAATCTGTATCTACCAGCAATTTTTAGAGTCTGGCCTTAGGTTTCCCCTCCCAACCTTGATCTCTGAGTTGCTGGAGTGGTACGACATCACTATCAGCCAGCTCGTACCCAACGCCCTCAGGACCATCATGGTGATGATGGTGTGGACTCAGCTCAGGGGCATGGAGTTGACGTTGAGACTATTCCGCGCCATGTTTGTGCCGAGAAAGCATGCTTCCGAGGCCGACAAGTACTACTTCCACCTGGGGAGAGGGAAACCAGTGCACAACCCCTCTTTCGTTCACGGGTGGAAGGATAAGTTCTTCTATGTCTCCTACCCCGAGGGCTGGTGCTTCAGGTCTGACTAGGGGAAGGCCTGCGTCATCGTTGAGAGATGTCCCCCACCGCTCCGAGACAAAGAGGCTGCAGCAATGGCTCATCTACTTGCAATGGGGACATTCCAGGCGAAGCCGTTGGTGGAGGAGGAGGTCCCCATAGTGTTCGCTGGGATTAGCCCAGCCCCCCTTGGTAGGAGAGGTTTTGTAGTTATTGTGTCTTCCACGTTCTCTTCTTTTTCTTTTTGATGTGATAACTGCTTTCCTTTGTTGTTTCGCAAAAGTGCCAATGGACGTCAAGGAACGCTTGTTGGCGAAGGCCTGAGCAAAGCAGGCCGATGGACAGATGTCGAAGAGGCCTAGCGACGAGGCTACCCCCTGCCCTGGAAAAGGGAGGAGATTCGCAAGTACCTTCCAAGGGGAAGCAGACGGTGGTGGCACCGAAGAGGATGGTGCAGGCGTCGAAGAAGCCCACTACCGGGGGAGAAGCGCCTAAGAAGCCCTCCACTTGGGAAAAGACGCTGAAGAGGCCCACGGAGGGGCCCGAGGTGGGAAAGAAGATGCCCACTACAGACACGCCGAGGGAGGAGCCCCCGCAGAAGCTTGCCAACATTAACAGGCAGGCCGAGGAGGTGGCATGGAGGTCCGCGCCTGGGGAGCGCCCATCTGGGCCTTTGTCAACCCCCCATTAGTAGAAGGCGCCTTCGAGAGGACCAAAGGGGC
>NW_010729097.1:1118902-1175586 GCF_000365185.1 Nelumbo nucifera | reverse complement strand
CAAAGGGGCTGGCAAGACTTTCCGCCCCCAATGGCAACTCCGAGAGGGGGACTCCATCTGTGACGAGGGGTTCAGCCAGGAGCTGGTCAGCGGATCCATCCTGCCAAGGGATCGCTACCGCCTTCTGCAAAGCGACCCCAAGTTTATTTACGACGAGGGCCTGTACCACTTAGCCGAGGTAAGACTTTCTTCAATATTTCATCATGTATATGTTTCTTTTTATTTTTTATCTTCGCTGATCGGTTTTGTGGTAGGCCTGTCTGCATTTCGCCGGTTTGGGGGACCGTACAAGGATGGCCATGGGTCACATCAACAAGGCCGAGAAGGAGAAGAAGGTCGCAGAGGAGAAACTCTAGAAGGTAACCGCTACCGTCAAGGAGAAACACCAGAAGTTCCACCAGGCGCTTCTGGACGAATAGTCGCTTTGGGACCGCCTCAAAGTTCAGCTAAAGGAGGTGTGGAAAGGGCTCTCCAAGGAGAAAGTAAAGCGGGTGTGACTAGAGAGCATCGTTACGGAGGCGGAGAGACGAGTTGCCGAGGCTGAGAAGAGGGCTGCCAAAGCCCTAAAGAGAGCTGACGAGGCGAAGGCGAAAGCTACCAAAGCCCTAGTTTTGGTAGAGAAGTCAAAGAAGGCAGCGGCCGAGGTAGTGGAGACGTACAAGATGTCTTCCGACTACCTGGATGCGTTGGTGGAGTACGCTTCGTCATCTTACCTCAACGGCATAGAAGATACTAAAAAGACACTCCTACTTGTGTTACCGGATTTTGATGTCAAGGGACTGCAAGTGATCCCCGACGCTCCTGCCGAAGATCCCCCAGTTGAAGACGCCATTCCCCTCCGGCCCATGACGAGGCGCAGGCGTTGACTTCCCCCCTTGTCACCGAACTCACCAGGAGGTCCTCTTGGACCAGGCCTTGCACCAAGACCCCTAAACGATGGTTGGTACTTAGGTGGGGCTCCTCCCTTCTTATTTTGTTCTGTTGTTGTAATAGTTTTGTTGTTTTTTTTTTAACACAATACAAAATTTTGTAAAGGCTATACAAGATCAGAATTGAATAGTGAATGAAGTGAATGAAGCCATTTTTTGTCTACATTGTGTTTTGTGTATGTTGTTTCTTTCCTTTTTTCTTTTTTGTGTGTGAGAGGTCCTTGCCCCTCTGAAAGGTTGAAACCACGATACACAAGGCACATACAATTCAGCCGTAGCATTCGTTTATTTGCACGCTCATCTTGGCTTGTCTGGATATTGGGAGCCAATGCGGAGTCATATGCTTGAGGCGGAGCTCGCCTAGCCTCCAAATCCCGTGCTATCCCAAGACAGGTCTTCCATCTAAGTTTTCCAGCCGAAATGTGCTGGAGCCGAGAGCTTGCTTGATCTAGTAGGGGCCTTCCCAATTGGGGCCTAGCTTCCCTACTCCAAGTTCGGGAACCATGACTTTCCTGAGGACAAGGTCTCCCTATTTGTAGTGCTTTGCTTTCACTCTAGAGTTATAGTAGCGGGCCAGTCGCTGCTGATAGGCGATCATCTTGATTTGTGCTTGTTCTCAGGTTTCTTCTAGTAGGTCTAAGTTTGCTCTGAATGCCTTGTCATTCTCGTCCTCGGCATACCCTTCGATCCGATGCGTTAGTTGGCCAATCTCAGCTGGGATCACTGCTTCCGTGCCGTAGGTCAGGCCGAAGGGGGTTTCTCTCGTCGCTGTCCGAGGTGTGGTTCAGTATGCCCAGAGGATGCTGGGTAGCTCGTCGGCCCACAGGCCCTTAGCTCTATCCAGCCTGGTCTTTAGCCCGTCCAGGATGGTTCTGTTTGTGACCTCGGCCAGGCCGTTCATCTAGGGGTACCCCACTGAGGTGTACTGTTGCTTGATGCCGAGGAAGGTGCACCATTTTCGGAATTTAGCATCATCAAACTGCTTTTCGTTGTTTGAGACCAGCATGTGGGGGAGGCCGAAGTGGCAAATGATGTTCTTCCAAAAGAAGTTCTGAATTGCCCACACATTAATAGTGGCTAGGGGTTCAGCCTCCACCCATTTAGTGAAGTAATTCACGGCAACAACGAGGTACTTCCTGCCTCCCGTTGCATGAGGGAAGGGGTTGAGGAGGTCCATCCCCCACTTGGCAAAGGGCCAGGGGCTGCTGAAGGCCGAGAGGGTGGTGGTTGGTTGATGGCAAAGGTTGGCATGTCTCTAACACTGATTGCATTTCTGCACTAGCTCGGCCGCATCCTTGTGAAGTGTCGGCCAAAAGTACCCTTGCCTTAATGTTTTCTGGGCTAGGGTCTGGCTGTCGAGGTGATTGTCATAGATGCCTTCATGAATTTCCCGAAGCACGTACTCGCCCTCCTCTCTACGGAGGCACCAGAGGTAAGGCAAGGTGAAGGACCTCTTGTACAACTTTCCTTCTGGCAAGGTGTAGTGTGCTGCTTGTCGTCGGAGTTTCTAGGCTTCGTTCCTGTTATCGGGTAGCCTCTCTGTCAGTAGGAATTCGATGATAGGATCCATCCAGGACGGTTCGGCTTCCACGGATAGGACTTGGATGTCCTTTATGGAGGGCCAAGCTAGTCTTTCCATGCGCACAGTGCAGCCAAGGACCGCATCCGAGGTGCTCGCCAATTTGGAGAGGGCGTCGGCTCGTGGGACTTGCTGCAGAGAGAAGCATTGGAAGTGGCGGGCTAACTCTTGAACCTTAGCGAGGTATTTAACCATGCTTTGTTCTCTGGGCTCGTACTCACCGTTGACTTGATTCAACACCGGCTGCAAGTCGTTGAGGACTTCGACGTGCTTGGAGCCAAGGTCTCAGATGAGCTGCAACCCCGCCAAGAGGGCATCGTACTCGACTTCATTGTTGGATGCAGGGAACTCGAATCTCATCGCGTACTCTATCACGACATTGTCGAGGGTGAGGAGAATGAGGCCCGCTCCACTCCCCTTGGCATTGGATGAACCGTCGACAAAGAGTTTTCACATGGGGAGGATCTCCTCGACTGGTCATGCTTCTTTTGGTTCATCTTCGCGAGGCTAGCCAAGGGGCCTACTGAAGGTGCTTTCTGCTATGAAGTCAGCCAAGGCTTGCGCTTTGATTACAGTCCTCAGCTAGTACTGTATATCAAACTCCAACAGTTCTATTGCCCATTTAATCAAGCGTCCCAAAGTCTCTAGCTTGGCGAGGATGGCCCTAAGGGGCTGCTGTTTTAGGACCACTATGGAGTGGACTTGGAAATATGGCCTGAGCTTTATGGCTGAGGTGATGAGGGCATAAGCTAGCTTTTCCACTTCGGGGTACCGGGTCTCAGCATCACTGAGGACCTTACTGACGTAGTACACAAGTCTTTGAACTCCGTCATCTTTCACCAGTATAGAGCTGACGGCCTCGTCTTCTGGCTAATATGTACAAATACAAGGTTTCGCCTGACACCGGTCGATCAAGGAGCGGGGGTGAGGTGAGGTACAACTTAAGCTCGTCGAAGGCACACTGACATTCCTCCGTCCACTGGAAATCTTTTGGCTTCTTGATGGCGCGGAAGAAGGGAAGGTAGCAGTCTGCCAATTTCAGCATGAAGCGATTGAGGGTGGCTATTCTGTCGGTGAGCCTCTAAGTCTCCTTCACTGACCGAGGGGGTGCCATGTCTAGTATGGCATGTACCTTGCTCAGGTTAGCTTCAATAACCCTTTGAGTGACGACAAAGCCTAAGAATTTCCCCGAGGTAACGTCGAAGGCACACTTGCTCAGATTGAGCTTCATGTTGAATTTATGCATAGTATCAAAGGTATTGGCCAAGTCCGAGGTGTGCGCTTCGGCCTTCAGGCTCTTCAACACCATGTTGTCTATGTAGAATTCGAAGTTCCTCCCCATATGATTCTTGAAAATCTTGTTGACGAGGCGCTAGTAAGTGGCCCCTGCATTCTTAAGGCCGAAAGACATTACCTTGTAGCAATATGTGCCATGCTCGGTGATGAAAGATGTCTTCTCCTCGTTGTCAGGATGCATCTGGATCTGGTTGTACCCAGAGAAGGCATCCTTGAAGCTAAGTAGTTCATACCCTGCAGTGGTGTCGACGAGGTGGTCTATCCTCAACAAAGGAAAATTGTCCTTCGGGCAGGCTCGGTTAGGGTCTGCGAAGTCAATATAGATCCGTCATTTCCCATTAACTTTCTTTACCAAAACTACATTAGACAACCAGTTAGGGTAATGTACCTCACGGATAAAGCCGACGTCGAGTAGCTTATCAATTTCCTCTCCTATTGCCTTCCATCGCTCTGGTGCAAAGCTCTTCTTCTTTTGTCGAACTGGCTTAGAGCTCAGGTCCATGCTCAGCCTGTGAGTAATGACCGAAAGGTCAATTCCGGGCATGTCAGCGTTAGTTCTAAGGAAACTTACCAGTTCATATAGGCATTCAAGGGGGAGGTTGGACCCGACGCGGACTGTCCTTTCTAGGGCTAACTCATCCAGGAGAACCGAGATGAGGTTCGTGGCTGGTTGGCCTCGGCTCGCTGGTTCTTCTTAGGGCTCGAGGCCTTCTAGTGATAAGGCCTCCTTATTCTTTCCTTTTAGCACCGCCACGTAGCACTGGAGGGCGATCTGTTGGTTCCCACAAATGACTGCCTCTGGTGGAAAACTTGATGGCCAGGTGATAAGAGGACATGGCTGCCTCTGGTGCATGAAGGGTTGGTCTTCCCATTATCACGTAGGGAGAGGCGACCCTCACCACTAGGAACTCATGCATCCAAGTCACCTGGTGTGGCGTTATCCCTACCGTAATGAGCAGGGTGATTTTTCCTTCCGGCCTGGTAACGTTGCTAGAGAAGCCGACGAGGGGAGCGTCAACTGGTTGGAGTCTCTCTAGCGCAAGCTTCATTCTCTCATAGGTGTGGTAGAAAATGATGTCGGCTGATGAGCCGATATCCACCAAGATCTTCTTCACCATAAAATTGGAGATGATGGCTGCGACCACGAGGGCATCGTCGTGGGGGACAGTAACCCCCTCTAAGTCTTTGTCGGTGAAGATGAGGGCATGTGAACATATCGGCCTCTGTGGAGTGTCTGGGTATTTTTGCTTCCTTGGGGCAGGCTCCTGGATGTTGAGCTACCTGGCGTAGGCTTTTCAAGCCGAAGCCGATGCTTCACCCGAGGCCATGCCCCCGGCCGATGACGCCTGCCACTTGTTGGTGCTAGTGTTGCTGCTGTTGCTGGGATGACGAGGCGTCGACCTCTCCTCCGACGAACTGCTTGAGGTATCCTCGGCAAATGAGGGACACTATTTCATTCTTTAGATCGTAGTAGTCCTCAGTGTCATGTTTGGTGTCACGGTAGTACTTGCAGTACTTCGTAGGGTTCCCCCTCTTGGGGTTTCGCTTCAACTTTGTTGGCTACTTCACGAACTTCTCTTCCCTTATCTGCATCAGTATTTGGGTGCGGGTGGAGTTGAGTGGCGTGTAGTCCTTATAGGCCAACGCCGAAGCTAGTGGCTTCTTGCTATCTTTGCCGCCATTGTTGCCGGGGTGGTGCTAGTCCCCACTTTTCCTCTTCTTCTCCGGGGGCCCGTCGTGGCGCTCGGTTGCCCTTTCTTGGTTGTCCTCGGCCGAAGCCTCTTCGACCGCAATGTATTTCTAGGCCTTCTTGAGGAATTCGAGTTTAGTCTTTGGCGGGGTCTTGACAACCAAGCACTTGAGAGCTGAGCCGAGGCGGAGTCCGTTGATGGCTGCGTGCATGGAGACCATAGGGTCGAGGTCTCGAACTTCAAGCTCTTCTTTCTTGAAGCGGTCAATGCAAGACCGCAAACTTTCTCTCGACTCCTATTTGAGCGACATCAGAGAGGCTACGCTCTTATGGCATCGCCTGTTGCTGATGAAGCGGGCGAGGAATAGGGTTGTAAATTGCTCTCACGAACTGATTGATCGAGGAGGGAGGCTAGTGAACCATCGGCGAGCGGCCCCCCTGAAAGTAGCTTGGATGGTCCGACACGTCAAGGCGTAGGAATAGCCGTATAGTATCATGAGCACTCTGAAACCCTCCAGGTGGTCATCGGGGTCGGTGCTTCCGTCGTACATCTCTAGTGTGGGAGCCTTGAAGTGTGGGGGGAGAGGCTCCGAGATGATTTCCTGGGTGAATGCATCCATGTGACTGGCGGAGTTGCCATGACTGGTTGAGGTGTCGGCTAAACTCTCCTTAACTTGGCGGAGCTCGTCCTTAATGACCCCAATCTCGGCTCACAACTCGGCAATCATTGGGTTAGCACGGGCATGGGCCCTGCTCCTATCTTCGCGGACCCGATGGGTGTTAGCTCAGACTCCCGAATACTTCGAGAGAGGGTGGCATGCTCTTCGCGACCGAACTGCCTACCATCATCCTGTGGGGCCTCCCAACGACGGCGGTGGTGGTGCTCCGAAGATTGATGATTGTCTTCGGATTGAGTGGGCGCACTCTCCCTTCAGCTTAGAGGACAGACATTCCTTCGAGGTTAGTCCAGGAGGCGGTTATTGCTTGATTCTGATGGTTCGGCCAGTAGATTGTCGTGGCCGAGGGCTGGTACCTCAATGTTTCTCGCATTGGGCCTGATCCTCTAACACCCCAGCGGGGTGGTCGCCTTGAGAGGGACCTCTTGCTCGGGGGCAGACTTCTTCCATTCGTTGGGTGAGGCGGTCCAAGCGATCAAGGACGGCCTGAAACTATTTGTAGGTAACTAGGTTTGGATTATTCCTGGCTCTCCTCACCATGATTTTCAAGCTTAAAGGGGATTTGGATGTAGAGTATTATTATTATTTATCCTGGAGTGGGAATCGTCTTAGCAACCACAAAATCCCACAAACGACGCCAATTGTTGCCGCACAGGTTGGCCGAGGGCAACAAGGTAAATTCACCCTTCAAGTTTCGAGCGTTATCCGAGGACTCCGAGGCTTTGGAAGAGGTTGACCGAAGCCGAGGACAGCAAACCGAGGTGAAGTACTACTTCCGAGGACTATGGTAGCCGAGTACTGCTAGCCGAGGCGAGGTCCCTGGTGGCCTGAGATACTACAAGATAGGAAGTGTTAGAGACCTTGGAGTGGATACCAGAGGCGGAGGCTTCAACGCTTAAGTCAGTACAAGGTGTGAAGTTGGGGAGAGTGTGAGAGTGCTCTTGGAGAGAGTCCTCGGATGCACCAGATCTCACAGAATTAATGCTAGGTAGATAATGTAGGTGCTGGAAGTAAATGAGTGAGTAAATGTTGGAGTTACTCTGTTCCAACCCCTTTTCAAGGGGCAGTTACCTCTTATTTATACTTGAGCGTATTGGTAGTAGGTGAAGATGAACGCCTCATATGAGAGTTGTACGAGGTCAGGATGCAGGCCCTGGCGATATGCCAAATAGTTATGTGATTGGCTCTGTATGAAGGTATTAGGGCTCTCGCCTATTGTGGCTGACGTTAGCAGAAGTTAGTGGGCCGGGCCTTCTAGCCCCATGTGGGCTGGGCCAACTAACCCACATCAGCACTTAAACCTGAACTTTCAAGGTAAATATGGAATTAGGCTCAAGGATATATTTCTACACAGAATTGGTAGCACCGAAACGACCCCGGCAAAGGCGCGAACGCGGAAATTTTTGCTTTCCAGCGGTCGGGGTCGTTCGCTTGCACCTTCGAACGATTCCTCCAAATGCAGGAAATGTCTCTGACCCTCTCGTCGGCAGCGGGCTAGCTACCTCCATCTCCATGCCGGTTCGAACTTAGAAGGTAGTGGACGAAATTTTATTGCCCATTTTAACCTTTTAAAATTTTTAAAATCCCACCAATGCGCTGCTTTGTTGAATTCCCCACCCCCGAACCCCAGCCCTCTTTTCTAATTCCGTCTCCACCATTGTTGCAGATACATTGATCGGCGCGGCGGTCAAGCGTAAAATACACACTATTTCAGAAGTTGCACTTGCCCTAATTTGATATACAAAGTGCACCTGGCCTACATGGTGTTTCTGGAATGACCTGAACCCGTGAATCTGAACTTGTGGTTTGTTTCCTCTTTCTTTCTTATTGTTTGGTTTTGTCGTGCTTGCTTGTTCCCCTGTTTTGGGGTTTCGTGTATGTGTGTGTTCCGGTGTGGTCTGCTTTCTTTTGTTCCTAAAGTTTTGAGTTGTGCATCTGGTTGGTTCTGGTCTGCTCTGTTTTGTCGCTTTTTTCCTTTAAGGTGTGGTTTTTGACTGTTTGGCTGGCTCTTAACAGTCACTAAGGTCGCCATGAATCTTTTATGTGGGAAATGTCGCGGTGTTGGCTGTGACCGACTGCAAGTCGCAACCCTAGGAATTTTATTTCTACTAAACCGGTAGGTTCCCTATGTATTTGGGAAACAAAAATCTCTGACAATAAAGGCAAGTAAACTGGGTGTGTCCTTGAAAATTTCTAACTATTATTTGGTGTCCCCTGAAGGGTTAGCTGGTGGGCTTGCCCTGTTTTAGAAAAAATGTCATAAGTAACGAACTGTTTGATGCATTCAGCAGGTATGTTACTTTGGTTGTGAAATCATATCCCCTTCATTGGTTATTATGTTTTATTTATGGTGAACCAAAAAACAACAAAGGAAAATTTTCTGGAGTAATTTGATCATGAATTTCATGCAGTTCAATTTGCCTTGTATGTTTAATGGGGATTTGAATATTAGTGAGGTTGATGTGGATCATATTGCTGGTTATTCAAATTATTGTAATTCTAGTGTGAATAGTGTTCTAGTAAATTTAGTTAATCAATTTAATGATATGGAAATTAATGTTACTGGAGGGACATTTACATGGGCCAATGGTAGAACCGGGGTAATTTGTATTAGGAAAAACCTAGATAGTCTTTGTTGAGAAGTTTGGATATGTTCCCCAACGTCAGGCTAATGCCCGTCTGAATGAGGTTTTGACCACAAGCCTATTTACCTCAAAACTAACTCTAGACCTAAACTATCCGGGTTCTTTGAAATGTGGTTTGGGGATCAGAACTATAAAAAAGATTGTTCAAGAAGGGTGGAAATTAAATATAAAGGGATTTCACTTAGCTCTCAAAAAAGGTGTTAAATTAGACACTATCAAGGGGAAGTTAAAAACTTAAAATGGTGGAATGTAAACAAGTTTGGGGATGTAAAATAAAAGCATGGATATTGATAAACAAATGCTGGTTGAGCTTGAGGAAAAAGAGGAGTTTGATCAAATCAAATCTCAAATTAAAGAATCGGTTAAGAAGAAAGAATTATATTTAAAGAATTGTAGGAGAAAAAGTTGGTTAAGAAGAAAGATCACCTAATTAGGTGGGAAGTGGTGATCAAAGGAAGGAATGTGGCGGGTTTGGTTTAGGTAGATTGAAAGAAAAGAATATGGCTCTATTGGGCAAGTGGTTGTGGAGATTTTTGCAAGAAACAAATAAATTGTGGCATAAGGTGGTGGTCATCATTTATGGGCTCTCTGAGAATGGTTGGGATGTTGGAGTATCCAACAGGGTGCCAATATGTCTCCATGGAAAGCTATTTATAAGGTTCTCTTGTACTTTCTTAATTATATCAGGTTTGATCTCAACTCTGGTAATAAAATTAAATTTTGGGAAGATCTATGAGTGGGTGAGGCTCCTTTAAAGGAGTTGTTCCCTTCGTTGTTTACTCTCTCATCTTTCAAAGGCAAACAAATTGGACTTCGTTTCAGGTCTCTTACAAATTCTTGATGGGGTTTTCTTTGATAGGGGGATAGCCACATTTGGTCTAGTCATCCTAAATGGGGTGTTCAGTTGTGCTTCTTTCTTTAAAGGTAGAAGCAAATAGGCTTTGCATACAGTGATTTAAAAGGTGCACTTGGGCGCACAGACGAGGCGCATTTTGCGCTCCCCCTATTTGCTAATGTTGTTCATTCATTCATTGCAATAAAATATCTTCTTAAAAGGCATTGAAAGCTATAAAATCATTATTTTTTATGCGAGAAATAAGAATTTCAGACCCTAACATAGACTTGCTCGGGCTTACCTCGAGGGGCGTGGTACAAAGGCGACTCATAGAATCAAGAATGCAATATGTTTTACTTCACATTTACTACTTGAAGCAATGCAATTAAGGAAAAAAAGAGATTGGGTTTTACGTGCTTGAAAATGCTTTATATGTTTGCTTTTATTTTTAAATTTTCATTTGAATACAATTTACATGTTATGTTTATGTATTTTAATTTTAGATAATAGGTTTTTTAAATCATTTATTTTAAAATTTAAGTTTATATTTTTTATTAACATTATGTTTAATATTTTTTGAATTTTTTGCATTTTTAAAAAAAATTTGGCATTTTTTGAATTTTCTGACTTTTTTTTTGATTTTTTAGCTTTATTTTTTGTAATTTTGTGCCTTTCTTAAAAAGGCGCATGCCTCGCCTTGCGCCTCAGGCGCAAATTGGCCCTTGTGCTTTTTTTGCGCCTTGCGCTTTTAAAACACTGCTTGCATATTAGCTGGAGGAGTCCACCTGTACCCAAACAAGGAAGAGAACGGTGCCAAAAACCATGTATCGGGTATATGAAAGTGAATGATTTAACTTGTAGCAACTTGGGTGAAGGGGACCTTAGGAAAATAGCAGAACATTTCCTTAAAGGAGTGGTTAATAAAATTATGAGCACTCACATTTAAATAAAAAGGGAAGACAAGTTGATTTGGACTGCTACCAGATCTGGTAGATTTTCTGTGGGAAGATATGATCTGAATCAGTTATTAGTTTCCCTGCTCATATTCAATTTTGTATTAATAATCCATGGAAGTTGAAAATTCCACGTAGGATTAAGCTTTTCATGTGAACTTGTGAAGTGTTTTTAGGGGTTTTGTAAGCACTAGAGATTTTCTTTGTAGGGAAGTATCATTGATACCATTGTTCATCCTGTGTGTGAAAATAAGAGCTGGCTCTAACCCAAAAGCTGAAAATGGGGTTTAAGACTGACTTTAACCCAAAAGCTGGCTCTAAACTTCAATCTGAAATTTGATATTGGCTCCACATTTTGAATTAAAATATTAGTTATAATTATAAAAAAAATTAAGATATCAGTTATGCATTTCAAATCTCAAGCTGCACTGTGCATGACTCAAAGCAGGAACTTCAATTAGAAATTGGGTTCAAAATCATAATTCATTAATTTCACTTTACATTTCAGATGGCAGTTATTACTAAGGTTGTCTTTGGTACCATTGTCATTTCTTCATGAAACATTTGGGATTGATCAATAGGAATTGGTGTGAAATATGGGTTGTCATGTCACATAATCAGAAACGTTTTGGGTTGATCTATATAAATTGCTATTGTTATCTAAAATGTCAAATTTCACGTTTCAACTCTAAATGGCAATGATCAGTCCCCAACATGCAATTTTTTGGTTGAAGTGACTCCTTTACGTGATCTGACAGCTCATATATCTCAACAATTTTTATTAATCAACTCTAAATGTTTCATGAAGAAACAACAATAGTACCAAACACAACCTAAATATAATCTTAACAAAGATTACAACAAATAACACAAACAAAACAACAAATAACGTAACGGCAGGAAATGACTGCTTTACAATAGCACAGACAAAACAACGAAAAAAAAAATACAAGTACAGGAAATGAGACATCGGCAACCAAAGTCACCTTATCTCTCATCTCCAGAGGGATTGCTACTGCATAGTGAGGGTTGTCCTCCCCAACATATTTATAGACAGGAAATGTCTGCTTTATTGAAAGCAACAGAAACATGAGGTTACATTGCAGTTAGAAATACAAAATGGAGAAAAAGCTAGGAGACATTGGCAACAGAGCTCACCTTTTTGTCTCTCGTCTTTAGAGGGGCTGCTACAGCATAGTGAGAGAGATGTACTCCCCAATGTATTTATGAACTTCCAGAAAATATGAACAGGCAGAAGATTTAGTAGGGAAACCATGACCTCTTCATCATGCATGTGCACACACTCCACAATCTGCTGAACATTAAACAACCATGATTTCCACACAATGAAGTTAGGATTTCTTGGGTAAGCCATCAAAGGGCAGCAGCAATGCTACTGATTCCATAACTAATACTGTACATACAGAAATCATTGGTTTTAAAAATAAGCTTGTGAATGTGAAGAAGGAGAGACACTTAAATGGAAACTCCACGATTGGAAAAAACACATTTGTTAATGAATACAGCTGTGAATGTGAAGGAGAGACATTTGCTGAAGTCCAGACCAGCAACAGCACATACATGTGAGACGTGAGTAGAAAACGAAGAGCCCCTAGTATATCAAAATCTCATGTCTATCTTTCAACTTCAAGAATGAAAGAAAACAAGGGTATTTCTGTCATCACACAATACCCATTAAAGATAGTATCAATATGTAATGGAATCTCGTTTTTACCCCTGTGGAGAGCAAGAGAGGATAGTTTTCTTCCACAGAAGGTTCCATATCATGATCAGCACTTTTAAAAATAGAATAGAATAGATTTGTCATGCGTTCGGACTAGTATTGGAGTTCTGTAATTGGGAGACAGGATGCTGCTGAGAACGCAGTTCATGCTTTAAATTTTTGTGATGGTATCAGGCTATAAATTCTTGTCCCAGTTTAAAATGTTTTTTTTTTTGATAAATTGTCCCAGTTTAAAATGTTAAGCTCTTGAATTTACCTGTATTGAAGTTAACAACCAGAATTCAGTTTATTGCCTGACTTTATGTTTGATTTTTCTTCTTATTTATTTGGTTGTTTTGCATGAGTGAGCTACAACCATTTTATACCATCTTTTGGATTTTCAGTTAATATAATTTGATTGTTTGAACAAAGAAACTGTTTGATTGTCCATACTGAATTTAGGGTTTTAATCACTTGCCTGGATGACAGGTTTTGGTAGTTTTTGTTTTTGAAGAAGGATGGGAGAAAGGAAAGTACTTAACAAGTATTACCCTCCGGATTTTGATCCTTCCAAGCTGCCCAGGAGGAGACAACCTAAGAATCATCAGATAAAAGTACGTATGATGCTTCCCATGAGTATTCGGTGCAATACTTGTGGGAACTACATTTACAAAGGGACCAAGTTCAATTCGCGGAAAGAAGATGTAATTGGGGAGGTAAGCTTCCTCCTTTGATTTTTGGATTTATGTTTTCCTCTACTTGCAATTTTATGAGAATTGTGCTTTGATGTGAGTAGAAAGTGCAAAACTGCAATCTGATTTGAAACCTGTGATAGAAAAGAAAGAGAAAAGAAGCTTTTGCAGAGAAGAGAAGAAGAGAGAAATTGAAAAGAATGGGAGAAAGCGGAAATCAGATTTGGCTGCCCCTTTCATCATCTTATATGCTCATAAAAAATCTGAACACAATGACAAATATACCCTTAGTAAGTCGACTACTACTAAAGAACATAAGAAAGCACTCTTAACAAAACATAAACTAATGGGCCTTGGACTCAATAACTCTAACTGAACTTTATAAACAAAAACAAGTGATAAATAGACTACTGGAAAAGTTGATGAGAGATTTCTTATGGGAGCCAGGGGAGGAAAGGAAAGATCATAGAGTGAGTTGGGAGTTAGTCTCCAGGTGTAGAGATAAGGGTGGCTTGGGATGGTTGTAGAGGTTTGGAGGGGACAGGGATAAGTTGTGGACCAAGGTAATCTTGAGTATTCATAGACAGACAAATGATGGCTGGGACTCTAGGCTTGTTGCAAGGACTAACATGACCTCTCCTTGGAAATCCATACATGCCATTCTTCCTTCTTTTCTGCAATACATCAAGCATGATCTTTGCTCTGGGAATCAGGTTAAATTTTGGGAACATTTATTGTGGGGGATGTACCCCTGAAAGACCAATTTCCCTCTTTATTCTCCCTCTCTGTTTCAAAGGGATGTCTGTCTAATTTTTTGGTCCCTTCTGAGTCAAATTTTGGGTATGATTGGGATTTGGGTCTTAGGAGAGGCCTTAGGGAGTCAAAATTGGGAACTGTTGTAGACTTAATTCAGATTTTGAATTGGGTGGTTTCTCTTGTGCTTCTTTCTATAAATCCTTGGCACAGCAAACCAACAATTCTATTCAATCTTTTTGATGAATAAATTCTATTCAATCTTTCCCAGTCAAGGAAATATGGGGTGAGCCAATCCCTCCAAGGATTGGAGCTTTTTGTTGGGAGGCATTCTTGGAAAGATGTAACACATGCAATTTACTCCAGAAGAAAAGGCCAAATTGGTGCTTGTCCCCAAATTGGTGCACCCTCTGCAAGGCTAATGGTGAAAGCTCTTACCACTTACTAATTTCTTGTCCTTTTGTTTTTGATATATGGGAATGGTTTATTTCTTTATTTGGTTGCAGGTGGACCCTTCCACCAGATATACGAAGCTTGTTTGCCACTTTTTTCCTTAGATGGCCTAAGAAAAGGGGTAGGGCTATATGGAGGTGTGTGAGGGCTACCATTTGCTGGACTATATGGGAAGAAAGGAGCTCTATGACCTTTTCTGATAAGGAAAGGAACAAAGAAGGCATCATTGAGGTAATAATGGTTAGGGTCGTGCATTAGCTGAAGTCTCTGGGTATGTTTGCTGATGTCTCTACAGTTATGCTACTGAATAGCTGGATGGAAGTGGCGAATTCTGCTCCTTTTTCATCAGTTGCCTCTCCCATATGGTATCCACCAGGCCCAAGATGTGTAAAATTAAATTTTGATGGCAGTAGTGAAAGTAATCCTGGGTCCTCGGGTGTTGGGGGGTGTTCAGAGATGAGAATGGAAAGGTGATTGCTTTGTTTCCAGGCCCCATTGGGAATGGTGGCTCTCTGAGAGCTGAGATATGTGCCTTAATGGAAGGTTTAAGAAAAACAAACGAGCTGAGTATTCATAGACTGATTGTTGAAGGAGACTCAAAGCTGGTTACAGAGGGACAATGGATTGTGGAAATATGCAAATGAGAGAAGCGAGGCTAAATGGCTACCTAGGGGGGTTGGAGGTTTAGTTTCAATGGGTGAAGAGGACTGCAAATGCTTTTGCAGATACATATTGGCGAAACAAGGGGCGGGAAGGGAACAGATGTTTTGGGCTGTATTGTAATCTTCTTTCCTTTTTTCTTTTTTTGGGAGAGTTAAGCCTCTTTACCTCTTCCTGGATTGTTGTAATTTTATTATCCATTAATAAATTGATTTCTGTTATTGATAAAAAAATGTCACAATAAAGCTGTCACCAACCCAGTTCATACAAGAGAAAACACCAGAGTAGACAGCAGAATTCTGGGGTGTCTAACTGAGTGAGTCGATCCACACCCCAAAGAGTTTAAATATATATTAATTATATGTATTTACAAAGGAGCCCTCGAAGGACTAAAGGAGAAAAAGAATCATTACAAATCTGTTTGGTGTTTGAAATTTCCAGGAGAAACTTTTGCTAATTCTAAATGGAAGCAAAGAAGCTAAAATCTTTTGGAGCTGCATTCCATTCGCTGTATGTTGGGAAGTTTGGAAGGAAAGGAATAGATGGGTCTTTGAAGGAAAGGCATGCAACAAAATGAAGATGTGCTTAGGATTTGATAAAAAAATCATGGGCTGGATACTTATCTCACCAGAGTTGAGATGTATCATTCTCTTGAAGAAAAGTTTTGGGAAACACATGAATTGAATGGGTCTTGTGGTTGGTTATGATATTGAATGTAAAAGCTTGAAATAGTTATTTTCTTGTTTGTCTTTCTGTTTCTAGGTTGAAATCTCATCACCCGTTGTTCTTTGATGTAACCTCTTTTCTTCTTAATAAATTTTGTTTTTTTATTTACTTTAAAAAAATGATAAAATTGCCGATTACCCTAATGGACCAATCACCCCAAAGTGTTTGAAATCATGTTACTATTTAGATCTATCATAGAAAATTTACATATTCATGAGAAGAAAAAGAAAGAATAGAAAATTCCAAAAATATAGGGGCTGAGCCTTTGTTTTTGTCCTAGGAAGAGGAAAAAAGAAAGGATGTCGATTGGATATTATCATCATCATGAAGAATGTGTTGATTGGGCAAAATTTAAGTTCTTGCTTACCAGTTTAGGTTTTGAAGTCTTCAAGGGTTCAAGATATCATTGTTATCATCATCATCATCATCGTTGTCATCATCATTGTCATCCAAGCCTTATCCCAATTATATGGGCTTGGCTACGTTGCATTCTGTTCTGTTTAAAGCCACTCATTGTTAAGTTATTGACATTTTATTCATTTCTTACTACTTCTACCCATGTCCTTTTTGGTCTATCCCTAGCCCTTCTAGCACCATGTAGAAAAAAGCTAGGTGGCCCTCTATGGGCAACTTGTTGCTTAGGCATAGACATAATATTGAGGATATTTTCCCATGTAAAGCATACTTAGGAACCCACCCTAACTAGGAATTTGAACATCTGGTTCCTTTCTACAAGCTTCTTGTAGATTGCTGCATCTTTAGAATGTCCCCACTTAACTGTCTCCAAGTAATCTATCTCCTGTCACAATTAGAGGCTAATCTCCCTACTTGAGATTATTAACCTCAAACTAAGCTTGTACACCCTGGCAACATTAAGGGCCTGGGGTTAGTCGCAGATGGGTTATCCTAGATTTCTTTAGTTCTCATCCATAGGTAATTCCTACTCAGGTGTGGTTGAGAATTAATAAACCAAAAATCAAGTTCCTTTATGCCCACTTTCCTTGTCATGGATTTTTAATATTTGGCTCAGCTTTGTTAAATAGCTGAGTTCTGCACACCCTCCTATAGACGTGTAAAGTGGGCCCATTCAAAATAATTATTTCTATCCAGCTTCACAGTAATGATTGCATATTCATTCATTCATATAGCTAGAGTTGCTTACAACCATATTGAGATTAATTCCCTAATTCCTACTTGTAGTCACCTCCTACTGCCTCTATCTGGTGATATCTTGTAAGGACAAAAAAGCCTTTACCCAATGTTGGTCCCTTTTGGGGAGTTTTCTTAATATGAATAGATTTTCTTAAGAACAACAACAATTGTAGTAATAATAATAGCAAAAAAAGTTTCCTTATCTTGTGGGGAGTTTCCTATATGGCCTACTCCATTTTAGCCTCATAGAGGAATCCTGTGGCCAACCAAACTATTCATCAGACTAGGGATTTTCTGGTTTGGTTATGTATTGAATCCTGCAGTAGATATCAGCCCTATTCTAACCTTGGGTTGTAGGTCATAGGTTTGTTAGATTAGTAATACTACTTTAATTTTTCAATTTTTAATTTAAAAGTTCTCCTAAAAGAGGGATCATCTGGAGCATTTTCCAAGGTCTCTTTGACCATTTTTTTTTCCATGAATGTATGATGGGGAGAGGAATAGAGGAACTCCTTTTGAGCCCCAAATTTACATGCCAAATGGAATTTTTGTAGGTCTTTGATCTCCTTCACTAGATCACCTGACTAATTGTAATAATGGTGAAGATGATGCTAATTTCTATCAGAGGTTTGTTCTCTCTCTCTCTCTCTCTATGTTTTGCTATAACTCTTACACTCATCTCATAACTTGTACTCATCTTCTTGGGAATTGAATCAAGTTTTTTGTTTGGTAAAGTTGAATAAATTCTTAACAGTACCAAAAGGTGATTGTGCATTTTGTGCAAAAACGATCTGACATCCAGTATTAGAAAGACAAACTGCTGGATTCACATTACATTATCTCATTAAGGAAAATATTAATTTGTTGCCTTGTTTCTCTCTGTGAATCTCCATTCACTGACCTAGTTTGATTTGTGTTCAATCATTTTCAGACATACTTGGGAATCCAAATATTCAGGTTCTACTTCAAATGCACCAAGTGTTCAGCTGAACTGACAATAAAGACTGATCCACAAAATTCGGACTATGTTGTCGAATCAGGTGCAACTCGAAATTTTGAGCCTTGGCGTGGAGAGGATGAGGTGAACAACTAGCTTATAATATATGATCATTTTTATTTTTTAATAATTTGTGCATATATTCTTCATTGGCTTCTTGAAATCTAGCAACTTGTTTCAAGATTTCATTTTTAATTCTATTTTTTTTTTCATCAGGAAGTGGAAAAGGAGAAGAAAAAAAGGGATGCAGAGGAGATGGGGGATGCAATGAAATCTTTGGAGAATAGAACACTGGATTCAAAAAGAGAAATGGACATACTTGCTGCACTGGATGAAATGAAGTCGATGAAGGTAGCTGGCTGGTTAGGCAATATACTTATTCTCACTAATCCATTTGGTGCTTTAGATACTGAAATAAAGTACTCCATTGCTTTTTCAGTCAAGACATGCAACTGTGAGTGTGGATGCAATGCTCGAGGCCCTGCAACGTACAGCTCAGGAAAAGGTATTCTGCTTTTCTTTTGTTTTTATTTATTTATCTATTTATGATTGGTAACAATTTGGAAGTTTTATTGATTGTGGATAGAGAATACTACTTAAGGTGATTAAAGTTCTAGCTATTAGGATGGCAAAGTTGTAAACCCCTTAATACAATTGTTCCCTCTTAATCCATTGCCTAGCTAGGGGAATCAACTACTCCATTTGCTGATCTATTAACAATACCAATTTGGGCAATAATCCTTAAGTGATAGTTCTCCTCATTCTAGGAATAAAAGCCAAAAAAGGTTGCACTTGCTCCTTTACTAAATAATCCTCTAAGTAGGATTCCTCAAAGACCTTCATTATACCATTTCTTCTTTTTTCCTAACAAGATTGATCGGGTCACATTGAAAATCTTTCTGGACCTAGATGTCACGGGGTGACATAATGGGTTGCTTGGCTAAAGGTTTTCTAGATGTTTCTTGAGGCTCCTAGCCAATTTTGCATGTTTTTGGGCTGTTTTGGAGCGTTCTGGGGTGTTCTGGAGTATTCTCCATGTGCCTAGAAGGGCTAGATGTTGGTGGAACTCTCTAGAACCTTGTGGAACAATCCGGGTTTATGTGGAACACCCTAGAGGGGTTGGGAGTAATTTAGACTTACTCTAGAGTGTTCTTGTATCTTATGGAATGGACATCCCCTAGAAGAGTGTAGAAGGTAGAATGTTCTAGAGGTGCTTCTAGATGATGCCAAGTGTACATAGTTCTAGAGGATTCCTTGAGGGTGTTAGTGTATAAATAGGGGTCCCCTCCTTCGTTTGCAACATGCATCCAAGTTGTAAGAGCATTCTTTGAGTTGTAAGCTTTCTTCTAGTGCAATACAATCTCTTCCTCCTACAGTACTTGGTGTTCTCTTGTGTGCTTTGGTGTGTGCCTTCAGAACTTAAGCAACCTAGGAAGAAGGGTTTTGGGTGTGCAGTTTGGCTGACTTACTTGGAGGGCCAAGTGAATGCCACACGACTTAGCCAACGGGAGCAGTCGGGTTGTGACAAGTGGTATCAAAGCAACTTTGCTAGGGGCGCGTGGGAGTTTGTGCGTGGACAGGATGTCAGATGGATTTGACAATAGCAAGACACACAAGCAGGAGAAGGGCCACTCAAAGAAGACAAGGGAAGCATCAAGAGACGTCCTTGCTGCGTTGGAGGCCAAGATGGCGAGGTTGGAGCTTGCCACGGGAGATATGCAAGACAAGTTCACAGACATGGGTAGTTGAGTTGATGGCTTGGAGGGCAGGCTGGTGGAGCTCAAGGCAACTGAGGAAGAGGTCGTGGATCTTGCCTAGCATGGGGAAGACAAAGAACGGGAAGGGTTGGAAGCCAAGCTGATGGGAAGCCTGGCCAAGGTCCAAGCTAATGTAGACGAGTTGAAGGCAGATGTGGTGCTTTGCAAGAAGTTGTTAGCATGGGATGAGGTGGGGACTCTAGGGACATGCCAAAGTTTAGGGCACTTGAGCCACCTCACTTCAATGGTGCTAGGGATGCACGGGCGTTGGACAACTTCTTATGGCACATGGAGCAGTACTTTGAAGCAAGGTTCAAAGTATTGGCCCGTATCGGTCGATACGTATCATTTCGGGAGCTCCCCAATATGCCCCTACAAAGGGTGTATCGGTGTTATGACCAGTTCAGGGGGTGGAGGAGCCTTAAACCGCCCCCCTGAACCGGTTTTGAAATAAAAAATAAAAAAAGTAAAAAAAAACACTATCGATATCGCCCGATACGCTCTTGGCGGTGTATCGGGCGTATCGATATTTAGAACCTTGCTTTGAAGCATGCACATAAGGGATGAGCAGGCCAAGGTACGTGTTGCCACTATGTACTTAACCGATACAATTGTCTTGTGGTGGAGGTAGTGCTATGCAGACATGGAGAAGGGGCAGTGTCACATTGACACATGGGATGAGTTCAAGTGGGACATCAAGAGCCAATTCTATTCGGGGAACGTAGAGTACTTGGCGTAATGCAACTTGAGGAAGTTGAAGCATACTGGGTCGATTAGGGACTATGTACGAGAGTTCTCCACACTCATGCTTGAGATACCYGACATGGATGACAAGGAGTTGTTGTTCAACTTCATGGGTGGACTCCAGCCGTGGGCGGAAATTGAGCTATAACGGAGGGGTGTGCAGGATCTAGCCACTGCCATGGCCGAGGCGGAGAAGTTGGGGGAGAGCAACATGGGTAGCTCAATGGAGCCCAAGTCTGCAAGGGGTGGCCACGGCATAAGTAGGGGAGATCACCACGGCTAGAGGAACGACCAGGGCATGTAGAGTGATTACTAGGGCAAGGGGGCCTAGACCAAAGTTCAGAACGACAAGACCAATCCACCTAAGTCAAGGGATAAGGGCAAGGCAAAGCTGAGTTGCTTCACTTGTGAAGGGGACCACCATGCTCGTGATTGTCCGCAACGTATGGTGCTTAGTGCACTAGTGGCATAGATGGGGCAGCAGGAAGACAGCCATGAGGAGGCCAAGATTGGGTCACTATAGTTACTTTGCAGTGTTAAGAAGCTGGAGGGGCCGGCTAAGGGGGCAACCAAGACCATAGCTGGGTCAAGGTTGATGTATGTGGAGGCATTGATCAATGGTGAGAAGACCCAGGCCATGATTGACGTAGGGGGTGACTCACAACTTTGTCTCAACTGGGGAGGCAAAGCGCTTGTGCTTAAAGATCACAAAGAGCACGAGCATGATCAAGACAGTTAATTCCCAAGCACGTGAGATCGAGGGCATTGCTCAGGGGGTGAGCATCCAGGTATGGAGTTGGCAGGGTGTCATAGATGTGACCGTGGTGCCAATGGATGACTACTAGATGATATTAGGTATGGACTTCTTCAACAATGTGCGGGCTATGCCCATATCATATGCGTGGATGTTGTGCATCATGGAGGCAGGGACCTCATGCATGGTCCCTTTGGTGGATGGGACATGTGCAACAGTGAAGAAGTTATCAGCCCTACAACTGGGCATGGGGCAAGGCCATGGGGGCCAATCTAGTCTAGGGGTGGACAAGCAACCAAGGGCAGCACAACACGACAAGAAGGTCCAAGGCAAGGACAAAGTCGTGTATGCAGGCACAAGTCGAGGCAAAGGCCGAGGCAAGGACATTGGTAGGGGCCAGGCAACTGATCAAGGTTGGAGCAAATGGGTGGCTATAGCAACAATGCAGGCCACATATCCAAAGGGCAGGGAACCTGAAAAGATTATTGCTAAAACCATGGCCACTTTTACTTTGGTAACTCCATGGGTGGAGTACGCAGTCAAGTGGAAGGGGTTGCCTGCATCAGAAGCATCGTATGTACGAGTGGACAAGTTGATTGTGTCCAGCCATGAGGACTTGATCAGGCAATGGGATGCACAAGCCAATTGAGTGCAACGAGGGCGTTGCACAATCAGGTGGGGGAGAATGTCACGGGGTGACATAATGGGTTGCTTGGCTAGAGGTTTTCTAGGTGTTTCTTGAGGCTCCTAGCCAATTCTGCATGTTTCTGGGGTGTTCTGGAGTGTTCTCCATGTGCCTAGAAGGGGCTAGATGTTGGTGGAACTCTCTAAAACCTTGTGGAACAATCCGGGTTTGTGTGGAACACCCTAGAGGGGTTGGGAGTAATCTAGACTTACTCTAGAGTGTTCTTGTATCTTATGGAATGGGCATCCCCTAGAAGAGTGTAGAAGGTAGAATGCTCTAGAGGTGTTTCTAGATGATGCCAAGTGTACATAGTTCTAGAGGATTCCTTGAGGGGGTTAGTGTACAAATAGGGGTCCCCTCCTTCATTTGCTACAGGTATCCAAGTTGTAAGAGCATTTTTTGAATTGTAAGCTTTCTTCTAGTGCAACCACCTCTGATGAGGTTGGAGAATGACCATCCACTACTCAGCCTAGTAAAGCCGATGCTATGAATGTATAGACGGAATAGATCAATCAATCTCTTTTCTCATGTTTATGATTACAACCCCCTTTTCTCCAAACACATCTATGTTCGTATCTTGTGACTGTACCACTACTAAAATGTAATGAAAGTATCTATGCATCGGTTGAATATTGACTAAATCATGTCACTCCGAATGAAGATGAACAAATATCCTCTATCCACTTCTTATACACTCTTTTCCTTGCCCCATATGAAGATGAGGCCATAACTTCATATTTCTAGGAATACCAAGTGAAAACATCGTTATATAAAGACTTGAGGTCCCTTTTCTCCAAACGTAGATTCCAACATATTAGTCTTTTCTTGTAGACTTGGTTAATTAGGGATAGTGAGCAATGGGATAGGGAGAGAGAGGGTGAGGGAGAGAGCAATGGGACTCAACGACTGCAAGTGCTCTGAGGTGGGTGTGAAGTTTTCTTCTAGACTAAGATCCTTCTCATAAATCTCTTATGTATCCTAATTCCTCACATAACTCATTCCTTTCTCTATATGTTTTCATCTTCATCCCATATACGTTCACTCGAACCCATTTAGGTTTTCTTCTAGACTTCAATTTTAGAGAGATTGTTAAATTGGTCATCCTGTGTAAAGCTTGTGGTGAAACCCTCCCTTACTATTCTCTTGATCCTTTGATTCTTATATTTGGGAATACTTCTGCTCTCTCTTTGGTTGCAAATGGGCCTCCCCCAGAGGATGTAGTGAGTTTGTTCATCGCAAATTTCCCGAGGCAATAGAAAAAAAAGGGGAAGATGTATGTGGAAGGTGGTAAGAGCAGCCTTGGTATGTGTAGTGAGTTTGTTCATCGCAAATTTCCCGAGGCAATAGAAAAAAAAGGGGAAGATGTATGTGGAAGGTGGTAAGAGCAGCCTTGGTATGGTCTATCTGGGAAGAAAGAAATCAAAAGATCTTCAATGAATTTTATGTCAAGGGAGGAAGTGATCGAAGTCATAAAGATCAGATCTGTACATTGGATTAGAACTTTAAACCTCTTCAGAAATATTTCTACAGGCGATATATTAAGGAATTGGAGGGAAGTGGCACAATACTCAGGAAAAATGAAAGAATGGATTGGAAACCACCAGACCAAATCAGCTAAATCTGAACTTTGATGGTAGCTCTTTTGGCGATCAGAGGAGAGCTGGGATTAGGGAAGTTCTTTATAATCATCAAGAAGAAGTAGTGGCACTGTATTTGGGACCAATTGGTTTTGGTGACTCAATTCGGGCTGAAACTTAGGCTCTCCTACAAGGCTTGAAACGTGCCAGCAATATGGAGAAACAGAACTAGAAATTGAAGGGGATTCACTATTAGTTTTAACTTGGGCAAAGCAAATTGACTCAGCACCTTGGAAATTCAGGTTCATCTTCAGAAATTGATTTAATTGCTAAAAAAATTCAGTTCCAGCTTAGGTTGGGTTAAAAGGGAGCAAATAGCTTGGCAGCTACTTTAGCAAAGCAGGGGGCTGATAGACCCACATTATTTTGGGCAACTTTGTAATATGTTGTAGCATGGGTCTTTTAAAGATGACTTGCTTTGTATCTTTATAGTAACTTTATAATTAAATAAAGGAATTTACTTACTGATCCAAAAAAAGTCTAAACACAATTTTATCAGTATCCCACTTGATTAACATTCCTCTTAAAGCTCCCCAAGTCAGTATATAGACCCAATTGTTTTTTCTTTTGATCAGTAGACCAAATCCTTCTTTGTTGCTACCCAAATACTTCCACCCCATGTTGAACTAAAGATCACAATTTAGTCTCCTGCATAAGTTAAAAAATGGCATTGCAAGAAGTTATGCATTATCCAACTAAAGCAAATTTGAGCTAGAACTAAAGAGAAATTACCATGTTGAATCTAAAGATGACAACTTCTCTAAAAGTCCCATTTTGAAGCAGGTAAACATGAATCTGAGGAAGAGTTTGAGAGAAAAAAGTCATTTATGTGAGGTTGTGGGAGGAATTATAAGGTGCAGCAGCATAATGTGGGTTATACTAATTTTATAACTCAGATCATTTGGAGGACCTGAACCTGTCCTCTCAAACTGTTCAAAGATTAGTCCAATCTTTGAATATTGATTTGACTTTATTGTAACTTTCATGGTTCGACTTTAACTTCTGCAGAATGAGGAACTCAGCCCTATCAAGTTTGAGTAATTGCAATGCCATTAAAATCTTGAATTGTAGATCTCCTTCATTGAGGAAACTATTTTCTGCCACCAACTCTCAGTCTACCTGGCAGCAGTGCTTTGAGTGTTATGGGAGGAGAGAAATCTGAGAAGTTTTGAAGAAAAGAAAAGGTGCCAGGAAATACTGATAGAAGGGATCATGATAAAAGTGATCTCGTGGGTAAAATCTTTGGGATTATTCTCAATCTCAGATTTTACTGCAGGTGATATACTCAGAAATTGGAAGACAGTAGCATCCTCGTCATCAGCAAAGGTCTTAAGAAACTGGGACCCCCCTGAGTCTGGTTTCCTCAAATTAAACTTTGATGGGAGCAGCTTTGGTAACCTGGGTATCTGGAATTGGAGGGGTGATAAGACTCACTGTGTGGTGGGGCTGTATTCAGGCCCTATTGGATGGGGAGACTCCATTACAGCTGAACTAAAGGCAGTGGTTTTTGGGATACAAAAAGCTATAGAATTAGGAGTGAGAAAGCTGGTTGTAGAAGGCGACTCCAGAGTAATTATAAGCTGGCTAAAGCAGAATGAAAAGACTCCCTGATTGTTCAGAAATGAAATCAAGAAGCTTAATCACCTAGCCAAGGACATGCAGTTATTAATTCAGTGGACTCCAAGAGCAGCAAATGGTTCTGCAGAACAGCTAGCGAAGCAAGGGGTTAACAGGAACATTGTTTTTGGGCTCAGTTGTTAGGCTGGAAATCAAAAGTTAACAAGTGGCAAAGTTTAAATGCTAGTGGGGTAGTCAAGGCTACTCAGCTTCTGTACTGTTTCTCGTTTTAATTTTCTTAATGAAATTGCCATTACTGATAAAAAAAAATGCAGATATTAATAAAAAAACATGCTTCAAGAGTTCTTATTAATGTACCATCTTGGAGGAGAGTAGTTGTTTATTTCTCAGAAATGAGTTTATTCTCTTGGAAGGCCATGGATGTCTTGATATTATCTTAGAGAGGCTAGACATCTGGAATCTACAGTGAACATTTCATTTGAATGGATTAGTGTAGCGACAGGATGATAGCTATTTTATTTTCATATATCTGATATTTCTTGGATTTCTTCTTTGGGCTAAGTTTGGTTTGATAGCATATATGAGAGAAAGAGAAAGTTGAGGGGAAGTTCTTAAGAAATTTGTGAAATTCCTTGAAGACTTTCCCTCAATTTTCTGTTTCTCTCTTATTTTCTATCATATCAAACACAGCCTTGAGGCTTGCATTCTGGTTTCTCCATTGTTGTATAAACTAGATGTTTGTGTCTTCTGACAGCTTTGATTACATATTGGTAAATTTCTTTGATCTGGTTATAGATAAAAATTGTGGCCTTTCAACCATTAATTATATTTTTCAAGTTCTGACTTTGTTGAAATATCTATTTGCCTGGCAGGAGAAGAAACTGGAAGAAGAGGATGAAGCACTTATAAGGTCAATTGTTTTCCAAGTTGGTATACGACATCCCTACAGATTATAGATTTATATCATTTTACAGCTAGGAGTCTTTATTTATTTACTTTCAATAACCAGGAATCCTATAGTTTCTAATTTAAATTTTGACACAGGGTTCAAGAATTTTTGTTCAAAGAATTCATGATGAGGATGAAGATGTGGATGATGACAACAATTTAAATCTGCTTTCAACTGATACTGGTGCACAAAATGATTCCAAAGTATGATTTTCCCCTGATTGTATTGTATTCCTTTTATTTTAACAGAGATTGGTGCAAACATGGCACATGTTTATGAAAACTTATGACAAATCAATGCCTTTTTTTCCTGCACTTCCATGGTAGGATTTCTTTAAATTTGTATTATAAATTGGGTCTTTTTGATGGGAATTAACTTAAGGCATATTAAAGCTAACCAAAGCTTCTCCTATGCTTATTTGGCATCATTACAATGACATGAGGCCCACATGGGAGATGGGTTAGCAGTGTATCAACTCGGGAGGATCCTAGAGTTTTCAATCACCTTAAGATGTCCTTTGTGTGGTTGAGTTTGTTGCTGGAAAGGATGTATTTGACTTTCTTACATTTTTGGACAGCAAGGGTGTTTTTTTGTAATTTTGCATGTTTAGGGGGTTATGTTTGGGGACAGGTCTTACCCTAGTTATTTCCCTTTGTTTGGCTTTATGTTCGTAATTGTTTGGGGAAAGTTTAATCTAATCTAGCTTCTTTTTGTACATGGCTTGTTGGGCAAGCTAACTTGGGGGGCAAGTTTCTTCCTTTGGAATCTTCTTTCTTATTAAGCTTGTAAGGCTCATTTGAAGAACAATTTTTTTGGCTAATGAACAAAGAAAATTTCTCTGCAGAATTTGGTGTGAATGCCAAGTTGGGGGTGATTTCCTAGGGTTTTGATCTTGTTTCCATCTATTCTATTCTCCTCTTCTTTCTTTTGCTAGTTCTTTGCTTTGTGCTACACATCTAAACCCAAGTTGGTTGCAAAAATAGTGCTGAATCACAAAGATCTTGCATCCCTTTTTCTCCAAACAGAAATTAACTTAATTGGAATAAAATTTGATTACCCTATTTCCTCTTTCCTATTCACTTTGGTTATTGAGATTCTAAGTAGATTGATCATTAGGGCAGATTTGGACAACCTGATTAGGGGTTGGAGGGTAGGTAGAAATGAGGTGGTTATAACCCATTTACAAATTGCAGATGATATAATCATTTTCTGTGATGGGAGTGATGAAAGTGATTTGAGGAGATTAAAGGATCTAGTCAATACCTGTTATTGATAGAAAAAAGGATCCAGTCAATACCTTTTATAGGATCTCTAACTTAATGGTGAATTGGGGAAAAGTTGTGTAGCCAGAATCAACTTGGGAGAGGAAGACGTTTAAGTATTGGTAGGAACCCTAGGTTGTGACTTTTGAGGTTAAAGATTGGCCACTAGAATAAGGGGCATATTCCGAGAACAGAAGGTTTCTAAAAACTTGTTTCAATGGGAGGGAGAATTACCCTAATGTCTACACCAGCCAATTTGCCCTTTTGCTACCTATCCACATTTTGCTTTTTAGTTAAAATGGCTAGGCAGTTAGAAAAGTGCACAAGTGACTTATCATTGGATCCTAGTGATCAAAGGAAAGACCATTTAGTGAAGTGGGAATAGGTGTGTAAATCCAAGGAACAAGGTGGGCTAGGTATTGGGAACTTGATCCTAGCAGACATAGCTTTGTTAGATAAGTGGTTGTGGAGATTTCCCCTAGAAGGTGATAAGCTATGGCTTAGGGTCATTGAAGCATTCATGGTTTATCAGAAAATGGCTGGGATGCAAAGGTGGGGCTCTTCATTCCTCCAAATCTCTCCCTGGAAATCAATGCAAGAGGCACTCCCAACTTTTCCTAATTTCACTCGCTTTGGTGTGGGGGGTGTGGGAAATAAGGTTTTTTTTTTTTTGGGAGGATTTGTGGATTGGTGATTTTCTCCTCAAATTACAATTCCCTTTGCTTTACACTCTGTCCAAATACAAATTTGAACACATTCAAAATTTTGTGCAACCTCCCTTTTTGGGATAAAGTGGGATTTTGGCTTTAGAAGGAGCTGGAGGGATAATGGGTATGGCTCCCCTGTTCTCTTACCAACCAAGTTGGAAACGGTCTTCCTAGATCAAAGTTTGAATGACAATAGAATTTGATGTCCTTTCACTCCTTTCTGACTTCTTGAGGGTGAACATCCCGGTTAAAGAGATTTGGAGCCTATTCCTCCTATGGTTAAAGCTTTGTGCTGGGAAGTGTTCCTTGGAAAAATTAATACCTATGAATGTTGTAGAAAAGGGGGGCTAATTTGTGCTTCTCTCCTTAAGTGTGTTTACTATGCAAAGCTTGTGGTGAGACCATTGCTCATTTACTAATCTCTTGCCCTTTTTTGTCTTGTATTTAGGAATATTTTTCTTCTCTCTTTGATTGCAAATGTGTCTCCCTGCAAGATGTGGTAAGTCTATGTCTATTCAATTCCAACCTTTTGAGGTAGCCAAAAAGGGGGGAGAATTATGTGGAGGATAGTAACTTAGCAAGCACAGCGCTGATGTGGTCTATTTGGGAATCCAGGGAGGAGGGCACACATAGAGGGTGTATTCAGGAATCCAGGGAGGAGGGCACACATAGAGGCAATTTAATTTAGCACCTTGGACTCAGAGACATGCATTTAGGGCTACCTAGCAAGGGAACTCAATACCATCTTCAGCTGGATTGGAAGAAACACAAATGGGATGGAAGATGTACTAGAAAAACAGGGGGTTGATAGACATCATTTGTTTTGGGCAAATTTGTGACTTCACATTTGGGGTTTGGTTGGAGTGCTCCAACAGCTGTACTAAATTTTAGCTTCAGTTTTAATTAATGAATCCATTTTACTGATTAAAAAAAAAAACTCTTGAAGTTTTCTGGCCCATAGTTGAAGCCTCACTACAAGGGAAGTGTAATTGGAAAATCAATTTCTGCTGGTTTTGTCAATTGGATCATGATAGCAATTTGTATTGATTCTTTGGTTCATTGCACTGTCACTCCCCTCATTATCTCTGGTATTATTCTAACTGTCAACTATTGCAGTGGGACAAAAGATGAGTATTTATATCAGTATTGCAATATAAGTTGGAATCAATATGCAGTTTGAGAAGAAGAAGAAGAAGAGAAGGTATATCAAGAAAATGGCAAGAGTTTAAGAAGAAAAAAGATGAGCATTCTGCATATTTTGTGGAGTGAAGATGGGAAATTATAAGAGTATTTAAAGATAATTCTCTGGCCTTGTGTGAAATAGCACTAGAGGAGTATTCCAAGATAGTTCAAGTGCCATATTCATTGCATTCTTTGTCCTTGGATTGGCTCATTCAAGGTGCAATCATCCAACTCCCCGGTGTTGGAGAGAGTATTCGTGATAGTTGATTCTCTTGCTAGTTTTAATGGTATAGTTGTAATTATGGTGAGACATCTGCATGTGTGTATGCATAAATCCATGCATAAAGATAAAAGTTGCACATTGGGTAAAGACAGTGGAAATCTTTTAGGTTTTCTGTGTGAATGAATTAATAAGAGCTTGGATGAAGGTGGCACACTCCTTAAAGGAAAAGACAGGATAATTATGGAATGGGAACTGGCAGAAGTTAACTAGTTAAAACTGAACTTTGATGGGATTTCTATGGGAATTCAGGATTGGCAGGAATAGGTGGGGTCTTCAGGAACTTTAAAAGCAGGTGGTGGCTTTTTATTCAGGGCCTATTGGAGTAGGAAATTCTTTGAAATCTGTATTGATGGCATTGTTGCAATGCCTATGATTAGCAAAACAAGTTTCTGATAGTTGGAGATGGGAGGGGACTCAAAAGTTAATTGTCTCATGGGCAAAGTGCAGCAGTCATGTTCCCTGTACATTTAGGCATGCTTTTAGGGAAGTGGAAAGTATCTCAAAGGACTTTACATGTTGAATTGAAGTGGGTGAAAAGAACTGCAAATGGGATGGCTGTGATACCCTAGATAAACAGGGGGTCATGAGACAGCAACTATTTTGGGTATCATTGTCAACTTCTTGTTCTTGGGTTGGTGGTTTTTCCATCATAATGTTTTAATCTCATTTTTCTGACCAAAAAGAAAATGTTTATGTGAAATTTTATGGAAAGAATTACTCTTCATCTATAACTAATTAAATCTCCTTTGATCATTTTAGAAGTTATCTATTATAATATCATATTTTCTATTTACTTTGCAGCCATTCAGCTTTTCTGAGTGTTTTCTGATCTTAAATTTCTTTTTTTTATGCTCTTTAAATATAGTTTTTGTAATATTTAGTCCATCCATTCATAATGTAAAATTCCACTTAGTGGTATTGATCTATGCATTCACCATCTCACTAACTCATGAATCGGTGCAGAGAAGGAAAGTTTCAGAAGAACCTTCGGGAAAACCAACAGATTCATTAACAAAAGGCAGTATTTATGACAGCTCAAATGGTAGAGGTAGGTTTTGTAATTTTTCTTTTTTTTTTTTTAAATATATCTTTTGGGTAATGAGTGTTGTTTGGTGAGGGGCATTTTTGTCCTCTTATATTTATGTTAATGAAGGGCTTGCCAGTGTTTTAAAAGCGCAAGGCGCAAGGCGAGGCATGCAGCTGCGCACCTTTTTGAAGCAAGGCACAAAAAAAAACAAAAAAAAATTGCTAAAAATTAAAAAAATGCAAAAAAAAAGAAAAAAATTAAACATAATATTAATAAGGAATATAAACTTAAACATAATATCAATCAGTATATGCATGAACATCTTCTTCCTCATCTTGTAATTGTTGATAGGATATTGTGTTATTTGAAAGGCACTCCTGGTAAGGGGATATTGTATAGTTCTCATGGACACCTCAAGGTTGAAGCTTACGTAGATGCAAATTGGACTGGATGCATTGATGACAAAAGATCTACATCTAGTTACTGGACATTTGTTAGAGGAAATATTGTTTCTTGGAGAAGCAAAAAACAATCAGTTGCAAGATCAAGTGCAGAAGTTGAGTATAGAGTTATGGCTCATGGGGTCTCTAAATTGCTATGGTTGAGGACTCTCTTGTTAGAATTAAGAGTTGTTTTTTTTTTTTTTAATCATCCTATGAAATTATTCTATGGCAACCAGGCAGCCATCTATATCACAAATAACCCAGTTCAACATGACTGCACAAAGCATATAGAAGTCGATAAACATTTTCTTTATGAAAGAGTAATTAGTGGGGAGATATGTCTACCTTCAGTGAAATCTGGTGATCAGTTGGTAGATATTGTTTGGCTAATGGATTACCCAAACCAAAGATAGAAGAAAATCTTGTGAAGCTAGGCATATCCAACAATTGTACCTAGCTTGAGAGGGGAGTGTTGTGTGTGCCAGGGGCATTTTTGTCCTCTTATATTTATGTTAATGAAGGGCTTGATTGTAATTTTTGTATTATGGTATAAATATTATGGAAAGGGGGACATGACCCCATCTTTTGACACTTCAGATCAACAACTCTTCTTTTCTTTCATCTTTCTTTCTCTTCCTTTCTCTTACCTTTTACAGCAACAAAGATTACTGAGACCATACTTAATGGCTTGAAACCATGTAATCTGTTAGAATGTAGTTTATAAACCACAGCTCCTTGCTTGATATGCTGCAATTATTGTCATATTTCAGTTTTCTGTAGTTTTAGATCATTGTCCTGAAACTTGGCTTGGATGTTTAATTCCCCAACCTAAAAATCATTTATATGCCCAGTGCCCATTAACATGTTGACTCAATTTAATATGTTCTCATTTTGAATAATTTAATATGTTCTCATTTGAATTGCATCTCCACCGGGCAAATAACAAAGTTCCAGATATCTTTCATTTTGTAACAAATTTGTTTTGTCTATTTGATTCATAGCAGAAACAATTGGTAGTGCTGGTACTCGTAAGGAAGGTAACTTTATCTTCACATCTTCATCAGTCAGAGTTTCTGTTGTTAAAAAGCCTCTTCCCACTTCAAATGCAAGTCAAGTAAAACAAGAAGAAAATAAGCAAGAGGAACCCAAAACCATTGCTTCCAGTGGGAATCCAATAAAAGAAGAGAGCAAGCATGTAGAAGAACCCAAAACCGGTGATACAAGCACTGGACTTCAAACATTATGCCAAAATTATGACTCTGGTGATAGTGATTAGTGTTTTTCTTTTCTTATCTTCCCTTTTTGTTCTTTTGCAAAACGGAAAGCGTCTTTGTTACCGTAGATAAAACATTACAAACTGATTAGATGGTCCATTTGAGTCAATAGCTTTTGCAAAAGGACTTCAAACATATGGTTTTACCACATGGGCCATTTGGTAACTTTGTAATGGATATTATTACCAAAACAATGTATAAAATTCTAAAGACAGTTCCAATGGAGCTGTTCAATCCATGAGTTAGGCTTCAAATTATCTGTATTTATCTTGATTAGTTGTGCTAAATATGTATAGACCTGAAGCTGCCTGCTATTCAAAAAAGAAGCTGATTTCAGACCTGCTATTTGAGCTTGGATGTGAGCATCATAGCTATTTTGAGCCCAGCATCTTGAACCACGTGCTTTGAGAACTCTGTTGAAGGAAAGCACATCCTGCATGACCTGTGTTTGAATCATAGGAACGATCTACATATAGGTTAGTATGTTTAGATAAACAGGTTTCAAAAGATGTTGAGGAACATTGAAAATTTGATGATGTTTGAGTGTGAAGCTGCTTTCTTGTAGGCAAATTAGATGAAATTCTATGTTCCTTAGAAAATATAAAGAGTACTCTCTCTTCCTTGCTTGTGTTGTGTTCCAAAGAGGATAACCAAGTGTTGATCTGGTGTAAGGGCCATCCTTCAATTCTATCTGGATTGACACCAATTTAAAGGTAACACCAGATCGCTCTTGCACATGGGCAAGAGAAAATTAGATGATGCAGGGTTTTCGCTTCTTGTTCATAGATGCATTTGATGCATGTCTTTAAATGCACTACTTTCCCAAATGGCTTTCTAGACGAAAACTTATCTCTATGGCACCTTCATTTTCCAGATGAATGACCACTTGAACGAATTGCATTACTACAGAATTGATATAAACTCGATATGCTGATTTGACTGTGCAGAAACCACCAGTATTATTCCCTTTACACAGTAATTTGTCTGAGGGTAAATCTGGATGAAGATGCATCACTGTTATGGAGCGGGTTGGAGGCAATCCACTTGGTAATGATGGTATCTATTGATCATGGAAAACCGAAATACTGCGACCACCTTTGATTAGCCAAAATAAATTTTGCTCGAGCTCATTTAGGATGCCACGAGCTTGTTTCCACCAAATAGAATTTGAGGATTTAACTTTTAGATTAGAGCAAACTTGTATTAAGAAAATACATGGACTTGCTCTTTGGGCCCGAATATTATCTGAATTAGTCAATAATCTTAATATTTGCTCATTGATTATCCATAGCAAAATTTTGCCTGAAACCAATATCACCTCGGTTTTTTGGGAGGCATAGCTTGTTCCAATGTGTAAAATGGACCGAGCCACCTGTGGGTCAGCAATGCCTGGCGTTGACGTGGGCCATGCTTGGCATGACCCACATGCTATAGTACCGGGATGGGCTGGGCCTAGGGGTTCACACCTACATGCCTGGCATGACACAGGCAGGCACACAGCTCGAATCTAGTATGTGTTCCAGCCTGTGGACCAATCATTATATAACGGCTAGTTTTAGTCTTTGGGGCTCCAAAAATGACATGCCACCAATTGTTATAAACAGTTAGTTTGGTGAGGACATTTCTTTTTTTAGCCTTGGGGCTGAAAATGACTTAAATGCCTCCTCAATAACTATAAACGAGTTTGTGTGGTATTTTTGTATTTAGCCTTAGGAGGGTGATAATGACTTGAATGCCCCCTCAACAGTTATAAACAACTAGTTTGAAGGGCATTTAGTTAAGTGATAAATAAACTTTATAAAAGATCAAAGTACCCCTTTTAATAACTATAGACTAGTTTAGGAGGGTATTTTGATCAATTTAGTATTTTCCAATTCCTATGAATATACCCTTACCCTTTTTCATTTGTATCACAATAACAATCAATCTCTTGCATAGTTTCTAACTCAATATTTCTCAACTTTCTTTCAAGTTTTAACAAAGCCATTCAAGTGTCTCAAGTTGGCAATTTCGAAAAATTTTCATCTATTGAAATCAAATTGGGATATTATACTGAATTAATTTTCAGGTTTTAATATCTTACATTTATTGAAATAGCAGGTCCTTACTAAACATCCTTCTCCTATGGCCACAGCTTCAATGTAGCCCAATTCCAATGTGATAGTATCAATGTTGGTGTTAGTGCTACTGATATTAGTCTTAGTGGTTATAGGAGAATTAAGAGAAAACTAGTGATTTATGGCCTTACTTTACAATACAATTTGAGAGGAAGGGTACAAGAGTAGTATGTAAAAAAATGTAAAATGGATTTTAGTTACCAAACTACCAAAGCAATGGTGGCACTAGACATCCAAGAAAACACATACAACAAAATTATTCAACTCAAACATAAGATTGCACACACATCTACTTCATTTGGTAATTTTCAATATTTACAAGAAAATATGAAACAATCACTAGCTAGATATGTTATACATGCTCAACAACCATTTTTATATTTTGTAGATTAAGGATTTGGAAATCTTTTACAATCATCTATAAACCTTGCTTCTAAAAATGTTTCTAGAAATATCTCAAGAATGGATGCTCATAGCATTTTTTTTTCATATAAACAAAATTTAAGTTCTACTTTTTCAACTCTTCTAAAATTTCACTTTAGCTATCTGAACCAACCTAATAGTATTATTAACAATAAAATCATTTCTTGCCTTCTAGACAAAATTAAAAACAATAGACCAACACAAAAGGTTATCTATCTCGCTAGCTCCTTGAGAAGAATTACTCATTTCCAGCAAAAACTCAACAAACAAATTAAGATGAAAGGAATTAACTCTTGCACCCAATGGAGAACCAAACAACACAGCCTTAACAAAAGGGCAAAAAGTAAAAACAAAACAAGTGTGAAATAAGCTCCTCATGTTCTCTACAAAGGAAACATATAGCATCCATATTAAGACCCAACTCCACTAATCTGCTTGACTTAGTGTAAACAAAATTCCTAACCAATCATCACAAAAATAACCTAAACATGGGAGGCATCTTTAGTTTCCAAATTTTCTTTAGAAGTTTTAATAAAGAATACTCAAATTGGACATTTGAATCTTCCACTCCCGACTATAAAAGGCTTTTAGAGGAACCATTCCAAATAAATTTATCACAATTAATGTGCTTAGGGTGTAAGCAATTGGAGCCAACTCGTGAGTTACTTGGGATGGCTTGCTAAATACTTGAACTCAATTTGAAGATTATTGAGTCGAGTCATGCTTGACTTGAGTCAAGTAGTTGAACTTCATTATACCCAACTCGAGTAGCTTGCGATCCTAATTGAGCTTTTAATAAAATATTATTTTTCAATACATTTTTATTTATAATGTAAATAAATATTAACTTTTTATATTAATTTATTTATAATATAAATAAATAAATTTATAATAAAGTCAAAGTTTTTTGGGTTTTTATAGGAAATTAAGTCATAATATTGATTTGTTTATAATTTTTAATATAAAATCAAGTTTTCTATATATTTTTTATTTAAGGTAAAATATAAAAACTCCCCTAAAGTTTCACTTTCACAAAAACCTCACCTATAATTTTACAGAAACCTATGTCCATCTTTATTTCCAGTAATGAAGACTTCCAAGTTACAAAATTACCCTTAAAACTTAGTAGGGCATCGTTCAATATAATTCAAAATACCAAATTTGTCATTCTAAACTTCATTAGACCTAACATTTTTATAAAGTAAAATTACTTTATTCTTTTCAATCTAACTCAACTAACGCATTAGGCCAATGTTTTCCATCTAGGATAATAAGAAAAGGGAGATAACTACAGGCTTTTTCAATACTATAGAGGAGGTTTTTATGAAAGTGAAACTTCAGGGGAAGTTTTTATATTTTATCCTTTTATTTATAATATTTTAAATATTAATTTATTTATAATTTTTAATAGCAATTTATTTATAATTGGCTCGAGTAGCTCGTGAGTATCGATTCAAGTCAAGCTCAAGTATAAAACTTAAAACTTGGTCGAGATGAAGTCGAGTTTCAAGCTCTAAGTTTTTGAATCAAGCTTGAGCTCAAGCCACCCAAAACTTGACTCAACTGGACTCAATCATACCCCTACGTGTGTTTGGAAATGTTAGTATTTAGAATATGATTGACTTCTATCTGACCAAATAGTTGATTTAATTTTCCTCAATCCCAAACACCTCCCAGAGAGTAAATCAAAACTTCAACAACCAATAGTTATTAGATTGCTTCGGTGTAGCAACAAGAGTGTAAAAAATCATTACCATTATGAGTCTAAAGAAAGATCCAAACATTAATCTAGGATTCCCTACTAAGATGAATCCAAATCAGGGAGAAGAGTTGAAATAGATTCACATATTAACTTCCACACCTAAGAAGCTAAAGTAGAAATTTTAGTAGAGATGATCTCATTTTTGGTTAAATATTTACTCTTCAACAGTTTCACCCACAAGACAGACATTAGATTCCCTAAGAAACCTCTAAGCCAATTTACATTGCAAAGCCTTATTCAGCAAATCCGTTTGTTCGAAACCTAGACCAAGGAGCATACAACTAAATTAATCTAGTAACCCATCTCACCTCATGACACTTATTTGATCCCTTCCACAAAAAATTCCTTTGGGTTTCTTTAATTTCCTATAAAGTTTTTCTTGGGAATTGAATCACACTATACACAAAACCTGAATAGATTGTAAAGTTGAGTAAATCAAGGTTTTCCTACCAACATAAGATAAACAAAAAACTTCCCACTAAGCTAGAATTTCCTTCATTTTATCCATCATAGTCCAAAGATTTTGAATTCCTTTTCCTTCATAGAAATACTCCTAAATATTTACAAAAGAGGGGAAATTTTTATTTGGTGCCTAATCATCTTCTAACCTTTGGGATCGATGCCATTTCTTAAGAGGTGTTTTCTCAGAAAAATGATGTTGCATATGCATGTTGTTTCCTCAGATTTTATATTTGGTACCATTGTTATTGTTGCCACATAGGCATTTTTTAATGCCACATCAGCACACAATTGCTAGCAATAGTAGACAAACAAGAAAACACCAAAAATGACTTTTTCTCTGACCACATATTTCTCGATTTCCAAGGCATGGTCTAAGAAAACATTTTTTAGAAAAATGGCCAACCAAACAGCAGGCATTTTCTCAGAAAACATATTTCTCTTGTGAAATCCTAGGCCCCTACTAATCTGCACAGAAGTTGATTGAAACTCCTTAAGGTCAATAAAATCAACTACGTCTTCTCTATTAGCCTTTCCAAATAAAAGAACATCATGAGCAAATAGAAGATTTGAAATCCTAGGCACTTCCCTAGCAATTTTAAGTCCCTCAAGTTTACTCACAGCATTAACTTGTCAATCTAGACAAGCCTTCCATTGCTATAACAAAAAGATAAGGTTACAAAGGGTCTCCTTGTCTAAGACCCCTCTTTATGCCCCAAATTGATCCTCAACTTCACCATCAACCATCATAGAAAAACTAGTATGAGAGGGCACATCACCACATTAAATCACACCATTCTTGAGCAAAACCTAGTTCCTTTAGAGCCCATAATAAGTAATCCCATTCTATGGTGTCATAACCTTTAGAGGTGTCCAACTTAGCAGTTATTAAACCCACCCTCCTGATTTCCTCTATTAAAAAAAAAAAAGTAAATGACCTCCTGAGCTAAGACCACATTATCTTAAATCTATCTCCCTAGGACAAAAGCACACTAATAAGGAGACTAATGGGGCAGAAGTCTTTCACTCTATAAGGGTCAGCAATATTAGGAATCATTGTTATGAAAGTGTGTTTATTTTACCAACAAACTATTTATTCTTAAAGTCTTCACAAACAAACCATACAAACTCTTACATATAAAATCCCAAATTTTTTTATAAATCAAAGAAAGTATACCATTTGGTCCCAATGCTTTTAAAGCACCCAAAGACATACCACTCTCCTCACCTCTTTAATTGTTGGCATTTGTAATAATAATTCATTGTCCTTCTCAAACACAACTCTATTAAAAATATAGGGGAGTTTTATTTCATCTTCTTTGGGAGAAACAAAAAGATCCGAAAAGTAATCCATAGATAAGCAGATAATTAAGAAATACTCTCATGATCATTTAGCCAAACTCCCCCCTCATTTTTAATCTAGACAATATTATTCCTTTCTCATCTAATAAGTGGCTCTATGAAAAAATTATGTGTTTTGATCACCTTTTTCCAGCTACAATTGCTTAGATTTTTTCTACTAGAAGAATTATTATTGGTATTAGAGTTTACTCAACAAAATTATCCAATAGACTTTAATGTAATCCTACTTATTCATAAGATATGATAACTAGCATAACCATTGGCTCCCAAATACCAATTGTTTTTTTATTATATTTTGACTTTTTTTCTCTTGTAGCCAAGCTTAAAAAAAAAATGAAAGGCCTTAGGTTTATTATACACATCAGAGTTCAAACAAGGACAATAGGTTTGTAGTCTAGGCCTCACCTAGGACAAAAGAAAAGTAGGAACAACTTTAAACAGCTAAAAAAAATTCAATGCACACAAAAACTCTATCTAACTTCTTTACTAACCTACCCAAATCCATCTAACCATTGGTCCAAGTACAATTCAATGCACTCAAAAACTCTATCTAACTTTAAACAGCTTCTGTCAATGGTAACTGGTAACGTAATGAGCAAGGTTCAAAGTATCGAAAACGCTATGTGTATCAGAAAGGCAAATTTAAGAGACGTATCGAGATATGCCTTGGAAACACATGGAAATGCTATAAATACTCTAATAAATCATAAATAAACATCAATATCACTAAATATAAGACGTAAATGAGCTATTTATGCATAAAAATAACACATTTTAGTGGGTTTTATGAAAAAACATATTATAATCAATAAACGGGAAGTTGGGAATAGAAACATACTATCTAATTATGGACATAATAGRTCAAGTAATTATTTTGCATGTTTTATTCTAATTTTCTAAAAGCTAAATAATTATTTTGCATGTTTTATTCTAAAAATTAAATTAAAATTAAGAAAAGTAAATATGTAACAAAAAATTGAATGAATTTATGGACATAATAAATGAAACAATTATTTTGCATATTTTAAAATACAGAGGCATTCCACTACCTAGAGGCGTGAAGCATAGTTCAGAATGCAAGAGGCGTAAGCTTCCTTAAGAGGAGGAAGGAGGAAGGGGGGATTTCATTTTTTTTCTTTATCTTTAATAAAAAGCTTTTATATTAAGAAAAATAAAAATGCATAATAAAAATTCATAATAAAAATTCATACGATACGGGCATGATACGACACATTCAATTTGGTACCATGTACCGTGCCAAAAACTTGCTGGAACGATACGTATCGGCCGATACGGGCCGATATGTGACGAAATTTTGAACCTTGGTAATCAGTACCGCCGATGGATTCTTTTCATTTTTTGTCTTTTTCTATCTAGTTCAATGGGATTCATTTCATTAACGGAAGTTTAAACATTAATGGGAGCTCCATTTTAAAAAGGGCAACGTGCATGCCTCCTATTGGAGGGTACATGTTTCTCGTGAACTGAGGGGTTCATAGGATTCACTCTCGGTAGATTGTTCCACAATGGGCTAGTTAGTGGTTGCTTATTGTCGACACAAATTTCGTGTATTTGATTAACACAAAATATGGAGACAAATTACAAAAAATGAATTTGTAATAAAGAAATAAACAAGAGAATGAACTCTCTTTGATTTCTTCTCGATGACGTGAACAACCTCTAATTAATAGTCAAATTTGGTGAAGACGAGGGTCGTTGGTGTGTTTCTTGTACTTCTTGAAGTGTTGTAGATTTTCTTGATTTTGGTGCTTTGGGAGATTTGGTATAGATTTCTTCACTCCGGGCCTTGCGCTTGATCGACTGTAAATGATGCTTCTCTAAGAAGGGCCCTTTTGTGGTGGCTTGATCTTCTTTGGAGAGCTTGAATTCGAGTGTGTCGTAGAGAATGAAGAAGTTTTTCCCTTCTTTCTTCTCTCTAGATCTTGTAGTTGCTAGAGGCTGCAGGAGCTTGTAGTTGTTTGCAATCTTCGATGTTGGTGTTTGAGAGCTTCTTGCAGTGTGATTCTCTGAAAAAGGAAAAAAAATACCCTCTTTCTTCCTAGGCAAAGCTATTTATAGCTAAGGATTAGGACTACCATCTCAGCCCACTTAGTTAACCAATCCCATGTGAGTGGAGTGTTGGGTTAGCATTAACCACCCTATTACAATAGGGTGGTTTTGCCAATAGGACCACCCTATTACAATAGGAGATGGGCCAGATTGGACTTGATACACTTGGATCCTTAGGCCATCAAGACATATTTTATGTAGTCTTGGGCCTTGGGCCCATGGAGGCCCATATTAATTAGAGGTTGTCATGTAAATTAAGCCCATTTATTTGGCTTAAAAGTTCACATGCCTACACTTGCCTTAGCCCTTGCACCTGGGTGTCCAAGCCTTATTGGACCACCACCTATATTAGGTGGTTGAGCTGGTTTAAGTCGTTGCCTACTAGGGAGCTGGTGGTGGTGGTGGTGAATGCATGTGAGCTGGTTTAAGTCCTTAAAACCGCATTTGTCCCCTACGGTGTAGCCGGGTGATTGTAAATCGGTCACCAAGATAAAACAGCTCACGGGCTATTGGTAGGCGTGCATTTACTTACTAGACCTCCGCGAACCACAAAGAATGATGCCTAGAGAATAAAGATTTACAGAAAAGAGAAGACTGTATCAAGTGCATTGGTGTGTGTTTTTGGGTCGACCAACACTTCTTTTATAGAGTGTTCTTGGTCATTGAAGTGTCCATTTGGGCAAAGGCCTATTCATAACAGTGCATCTGTTCGAAAAGACACAAAGAAGAAGAGAGTTGTTGAGTTGTACCTTCGGGAGGCTCGCCTTTGTTTTTCATTGTGTGAAGAAGTTGTTGAGTTATTACCATAATATTGATCTCATGGCGTGGATCCTATCTATTTGTTTACACATTCAAGTTGGATTGTAGAGTTTATCATAATATGAAATGCATATGTGGTGGGAATCTATTAATTGTTGCAATTTTTCATTTGATCTATAACGGGATTTGATTCATCTTATAATGTGAAATCTTAGAGGTAATTTGGATATACTAAATACAACTATACAAGTATTTTGGTTGGGAAGAGAATAGAAAGTGCTTCTAAACTATGGTTGATTTAAGAGTCCATTTGATTTATAGTTGGAATTGATATCAGAATCAAAATCAAAACAGGAATAGGAATGGAAATTAGAATATGTTGGAATGGGATTCTAATTCGATCCAACCAAAACAGTTGGAATCAAATACGACCGATTCCGATCCCAATTCTAGACCTCTATTCCTGTAAACCAGATTCATCCTAAGAAATCACATTAAATCTCATTTTTTTAGGATTATTGCCCTGTTTTTATTTTGCATTAAATAGTCAATTGCTACTAAAATGATAGCGGGACCTATATTGTACAAATCATGCATGTCAATGACACGTATCTTATCATCATCATTTAAGCCTTGTTCCAACTATATGAGCTCATCAAATCAGAATCCATGGCCATTAGAGTTGGGCAAAAGTTTTAGTGCCAGCGGCCGACCTGATGCAACCCATGCATATGCAACACTGAGAATAAAAATATGTATACACTTAATTTATAGAATTCAATCTAATAAAGCAGGCTTAATTTTTCAAAAAATTAAAAATCAAAATTTGAAGAAAAAAATTTGAGCTACGGCTTCATAAGAAATGAAAGTTTCATTTCTGGTGTAAGAGATTTCTAAATGGAACTTTATAATTGAGAGTTCCAAAGTGGACCAGTTAAATGATGTAGACTTGGTAGTTCTCCATGTTTAAAGGCATATAAAATATCTCTACTTCTCTAGAGTCCAGACAATAACATGGCAACAGAGTTTTGTTCAACTACAAATCTATTTTATTAATGTATTGATGTCATCAACCCAGATGATAAGTCTATTAATATCTCAGTTGTCAACCTAGTAGTATTATAATGAAAACGACCCAGAATAAATTGTTTTTTTTTTTTTTGTGTGAACATGGTATCAACTGGCGTCCCAGAATTTTGACTATTGGAAATTGGATTCCCTTAAATTCCAATCCAACAGCTTAAAACAAATTGGCATGTATAAGAATGTGCTTTGCTGAGTTGCCAAATCAATGCTTTACTTTGCTTTTAAGCAGGAAAACCACTTGGATGCTATTGGCAGTTTAGATGGTAAACTTGGGGAACCATCTATGGGAATATTTGATAGAATTAGAATTTGTGCTTCAAAGATGCCCCGATGGATTCAAGTATAATCATAGAGTTTCAGAAAGGACAAACCACTTTGTAACAGAGAACTACAACTTTTTCAACCCCTATTTAGAAATTAAAAGACAAAAAGCCCATCAAGAAATACAGAGAAAATCAATATTTGTTTAATTGTTATTATTGTAGGAGTTGTTTTCATTAAAAATAAAAGTTGCTTACAACAATATGCATGGTAAATTAATGAAATTTATTTCCTTTAAAATTTAATTTAATATCCAAACTCATGAAAATATATTTCATAGGTGTTCTCATGTCTTATCAAAGTGGCAAATGCATTTATTTTGGATGCCACCGATTCAGCATAGACCAAAAGTGGTATGATAGTCCATTACAAAAGAATATCATAAAAGGTATCTTGGCGTGTGTGTCGACCACAAAAAAGTGGTTACTATTTTTTGAAAATTAATGTGATGTACTGATGTGGGGACAAGCACGATGGAGACCTCTCTCTCTCTCTCCAATATCATAATGGAGACTTCCTTTATATGGTTACCTGGCTTCTTCAATTTTCTAGCTTGTTCTAGCGATTAGCGAGACTTGGGATTTAATCCCAACCACGATAAAGTTATGTTTTCGAACCGCCGTTGATTCGGCCGGTTGGACTGTTCGGCTCGGGAATCGTTCAGGCAATCGGATTTGTTTTACTTTAAATTTGGTTTCTGGCCAAAAGCGGTTAAATTGGTCGGTGATTTGTTGATTTGGGTGGTCGAACTGTTGATCCGTTCGGCCTATTTAATGATTTTGGCCATTTTTATTTTAATTTTTTTTTTAGAATGGGTTATTTGTTTGAATCAAATGGTCAAGCTGTCGATCTGTTCAATGGTTTTGGTAATTTTTTATTTTAATTATTTTATTTATTTTTATTAGAATGGATCATTTGTTTGAACTGGACAATCAAACCATCGACCCAAAAACCGGTGGCCAGAACGGTTCCAATTCTGAATCGGTATTTAAAACCTTGGACAAAGACTTAAACCTGTCATGATCACTTAAATACTGAAACATCCCCTCATTTTCAAATTGGAGTTAGACTTTCCCTCTTAAACAGAATAAAGTAAAACCGAAAATAAAATTAAACCAGAATTTGAATTATTTTCATTTGCACTCTCAATGCAAATGAAATTGCACTGCAACCAAATACAGTCTTAGGTCCAAATCCACCAATTGGATAATCCCAATGATTCAATTTGATTCCCTCCTAACCCCGAGCTTTGGAATCTCTTTCACTCTAAGGCCCTGTTCGCATTTAGATAAGTTATTTACCTGTGTAAATGCACTTACCTAGGTAATTGTTTCCCAGAAAAAATTTACCCAGGTAAGTGCATTTACCCATGTTCTTATATCTCCCATATAAAGAAGGCAATGGCCATTTTATCCATAAAAATCCATTATTACAAGGGGCATTTTTGTCCCTTTCAAGTGTTGGCAACTTTCCCCCAAGATGGGAAAGTTATTTACCCACCTAGGAGATCGGTATCACTTACCCAGGTAAATGATACACAAGAAAATAAAATTTCCCTGATCCCCACATAAATCTGAAAAAACAACATATGATTTTTGGTCAATGGGAATCAAAATCCCATTAACCAATTTTCCCTCCCTCTCAAAATCCAAAAAAAAAATGCCCCCTAAAGGTTTACCTAAACCATGAATGGTTATCAACTAACCTTCTTACTATTTAATAAAATAAATCTCAATTATAAAATTTTTATCAAATACCAATTGGCAAAAATTCTATGCGGATCTTTCCCTTAGAAGTTATAGTTTCAAAATATTTTCGATTCTCCACACTTTGTTTCTAATAAAAATGTCCATTAGAAGATACCTTTCATGTTTAATCCAGAATTCATGCATATGATACAGACCTGTATATGGCTTTTGATTCCGTTGTTTATAATTCCATCTACTCTCATCAATTCCCTAAAGCTGCATTTGGAAACGATGCAAATGGAGTGTAAATCCTGATTTAGGGTAAATTTGCACTCTGGTTCACTTTTGCTTGTTTTTGACAACATTATATTATGCATTGATAAATGACAGAAAACACATTTTCCAATGCATATTTACATATAATAAGATGTAAAAGTACATCAATAAAAAAGAAGTAAATTTGCATTCAAGTGGGTTTTGATAAGAAAAAGGGTTAAGTACACTACAACCCAATGTGTAATTCTGAATGACAGCCCCCCATAGTCTACTAGTAGCTCCCCCCCCCCTATAAACCACATCCTGCTCGTGAATCTGACATCAATTCACGGTCAAGATTCATTCCCCTGTACGGTGGGGCTAAAAAATTCTGACCTGGACTGATCAGTCATTCTCCCTAAAAAAAACCCAAATGCTTTATTGGAATTTGTGTTTGCATCCATTACAGTTAATAGTTTGTTTGGTAAGAAGATAAATTTGTCAATGCAAAGCTAACCTAACTTTACAATTTATATGAACCATTTTACACTCTACATATTTGCATTTACGCTTATTTGCATTATTTCCAAGCGCAGCCTAATGTGCTTAGACATTACAGTTGTAACAGATGAATCAAACATTCAAATGTATCACTTGTTGTAGGTTGTAGGTTAATTTAGTTGGTGTTTTTTTTTTTCGTTACATGATGAAACACCAATTGTAGTGGTGGGTTGGATGCCGATGAATGGAATCTGTTTAAGATTGCCTTTTTATGGTAAGGGGAGGTTTTTGTCCATGCAAGACAACCAACTAAGCAAAGGGAAATTTTGAAATTTTAAAAGAATTTAAACAGCATATGGTGTCACGTGCTAACAAAGATGGACAAAGAATTAACATATGGGAGGTTTTTGTTTGTTGATATCATCTAAGAGGAGGTTTAAGTCTTTTACCCGTTTTCTCATAGGGTTATGCAACGGGGGTAGTCCAACCCCTAACCCTAGTGTATCTAGGCGACTAACTAGCCAACTAGAAACCTTGCAAGTTGAGGGAGTTTGGGTTTTGCAAAGGACTAACTTTTGTTTTTAAATTTTTGGTACATGTGATGCCCCCATAGTAGCTAGGAGTGAGGTGTTATATACTAGAACCATTTTAATGTCAATCACCTAATAATAGCTGAAGATTATGTATTTGCTCCAAACAAAAGAAAACATTCCAACATGATCTCTATCCTTAGAGACCAATTCATGGCCAAGATGGTGATACATCCCTATCACCATCCCTCCAAATATGGAAGGGTAGAATCAAACCCACTAACTGTAGGCTCTCCGTAATAAGGTAAATGGACCTCACATGCACCCTACTTTGTCTCCACCTTTAATCCCCTATAACGTTTCATATGTAATACCAAAAAAATTACCAAAGTTAGTATTAGTGGTGGCAAGGATGTACACTTGGGTCTTGGGTCCACTAGAATTCACAATGTGGTGAGCCTACTCTTCTATGGGTTTCGACATGAACCTCATAAAACAAAGTGACACCATGTGACCAATTAAACTCCTGGGTAATCAGCAATGCCTACCCCTATTATGTAACCCATTTTCCTTGTAAAGTAAATAAATATACATATATACATGCATTTTGTTTCTCCGGAAATCAAACAAGGAAGAAGGGTATTATTTAGTAGTTCATCCACAACAAAATGATTGGCACCTAAAGAAGGCCTACGTATTCCCTTGTCATCGAATTGACAAGCATTTGGTGGCACAATCTCCATATCCGATAACTTTCCAAGCAGCAATAATTCAGAAGATTAAGACTTATAAATTGGATAGGTTCCAACCTAAGACAGGGCTTACGGAAAAACTCACCATGATAACATGCCATTAGATCATTTGATTTATGCATCATCTTTAAAGTTGTTTGGTGTAATGAGAAAATCTTGGATTAGTGATTAGTGTGAGAATGCAGGTTTAAGTTTGAGAGTGGTTGTGCAAAAAATGCCAAAGATAGAGCCATGTCCAATCTACCCCTTTGGCTGGGAGCCTGAGACTACATTGGGTAGTGGCCTAATATCATTTTTAAATTTCTCAAGAGTTAAAGAAACTTTCACCATCACCAAATATCCACTTGCATAACATATATTAAGGTAAAAGCTTAAACTAATATTTATTCAACACGGGGAGCCCTAATGATCCCAATCTAGCACAATAGACAACTTGTTGGGGAGACCTAATAAAGGTAAGAATGTTGGTTGGAGTCAGAAAGTGGCTGTAAAAGAATCAGAATAGGGATTTCGGAGCTAAGACTAGTTGCATGTTTCACCTATAAGCACAGTAGGACGTTAGAGGCCCCAAGGACAGAGACTCCAATGGTGAAGTTAGCCAAGATGACTTAGAGTGCAGAGGTTTCAAGGTGAGTAACAAGTGCTAAAATGAGTGACAAAACACGTAAGAGAATACATGTTGCCTCTTGGCCTATTTATATGTGAAGTACTCATTAAATGAAGCATTGAAGGGGGTCTGTAATGTCTCTCACATTGACCAGCGTTGAGTGTGCACCTCATTAAACTAGTACCACGTGGATAAGCATTACCAAAGCATTAAATGAGTGGAATGCTCAATCGAAGTCATAACGGTCAAAGGTGAGATCACCTTTAAGTCCCAAAAGATGAGGCTTTCCTTCATAGTCACTACATGTCAATACCTAATTGGGTCGGAATATTTGGTTGTATTGCATGCCTCTTACTTCCAAACCAAGGTAGCAATTTTTGTTGGGTCATCCTTCCTTGGGTTAAATCTGTTGAAGGAAGTATGGTGTAAAGGTTTCCTTGGGCCTTTCATGCTTTGGTGTAGGGTTCCCTGATGTTCCAAAAGATTCCCTATGGTTCAAATGATGACATGGATCAGCGGCCCCATTTTTGTTCAAGTATCCATTGGTTGAAGTGTTAGGTCTGGAGTTTAGCATGTCAAACAAGGCATCATTTTGGTTTAAAAGACACACTATACATGGTGCTTACTGGAAGCAATAATACAGTAGCGCAATCTTGGTTGTCCATATCAAATTGATATGAACAATTAATTTTCCTATTAAAGGGGAGAGTCGAGAAAGCAAATCTTTCACCATTTGTTTCTTCATTCGATACACTTGGGTTGTTATTCATGTTACTCACCTCGGTTCTCCTTGTTTTATTTTTTGCCTCATAGTTTCTTCCCTCCTACTATGGTAAGTCTTCCATGACTTGATGTCATTTGACTCTTCCAACCATTAGTAGTTTAATTTGTTGGATTAGAAGGTTGACACTTCTCCTCAATCTTGAGGTTAGAGTCTAAGGTGTTTAGTTCTAGGTTCCAGTACCTAAAGTGCTCATAAGAACCCTTTAGGTTCTTACGAGGCAATGGGAGGGCATTGGCCACCAATGTCTCCGAGGTATATAGAGAGAGGCTGAGGACAAGGAACTAGAGGAGGCCTATGATATAGAGATAGAGGTGGTTGATGTAGCGGGGACCCTTAGATCCAAGAATGTGGAGAGGTTGTATCAATAGTACTTCATCCCATATTCATATGTGATTACGATCCCTGAGGACAAGGAAAAGCCTTGGAACACCTAGGAGGGAGGGTTGTGCATATATAAACACCACCTCCAAGATTGTTGAGGTTCCCACTCTATTATCTTATTGTAAAGATCATCAACTTCCATGGCCTCGCCCTAACTTAGCCTCCAAAGCCATCCGAGTGATAGTAGGCATGATTATGTCTACTCATGGTCATTCAAGTTCTATTTTCCTTAAGAAGCTTGCTAGGGTCAAAACCATGGCCTCACTCTAAATTAGCCTTCAATGTCATCCAAGTGATAGCACGATTTCAACTACTCATCAAGTTAGAGCTGAGATAAATCTCATGAGCATTCGAGCTCTATTTTATGGTTGCTCAAGGATAAAGGTTTTGGAGGTTAGTCTATCAAAATCGCGTGGGGCTGACCCATGCTTAAGAGCATTGGTCCATCATTGAGCTATGAGAAGATTGGGGTAAACGAGCTTCATCAAGAAAAGTTGAATGTTGGGTTGTTCCAAACTGAGAAAGCATTGGTGTTATTCAAGTTGAGCTCGGCTTGGATAGGTAGAACCCTTATTTTTCCATTATATTTGCTTAACCAATGTGTTACTAACATCAAATCTACTTGATACATATAGGAATGGACCTAAAATAATAGAGGTTGTTGGTCAACTATGCCAAGAGAGATGAAACTGCAACAATACAAGGTAGGGTGAAAAGGTCACACTACAATCCAAGAAGAACGCACCACCAACGTTTGGGAAGAATATGTCAATTATGAAGAGACAATTTTCCAAAAAGGCTTTTGAGTAATCATCAGTGTAGAGGCCTCAAAAGAGAGTGAGAGAAGAGAGGCCCACCACTAAAGTCATCAACTTGGAGGACAACACAAATGAGCATGTTGTTGCATGTGGAGCCAAGGTCATTTAGGATTCCTAAACTAAGGCTTCACCTATTGTCTTTGGGAATGAGGAGTCACTAACTGATATGTGATCCCAATAATAGATACAAAGCAGACTCCAGCTCTAGCTCCAATATACCAGCCCTATTGGTCCATCTGCTTTGATGATACCATCAGGACTAGCAAGATAGCTTGTTTAATTGGCTCAAGGGTGTGCCATTTTTATAAACAGGGAGTCCCTAACCACCAAGACCGCTCCAGTCCTGATAAATACTCTCCTAAGGAAGGTCACCAAGGTGTGTAAAGCTCTCAAATTTTCCCTGGGTCAGAAAATTGTTTTTGTATTAACTAAACTTTTGTGAAATGTTTCACCATGATGACCATTGCGTGTGATTGGGTGGAAGCATTAGATCAGAGGATTAAGGAGCAACCAACTGCACTGAGTTGAGGGTAAAGCAAGACCAACTTTAGCAAGAGAAGAATGATATCGTCACTATCACCTTTAAGCATGAAGAAAGGATCTCTGAGATCGAGGGAAAACTGAAAAAAAGACACATGAGGAAGTGGATTTCCACAAGGATACTTTGATTACAGCCATCGAGTGGACTAACCTAGCTAAGATCCGGGCCAATGAAGATGAGAGCTATCTCGCTAACTTCTCCAAAGAAGAATTATCATAAACTTAGTAGGGAACGTAACCAGCTAGAGAAGTTGCAAATCAAGGCCAAAGTCTTGTGTGCGAAAGATTACAAAGTCCTGGATTAGTACCAAGAAGACCTAGCTAGATATAGGAGTAAATCTTACATGATTGGCTTCAACAAGTGCAAGAGGTACCTAACCCAAGACATGCTTAAGATGAACTTTGGCTTCCTCGACCCTTTTGTAGTTTTTAGGAACATTGAGTTAAGGGGCAATGAGGCTGCCCCAACTAAGGGCAAGAATGACACAAATGAGGCCGGGGTGGTAGACTAGGATACTAGGAGATAGGAGGTGATGATGGTGGTGAAGGAAACTAACAATGGTTTTTCCCTAAGCCTATGTACGCTTGAAGTTTTTTCTAATGATTGACTTTAGGCCAAGGGCAGGTGCTTTTATACTTGTACTTTTCTTCTCTTTTTTTTTGTGTCTAAGGTTGAAGTACTCCATTTTTTATGTAAAAAACTTAAGTAATGAAAATCACTTAGTTTTTATTCAATTATCTATTTTAGTTTGTTACTTAAACAATAGTGGGCCTAGAGTACGAGGCATTTAGACCTAGTGATTCATAAGGATTTTTAAGCCTTAATTAGACAAGGCATTTATCAATTTATAATGTTGATCTTCTCATTAGGCTTGGGTGTCCATCCAAAGGTGCCTGGGGTTGCATAGGCATAAGTGTATGGGCCTTTGATTGTAAGGGAGTCACTAGTGTTGTGCCAATTCTCCTTGCCTATCCAAGTTGACCTATTTGGTGTGTAATTCGACAAAGTTGTACACCATAAACTTTGGATGCACCCTGCCCCTTCTAGGGCTTTAGAGTTCGAGGTCTCGAGTAGTAAGTGGTCGAACTATTTAAAATACATTATCTCTTCAAAAGCCAAGGTGTTACATTTAGAGAAATTTCAACACACAACAAAAAATGGGAGAAAAAGAGGAACTTTTCATTAATAAAAAGTGATTACATCATTGATAATACTTCTAAAGTTTTTTTGAGTTCCTAGTACAAGGAACAGGTTTCCCATTGAGGTGTTCAAGTTAATAGATCCTTTCCAATTGGGTGCAAGCTTTCCTAAACCAAGCTCAGCTATAATTATTTTTCTTAGAATGAGGTCGTCAACTTAAAATTATTGACATTGGACCTAGGAGTTGTAGTAATAAGCAACCTTCTATTGATAGGATACAACTCTAATTTGGGCCTATTCTTAGGCTTCTTCCAGTAAGTCCAAGTTGGCTCTAGGTTTCTTATTATTCCCTTCTTTGTTGTAGAACTTGGCCTTGAAGGTCAACTGATCGGTTTTAGTTGATATGATGGATTTAGTACAAGAGGCAAAGTTGAAGGGTGTTTCATTTATGGCACTTCGAGTTGTTGTCCTATAGGCCTAAAGTACGCTTAGGAGTTCTACGCTGCTAATGGAAGTTGCATGCTAATGTGGTACATTGGCATGCCTTTCACATTAGTTGCACTTTTGGGTGTATCAAACTATATCTTCATTCATCGTAGGCCAAAAAAAGCCCCACCTTAGAGCCTCATCGGCTAAGGACCTTCCCCCTAGGTGGTTATCGTAGAGGCCTTCGTATATTTCCTTAAGGACATTGTCCCCATTTTTAGGTCTCATACACCTTAAGGCAAGGTGAATGATCTATATATCCTGTCATCAATAAGCGCATACTGAGTCGGTCTATGTATGATCTTCTAATCTACGATCTTATTTTCAAGAAAGCAGTCTTGGTGTAGGTAGTCTAGTATAGGATCCATCAAGCTCATGTCAATTCAGTCCAAATATACAGCTTGATCTGACACTTCTATGTTGGAATAGGCCAATTCTACCACAAATACTGACCTACTAATGTTTAACTCTATCTGTTAGCTTGGAAAGGGCATTGACTCCGGCATTCTCCAATCATAGAATCCATTAAAGAGTGAAGTGCTAGAACAAGGAAGTTAACTCTTGAATATTGCTAAGGTAATTGGACATAGTTAGTTCCCTAGCCTCATATTCCTTTTTCACCTAATTGACAACCAACTGTGAATCACTGAAGACCTTTTTCCGATCTACTCATAGCTCGTTGGCCAAAGAGAAGCTGATCAAATTAGCCTCATATTTAGCATCATTTTTGAAGGCTGGGAAGTTGAACTCAAGTGTATACTCCAATGTTATGTTGATTCACCTTAGAAGTATGAAGTTTGCCCCACTCACTTTCAGGTTAGAAAACCCATATACATGTAAGGTACGGGTAGGTCGAAGTTCTTTTAATTGTGCTACACTATTGTTGTCGAAGGTACACTCGACGATGAAGCTTGTTAATGCTTGAGATTTTTTGAATGGCCTTAGTCAATACTTGATATCAATTTTTTGAGCTCAATATCCCACTTCATTAACCCAAATGGCATTGTAATCAATTTGATCCATGTACACTTTGACATTGCAATCGATATAATCCTTAAAGACCTTATTGACCAATCTTTGATATGTATGTAACTCCAGCGTTCTTCAACCCGAACAATATCACCTTGTAGCAATAGAGGATGGTCTTAGTGATGAAAGTATTCTTCTCCTTGTCATTATTGTGTCTTTGAATTTGATTATAGATGGAGAAGGCATCCATGAAATTCAAGATATCATATCCTGTAGTGGCACCAACAAGGCAATCAATCATGGGAAAAGGAAAGCTATCTCTAGAGTAGGATCCATCATTTTCCATTAACCTTCTTTACGATTACCACATTAGTTGGATAGCCATGGTAGTGTACCTTTCGGATGAAGTTTATTTTGAGTAGATTCTCCACTTTTTTATTAATCACCACCCATCACTTCAATGCAAAGTTTCTATTTTTTTACTAAACCGACTTATAGCTTAAGTCCACAATTATCTTGTGAATGATGACTAAAAGGTCAATCCCTAGCATGTCAAAGATAAACTAAGCAAAGAAATTGGCATTGGCACTAAGGAAACTTATCAGGATAGAGTGAAGGTCATCTAAAAGTAAGGACCCACTCTATATAGTCTTCTTGGGCTCAAGATTTTTCAGTGGCACAATGACAAGGTCTTTGACAAGTTCACCTTGGCTAGTCTTCACCACATCTCTAAGATCGAGCTCTTCAATCGATAAGGTTTCTCTTGTCTTTATCTTGATAGTTCCCACATGAAACTGGCGGGTGATGTATTGATCACCTCTAACTATTTTGATACTATGGTTGATTGAAAAGTTTATGATGAGGTGGTAAGAAGAAACTATTGCTCTCATCATGTATAATGTGGATCAGATGATTGAAAACTTTACAACTAGGAACTTGGTCATTAGGGTTTTTTATTGAGACGCGACGCCTATTATGGTTGGGAGGGTAATCTTCCACTTGGCTTGACTATTGCCCTAGAGAATTAGGCTAAGGGAACATCATTATGTTGGAATCAATTTAAGTTAGATTCATTTTCTCAAAGGCATCATAGAAGAGGATGTCCATTAAGGAGTCGTTGTCGATCACTATCCTCTTCACTTCATAATTGGAAATCTTGAAAGAGACTTCCAAGGCATCATGGGGGGGGGGTGATGACCCCTTAGAAATACTCATCGGAGAAGGCGATAACTTTGTTCGACTATTGCTTCTTTTGACACTTGTGTCTCATCTATAGTTATTAAGGATAAACCTTTATTGCAGAGGAGATTTCTCCTCCAGTTTTGAGCCATCAAATATAACATTTATGACCAATGTTGTGGGTCTATTGATTGGGGTATCATCTTGTTCGAAGGCCAATCTGACCTCTTAATCTTTACAAGTGAAGTCCTTTAAGCACCCCTTGATGTTAACCCTATGTGTTGTGATGATAACAAACTTATTGAGAGTACTAATGAATTTTGAATCTAAGTATGCAAATATTTCAATAGTTCTCTGACACTTGAGCTAAAAATTGAATAAGAAATGCAAGAATACTCTCTTGGAAGATGAAACTCAAGTCTTGTTAAGAATTACATATGTATAGAACTTGATGTAATTAGTATACACGTGCATTAAAGGGCTCAATATAGACTTACCTTGGTTTTCCCCATCCCTTAGAGATCAATGGCAAGCCTAGGAGTAATCTTGAGCAATTTTACAAACACCAACTCAAGTGAAAAACTAAGTAAATTGTCTAAACAATTAAGCTTCAACCTTTGGGAGCCTAAGGCATCAACTCCCTAGCCTTAGGAGTCAACTACTTGAGCATTCTAGAGAAGTCTATAGCAATTAGTTGACTAGTTGTGGTAGATAGCTCTAGAAGGCGATAAGTAGTCAAGTACTTAGAGTGAGTAGTCAATATTTGAGACAGTGAGATTTTGGTAGAACCAAGTAATCAACTATTAGAGTTGACTAGTTAACTACTAAAGTTTGAAAAAATTGGTCTTCATCTGAGAACAAACTCCTAGTTAATCTTGTGTGAGTTCCTTAACTTTGATAAATTAAGTAGTCAACTACTTAGAGTTGACAGTCAACTACATTTCATAGATTGTTCTCTAACACAAGACATTTTTCATCTGTTTGAAGTGCAATGACTCTTTTCTTTTAAGGGAAGCTTTGAAACCTTTTGGAAATGATCTCTGAAACTTTTCAATAGGATTTTGATTTGTCTCTAGCAGATTAAAACATTAAAAATCAAACTTCTTTGAATCTAAGAGTACATAAGCATGGTTTTTAGATGAAAGCCTAACAAGAAGAAAAGAAGAAAAAGAAACAAATGAGAAAGAAAATAAAAGGGTTTTGAGAGAGTTTTTAAGCTAAAAGAGTGAAAAATTGGTGAAAAAAGAAAAGAGAAATTTGAGCCTTAGTTGGTTTCTCACTAAGAAATCTAAATCTCTTGAGTTCTTGAGACCTAACATTATTGTGCAAAATTTCATTTGAATAAATTGTGTTCTATTTGCTTATCATCCTTGTTTAGGCTTTCCATTGATTACTATTTATTTTCTTTGTTACTTTGGTCTTGTTGTGGTTGAGTAGCTAAATAGTTTCTAGTTGGGTGTTGTAGAGTGTTTAGGAATTGAACATTGAAAAGGTTTAGATAACATTTGTAAGTCTATCTCGGAGAAGTTGTAAGGGTTTTGTTTTTTTGGCACCAAGAAGTCCAACCATATATAGTGGATTGGAAACTCTCAAGTGATGTGTCTAAGGAGAGGATGTAGGTTGTGAATAGACAACCCTCTATAAATCTTATGTGTCTTCTTACTGCTTTGCACTTCCAATTGTTCATACTATATATACATCTTGTCTATAACACTCATTCAGTTATACTTGCATTCATTGTAGAAAGAAAAACCATAGGAATTTTTAAGAACCCAATTCACCCTCTGTCTTAAGTTAGGCCATTAGGCAATAATTGGTTTAACAACATTCATTGTATCATGGCCAACAATGTGATGGTAATTATAGTACTTGTCTTAATTTCCCTTATCATGGTTTTTCTTCTTTGTTATACGACACTACATGTTGTCCTACTCCCTAATTTGCATCAAGATATGGTTTCATGAGAAATTTAGAGGTGTATATGTCGCATATGATGATGGTGCCTACTTTGAGGCATAGGAGTCTCTTGGTTTGTCTTTCTTTGATTGTGAGTCATTAGGTCTCGGATCATTTGTTTCTTTTCTCTTTCTAATTCCTTGGTGCTCCTCAAATCTTTAGTTGTCTTGGGCCTCTTCTGCATTTATGTATTTCTTGGCTCGAGAAAGGAGATCAACCATTGTTCGAGGATGTCTCTTGGCAAGAGAGATGCTAAAAGGAGAAGACCTCAAGCCATTTGTGATTACTACTGTTGCCACGACTTGGTCAAGGTCCTTTACCTCTAATGGACATCAAGTTTGCTAAGATCTTATGGTAGCACCTAGTGCTGACAAAGTGCAACAGTAAGAAGTCACAAAACTTGGCCTAGGAGCTAATTGACTGAGGAGGCAACCCTGAAAGCTAGTGTTGACTTCGCTTGGCTTGATCCCCTACTTCAAGCTTTTTATGTGGTCCACTAAATCAATAGTGCCATCATAATCTCTAGGTTTGAGGCCTTGAAGTTTAGAGCGAGTGGCTTCAAGGCGATCTCATTAGTAAAGGTCATCTCAACTAAGGTGTTATGGCTCAAAGAAGTGTTCATATTTCCCTCCACGTCCTTGATTTCTGATGTAGCGCGATCCGGTCACTCCTATCTGACACTCGTGTGGCTCCTGATAGGTACCTGGGACGAGAGGGAAGAAGAAGTTCTCCCGGGGGTTTGCCCGGCGGGAACACTCCGATGATTAATTCAGTACTTTGTGCAAGAAGCGAAGGGAAAACAAAGGCTAAGAGTGAAGATTGCGCAAGTAATTCGAAGATACCTTGTTCCTTGAGAATAAGCCCCTTATAACTGAATTTCGTTGCTTCAGGCCCTCTGCTTCTGACAGGGCAGGTATAACCGCCACTGTTAGTCTGCCACAGCCATTTCTGGCAAGGCTGAGGTGGCACGCGCGGGGCCGTCGTTGTAGGGTACGTGCCTGTCAGGTGCAAGACACCTTTCTGAAGGAGACAGGCGCGACGCTTTCTGACGAGGGACATGTCTGCTGTCCACAGATTTGTCGGGCATGACGGTCGAGCAGGAAGCCTTCCTGTGGTATGTCGAGTGATGAGAGTAGAATTTATCATATTTTTATCCCCAATTATTCTGTCTTTAATACTAAATTAGCATCTAATTGGACTCATATCTCTTGTATTTTGGTCCAAGGTATGAAAGAAGGCATCAAGAGCAAAGAAAGACAAATCAGATGATTTTTCATAGTTTCGACATCGTTCAGTGATATGGGCCTAACTCGCGTCTCCGAACTCCGAATGGGCTTATTCAAGATCCACTGGAAAGATAAGAGAAAAAGCCACAACTTTCATGGTTTGGGCTTTCGCAGATTCGGCCTGCATCGAAGTCAAATCCGGGCCCGAAGTCGGGGAAATTTCGTAGGAAGGCCCAATCCGCAGCTGAAGCCCAACTCGCAGAAAAGCCTGGCTGAAGTCCAATTCGCAGAGGAGGTCTATTACGAATCCAAGAACAAGAAACTAAGAATAATCCTTCTAGATCTAAATTCTTGATGTAATCTTAGAGTGAAAAAGGGATTGAGTTTAAGAGATAAAGAGATAGGATTAGAATTAGGATAGGACTTTCTATTTCTTGTAAAGATCAACTTCAAGAGAAAGTAGGAGACCA
>NW_010729097.1:1090536-1118272 GCF_000365185.1 Nelumbo nucifera | reverse complement strand
TAGGTTTAGTATATCTCGAGAGAGAATATTAAATAAAATTGTGAAAATCTCARCTTATGGGAATAACAATTAGTCTTGGATAATTGGACCCATCAATATTCATTACATTGGTTAGGTGGACCTAAAGTCCTAGCGATTCCATCAATTGCATATTCGATTAGTGATCACCCTTGTTTTCTTTGTTCCAGTATTTATTTTCAGTAGTTCTTGTTTCCTCAAATCTAAATTTCGACTGTCCAAATAATTAGGGAAGACTGTGAGTCTAATACTTATTTTGTTAAATCCCCGTGGGAACGATATTATTATACTACTTGATAACTAGTGCACTTGCTAGAGTTATATATTCATAGCTATCACCGAGCTACCCTTCCGCGAATTACCCTGAGCCGGGCTATCTCTTGAGTGACGAGCTGCCCGTAGCAAGTTATGCCGAGCTGGCTGACCCGAGGTGTCCATGCCTCGGGGTGTCTAGAGATGGATCGACGTGTTCCTGTTTGGGAGTGGCTCGAGGTCCATTGGGAGGAGCTCAGGCCTCAAGAGAGGTCAGGGCGCCCCGAACTCTGGGAACCCCGAAGTGCCTTAACCTTGGAGAGGAGGTGCGAGTGAGGCGGCTTCCGGCGAGTGGTTCATCTGCCCAATTGCCGAGCTGAACTCGGTGGGACCTTCCCTCCGAGTTACGGTCACGTCCGTTGCGCTGTCATGCTGAGTCACTATTTGAGCAATGTCACGCCCACGTGTACCCGTACTGCGAGGTCGGGCCAAATCACCCTCCATCAATTGCCCCCCACTCCCTGTGCTGGCGGCGATGACCCAGTGCAAGGAGGTCATGACACGCCGGGTGGATTTGGCATTGGTCTTCATGCCGCTTTGTCGTGCGCTTCGTCCAGCTGGGCCGGTTTAGCGCCCGGTTTGACCAAAAAAAGACTCGAGTCACGTCTGGATTACGTGCGGATCTCACGCGATTCGGACTTCGCGGACGTCAAAAACGCACTCAACCGTTTTCGCCTCGAGGAACCCGCAACTGTGGCTATAAATATGGGGACCCTTGGCCATTTTCTTCGCCACAAAGCTCTCGTCGATCGTGTTTGAGCTCACATCAGAGGTCTCTTAGCTCGGGTCTTCCAGTTCATCCTGTTCTCCCAGTCCGGTTGCGTTTCTTTTGGTGAGTCCTCTCGAGCTTCCTTCCCTTTTCAATTTGTTTCTTCGCTTTAGTTCGCTATGTCGTCTAGTGTAGACAACCTTATCGACGAGCCCGAGGTGGGTACCTCGGCTCGGGGTGGCTCCTCTGCTGCTCAGCCATCCGAAGTATGGGCGGCTTCGGGTCATCTGGCGTTTACCTCCCACCGAGGTCGGGAGCCAGACCAGTTTGGCCCTTCTATAATGACTTTGGAGAGGCTTCAAGACCTCATACAGAGGTTCCGCCTCCCTAAGGAATACTCATATAGCCTTCCCATCAGCAACTTCCCATGGGAGCACGGTCCTGATGAGATCGTGATCTTCAGGGAGCAACTGATAGTCGGGCTCTAACTTCCTCATCACCCTTTGATCATTGAGGTGTTGGTACACTTTAACATCACCATGAACCAACTCCACCCGAACTCCATACGGAATGTGGTGGGGTCCATCTCTGTTTGCTTTGACCATTCCCTCTCCATAGATTTAGATGTTCCCAGCACAATTTTGGCCATAAAGAAGAGCGCTTCGGGTGCTCTCCCCGGGCACAGGCAATCCTACTACCTGTCCCCCCACCTGGGTTTCAAACTCATGCACAAGCTCCCCAGCAAAGTCCCAGTTTGGAAGCGGGACTACTTCGTAGTTCGGAGCAGTACGGGGTGGCCCTTCCCCACTGATTGGAGGATAGTCGTTCAAGACCCTGGTGTCATCCTAGACGGGAAGACCAAGAAGGTGCTCCAGTCACTGGCTCAGCTCGGGTTGAATTATAAAGATTTCACTTTTGAGGAGAAGCTCGTCCAGGCGAGCTTGAGCCCGGGTAGGTCTTCCTTCACTTCGTCTTTCTGTTCATATGTTTACTTCAGGTTGCTGATGTCGTGTTTTGCTGTAGGTCCCATGGAGGCGGAGAGAATAGACAACCAGAAGCTCTTCCGCCAGATGAAGAGAAAGAAACGCGTAGTTAAGAAGGTGTGCGTTGAGTTCCCACGAGCTTCGGCCGAGCCCCAACCTCCGCAGACTTCAGCCTCGGGGCCTGAGGTGGTTGCCATGCCTGTCATTGACTTGGAAGAAGGGGCCATGCCTAAGGGGCCCAAGGTGATGGTGGAACCTGCCGTTAGGCCCACCGAGCCTGCTGCCAAGCCCACCAGACCTACTGGTGAAAGCGTTGCCAAGGCCAATGCTGCTGTTGTTGGGGCTCATCCTGCCGAGGCTGCCGCCGAGGCCTCTGAGAGTTCCACTCGTGATGTGGAGATGACGGCTTCCAGCTCGGAGGGTCAGGGGAGCCAAACTGTCCTGAACCCCCAGTGTAGCCTGAAGAAGAGCAAGTTGGTTGCATACCTGGGGGAGGTCAGCGAGTGGGCCAAACTCACTCCTGGTCAGCTCGGCGCCCGAGCTGCCACTCATACTATGGTGGTGAGTCTTTCTTCTCTCTCTCTTCTCTCTTTTTTTTTTGATTTCCCTCTTGACCAGTTTCCCTTCTCCAGGTAAACACCGCCATTCGCACCTTGACCCTTCAATTAGATCGACACCTGAGGCGGGCTCTGGAGGCTGAGAAGTCATTTCGCACAGCCCATACTGAGTTGAGGGCAGCTCGCTGTCAGGTCCACCGCCTGGAGAGTGACGCCTCGGCTCATAAGAGCTTCATCGAGCTGTTAATGGCAGAGAAGGGGGAGCTAGCCCGAGACAAAGACAAGCTGAGGGCCGAGGTGAACGGCCTCAGGGTCGGTCAGGAGGCCTTAGGGCTCGAGGTGAACAGCCTCAAGGTTGAGCGGGATGCCTTGAAGCTTGAAGTGCAAGGCCTCAAGGAGGCGAAGGGGAAGCTGGAACATGAGGTGGGGTACCTCCAGGAAGACATAAGAGAGAAGACTGCAATCTTCGAGGGTGCTCTCGAGGGGGCCAAGACTCAGGCCGTCATTGACTACGTCAACTCTTCAAGGTTTGACGACGTGATGATGGAGGCCTACCGTAAAGGCTTCAAGCATAGTCGGTGGCTGATCAGGCACCTTTACCCCGACATGGATGCAAGCGCCATCACCACTTCATGGATCACTGACGACATCGTGCGTTAGTCAAAAGATGATCCAGATTCTGAAGATGAGGGCGCCGAAGATGAAGCAGAGGATGCTAGCCCAGTTACTGCCCCCGAGGAGGTCCCTAATAGAGGCGACGAGCTTCCGAAATAGTTTGCTCCCTGTATTTGTAAACTTAATCTCCCTTGTAATCAAGACGTTCTTAATAAAATTTTTGTGTCAAACTTCCTGTAATGAAGAGATTTTTTCTTTCTTTTTGCCAAGAGTTTGTGTATTTTATCTTGTCCGAGTGGTCATTCGCCCTGAGCTGTTAATTTATCGAAGGTTCCACCTCCTGACCCTAGCGTTATAGTACCGATCTACTCTTTGTCGGTAGGCTACGGTCCTGATATACGCGAGGTCCCTTACTTCGTTGAGTAGATCGAGGTTGGTACGTAGCTCATCTTCGTTTGTCTGATCACTGTATGCTTCTAATCGTAGCGTAGGTACTACGATCTCTAGGGGGATCACTGCTTTAGTGCCGTAGGTGAGATTGAAGGGTGTTTCTCCCATGGCGGTCTTCTCCGTGGTCCGGTAGGCCCATAGAACACTGGGTAGTTCATTTGCCCATAATCCTTTAGCTCGGTCCAGTCGTGCTTTTAGTCCACGGAGGATGGCTCTGTTCGTGACTTCTGCCTAGCCATTTGCTTGAGGGTGTGAGACTGAAGTAAAATTCTATCGGATTCCCATGTCCTGGCACCAGTCTTGGAATTTGATATCCTCGAACTGCTTGCCGTTGTCGGAAATCAATACTCGAGGTAATCCAAAGCGGCACACGATGTTCTTCCAAAAGAAGTTTTGGACATTTCGGGTTGTGATCGTTACAAGGTGTTCAGCTTCTACCCACTTGGTAAAGTAGTTCACTGCCACGACTAAGAACTTCCTTCCACCCGTTGTTGGCGGGAATGGCCCGAGTAGATCGATGCCCCATTGTGCAAAGGGCCACAAGCTGGTGAGATACTTGAGGTCGACAGCGGGTTGATGGTGAATATTGGCATGTCTTTGGCATTTGTCACATTTTCTGACGAACTCAATAGCGTCTGCTTTCATTGTTGGCCAATAATACCCCTGTCAAAGTGCCTTCTGGGCGAGGGCTCTGCCCCCCAAGTGTCCGCCGCATAATCCCTCATGAGTGTCACGGAGTACGAGCTCGGCTTCGGTAGGTCGCAAGCAACGCAGATAGGGGAGCGTATAGGATCTCCTGTACAGCCGTTCGTCTATCATGACGTATTTGGCTGCCTGGTGCTGCACCCTTCTGGCTGCATTGCGATCTGTAGGAGGGTCCCGTATAGCAAGAAGCTCGCAAGCGGGTCAATCCAGCTCGGCTCTGCTTGGACGATGGGAGCGACCTCCACTGCCCCCCGAGAATGCTAGGCCGAGGCAGGTCCTCTATATACATGGTTCTCATGGTGATGTCGCTGGTGCTCGCTAACCTGGACAGGGCGTCGGTCTCAGCATTTTCCGACCTAGGGATTTGTCTGATGAAATGTGACTGGAAGTTGAGTAGGGCCTTTTTGACTTTGGCTAAGTAGGCAACCATGGTAGGCTCGCAAACTCCGTATTTGTCGGTGACCTGGTTGACCATGAGCTGGGAGTCGCTGCAGATAATGATGTGCTTGGCTTTTACTTCTTTGGCTAAGGCTAGTCCAGCTATCAACGCCTCGTACTCTGCCTCATTGTTAGATGCCGCGAACTCGAAGCGTTGCGCATACTCCAGTTTCGTGCCACTTGGGTCGTGCAGAACTATTCTGGCTCCACTGCCCTGCTGGTTCGAGGAGCCATCTACGTGAAGGATCCAGGGCTCCTCATCCCAACTCAGGCTTGGCCGAACTAGGAGAGATGCCACACTTGTTGCTACCTCACGGGGCTCGGACTCGACCGGCCTGGGTGCTTCGGGCTCACCCGAGTTGGGATTCTCGTGCTCAACCGGTCTGGGGGCTTCGGAGCTGAATGTGCACTCGACGATGAAATCTGCTAAGGCTTGGGCCTTAATGGCAGTTTGCGGCTTGTACTGGAGATCGTACTCGCTAAGCTCAACGGCTCACTTCGTCAACCGACCAGAGACCTCGGGCTTAAGTAAGACTTGCCTCAGAGGTTTGTCGGTTAGAACGATAACAGTGTGAGCCTGGAAGTACGGGTGGAGCTTCCGAGCTGCAATTACCAATGCGTATGCTAGCTTTTCTGTCTCCGGGTATATCATCTCTACTCCCTGTAATACTTTACTAACATAATAGATGGGTTGTTGGACCCGATCTACTTCCTTTATTAGTACCGAACTGACCACTTCGTCGCTCTTCGAGAGGTACAGTTCTAAAACATCGCCCTCCTCGGGCCGGGTTAAGATTGGTACACTAGCGAGGTATTTCTTGAGCTCGTCAAATGCGAGCTAGCAGTCTGGGGTTCATTTGAACCCCTTGCTCTTAATTGCCTTAAAGAACGGAAAGCAGCGGTCCGCCGACTTGGACATGAAGCGGCTCAGGGCGGCTATGCGGCAATTCAACCTCTGAACCTCCTTCAACTTCCGGGGTGGTCTCATATCTAAAATGGCCTTGATCTTATCTGGGTTGGCCTCAATGTCGCGCCGGTTAACGATGTATCCTAGGAACTTGCCCGAGGTCACACCGAATACACACTTGTTTGGGTTCAGTCTCATATTAAACTTACGCAGAATTTCAAAAACAGAAAGCAAATATTGTATTAATTCATGTGAGAATTGGGTTTTGACGACCATGTCGTCTACATAGCATTCTACTTTTCTGCCGATTAACGACGCAAACAATTTATTTACAAGCCTTTGAAAGGTTCCCTCTACGTTTTTCAACCCGAAGGGCATGACCTTGTAATAGTACAGACCGAACTCCGTGATGAAGGCAGTATTTTTTTCGTCCGTCGGGTCCATCTTGATTTGGTTATAGCCCGAATAGGCATCCAAGAAACTTAGCAGCTCGTGCCCCGAGGCCGCATCCACCAAGCGGTCAATTCTGGGGAGCGGGAAGCAGTATTTTGGGCAGGCCCGATTTAGGTCGTTGTAGTCGATGCACATGCGCCACTTACCATTGGCCTTTTTCACCAGGATGGGGTTGGCTACCCAGCTCAGGTAATGGACTTCTCTTATGAAGTCAGCTGCGAGGAGCTTCTCGATCTCCTCGTTGACCGCTTTCCACCGCTCCAAGGCTAGGTTGCGTTTCTTCTGTTTAACGGGTCTAACTACAGGATCAGTATTCAGCTTGTGAGTTATAAGGTCGGGGTCTATACCGGGCATCTCTGCCGCGGACCATGCAAAAATATCCAAATATTGAAGTAAGAAACTTACTAGTTCGGATCGTAGAGGTTCCTGGACGGAAGCGCCGATTTGAAGCGTCCAAGCTGGGTCTGCCGCTGAGGTCGGGATTGCGACGGTTTCTTTTGTGGGCGTGGCTCATTCTTCACCTTGCTCCGTAGGTCACTCCAGTTCGAGGTCGTCGGCTACCTTGGTCTTTCCCTTCAAGGTGGCGACATAGCATTTGTGGGACTCGAGCTGGTCGCCCCGCGCTACCCCCACACCAAAGTCTGTAGGGAACTTCATAGCCAGATGGTAGGTGGAGACCACCGCCCGCTGGACATGGGTGATCGGTCGACCTATTATGGCATTGTAGGGGGAGGGGGTCGCGACCACCATGAAGTCGTGTTTGAATCTGACCACACAAGGCCATGTGCCGACCTCCACAGGTACTGTTATTTTCCTAAGGGCCGAACTTCCTCTATTGAAACCCACCAAAGGAGTGTCGGTAAGCTTCAGGTCGCCTCTCTGCAACTGAAGCTGGTCAAACGCAGCTTTGAAGAGGATGCCAGCTGAGCTGCCTGAGTCGACGACTATGCGCCTGACCTCGAAGTCGTTGATTCTTAGCTTTATTACAAGTGCGTCATCGTGGGGATAATGGACCCTCGCGCATCATCTTCTGTGAAGAAAATTGGCTCTTCTCTCATCGGCCACTTTGGGGGGTTTTGCTCCTCCCGAGTGGCCTCACGAACTGACGTCCGAGCTGTTGCTGAAGTGCAACCCGCAACGATCGATCCTCCCACTATCATGTGGATGGTCCCCCGAACTGGCCTCTCCTCTGGAGGCTGCCTCTGCGGTTGTTCGGCCGGCCTACTGCTGGACTCGGGAGCATCCTTCCCGTGCTCCCCTTGCCAACCTATTTTATTACTATTGTTATTATTATTTTGTACAAAGTTTCTCAATATCCGCGACGGATGAGCTTTTCTATCTCGTCGCGGAGGTTTTTACAACTCTCGGTACTGTGACCGTGATCTTTGTGAAAACTGCAATACAGACTCTTATTTCTTTCATTGGGATTCCCCCTCAGACAGGGTGGCCACTTCACGTACGGGGCGTCCTTGATCGCCATCGGAATTTCGGCCTGCTTCGCGTTCAGTGGGGTGTAATAAGCTCGATCCGCTACAGAAGCTCGGAACAATTGACCCGACTTTGCCCCCCGAACTGTATCCTTTTTCTTTTGGTTGTTCCCTTGGTTGGAAGGCTCTCCTTTTCTCTTTCTTTTTTTGGGCGTGCCCTTGCCCTTCTAGTTGATCTCCTCTTCGGTGGCTATGAACCTATCCGCGAGCTTCAGAAACTCGGTTATGGTCGCTGGTTGGTTGACGACCTTGTGTCATTTGAACTCTTTGTGTGTCACGCCGTTCTTGGCAGCTGCAAGGCATACGACGGGGTCCAGGCGCGATATCTGCATACAAGCATCGTTGAACTGCTTGATATAGCCCCGGATGGACTCTCCCTCTCTTTGCACTATGCTGAGGAGGCTTTCTTCTGTTCGCGGGCACCGTTTGCTGGTGACGAAGTCGGACGTGAAGGCTTGTGCAAACTGCGCCCAACTTCTTATCGACCCAAGTGCCAAGTTTCGGTACCACGTGCGGGCTGCTCCCCTAAAAGTAGTGGAGAAGGCCATGCACATGCACGACTCACTGGCTCTCGCCAGGTGCATTTGTGACTGAAAGGCATCTACGTGATCATTTGGGTCAAACAACCCGTCATACTTGTCAAGAGGGGGGAGCTTGAAGTCTTTGGGCATTGGGACTGCCAAGAGTTCGGAAGACAAGGGGGATGAAACTGAGAGGAGGGGAGCTTTGACTTCGGCCAAGCTTACCTCTTCTTTGCCCCCGAGCCCGGGCAAATCGCAAGTGACAGAGCGGCAAGCTCGGAAGTGGCGTCTCTGCTTCTTGGTGGGCTCGGCGTTCGTGCTGCTCACGTCTGCGCTGTCCGGAATGGTTTGTGCATGAAGTAGCCCGTTCTGCTGGTGATGGCTGCGGACAGAGGGATCCTGCTTGGAGTCTGTTGCCAGGCTCTTGAACCGGTTCTCATGGAGAGGGGTTTCAAACTTCGACTGCTGTGGTGAAGTAGACCTGGCGAGCTGGGGTCCTCCTGACCTGTCCGCCCGTGGCGAGACCGGAGTAGCTGGTTTCTCTCGTCTGCCGCGGGGTGAGGCTTGGTTTTTGGGAGGTTTTGAGGGGCCTCTCCTTGGCTAGAGGGGCGCTCGTCCTGGCGGCGAGACTTAGCTTGCTGCGAGGCTGGGTGCCGGGGCGGGAACTACGGCTGCTGAAGCTGAGGTTGAGGCAGCTGGGGGAACTACTGCTGATACTGATACTGAGAGACCTGGTGCAGTACGTGTTGTTGATAGAGCTGAAGTTGTTGGAACTGTTGCATTTGGGCCTGCATGGCCCGCATGCACTGCATCAAGTCCTCCAGTTGGTTCGGGCTGGCCGTTGGGGGCACGACCGAAGGTTCGGTGAACGTCGCTTCGGCTGTAGCAGGGAGTGGGGCGATGACAGGTGCCACTGTGAGAGGCACATTCAAGCTGGGGATTTCGTCCGCCGAGAGGGGTACGGTGAACTGTCCGATACTGAAAGTAGGAAGCTGGGGTTGTTCCCTGGAGTTATCCATTTCCGTGCTTCATCCAACGTTGCTAGAGGAAGCCATGAGTGCTGGATTTTTTCAAGGAAGAAGAGAACTGTGAGAGTTTAGAGAGAAAGGTATTTTGAAGCGTTTCCCACAGACGGCACCAAATGATGTAGCGCGATCCGGTCACTCCTAGCTGGCACTCGCGTGGCTCCTGAGAGGTACCTGGGACGAGAGGGAAGAAGAAGTTCTCTCGGGGGTTTGCCTGGCGAGAACACTCCGATGATTAAGTCAGTACTTTGTGTAAGAAGCGAAGGGAAACTGAAGGTTAAGAGTGAAGATTGCTCAAGTAATTCGAAGATACCTTGTTCCTTGAGAATAAACCCCTTTATAACTGAATTCCGTTGCTTCAGGCCCTCTGCTTCTGACAGGGCAGGTATAACCGCCACTGTCAGGCTGCCACAGCCGTTACTGGCAAGGCTGAGGTGGCACGCGCGGGGCCGTCGTTGCAGGGTACGTGCCTGTCAGGTGCGAGACACCTTTTTGTAGGTGACAGGCGCGACGCTTTCTCACGAGGGACATGTCTGCTGTCCACAGATTTGTCGGGCACGACGGTCGAGCAGGAAGCCTTCCTGTGGTATGCCGAGCTACCCTTCCGCAACTTACCCTGAGCCGGGCTGTCTCTTGAGTGATGAGCTGCCCGTAGCAAGTTATGCCGAGCTGGCTGACCCGAGGTGTCCATGCCTCGGGGTGTCTAGAGATGGATCGGCGTGTTCCTGTTTGGGAGTGGCCCGAGGTCCATTGGGAGGAGCTCAGGCCTCAAGAGAGGTCAGGGCGCCCCGAACTCTAGGAACCCCGAAGTGCCTTAACCCCGGAGAGGAGGTGCGAGTGAGGCAGCTTCCGGCGAGTGGTTCATCTGCCCAGTTGCCGAGCTGAAATCGGTGGAACCTTCCCTTCGAGTTGCGGTCACGTCCGTTGCGCTGTCATGCTGAGTCACTGTTTGTGCAAGGTCACGCCCACGTGTACCCGTACTGCGAGGTCGGGCCAAATCACCCTCCATCAATTTCCACACAAATAGCACTTAGTTTTGCAACTAGCTTGTTTAGCCTCTTGTCATGGTTGTTAGTTAGGGCCATTTCCCACAAGTGTCTCCTAGGCCCATGGTGGTTTTGGGTTGTTGTGAGAGTGTCCCAATACTGTGAGGTCTGCCTTGCATGTGCAGTGATTGTTGGGGTAGTCATGGAGATCTTACATTTGAGCCGAAGGGATAGATTGCCTAGCTAGCCCTTCTTGGTGATTTTTGGTTCAACGATCTTGACTACCATCATGGCTATACCTAGGATCAATAGTGTGTTTGTTGGTAGGGTGGCCAGTGTTAGATGGATACTACCCTCAATCTCAGAGTTAAGGTCATTCCTAGTTCGACTTTCAAGGCGATGACTCACAAATGGCCTATTGCTAGGTCGTTAGTTATAGCTTACACTGATGTTAGTGGTAAGCCTCTAGGGTGTTGGACCCCCACAGTTTGCCTCATGTTGCACACCTTAGTGGCGAGGAGTGCGGCATGATTTATGAGAAGTTGGAACTTCTCCTAGGTCACATGATCTTGAGGGGACAATGGAGAGTTAATTCTTGAAGGAGAATGGACTTTTCTTTTTTGACCTGGAGTCATTGGCACTAGAGTTATGTTGACGAGCCATGTTATTTTTAGTCGTCATTCCCATAAATGGTTCTAATTGTTGCTACCGGATTTTGTAATAAGGGTATAATAGGGATTTCAGAGGTAAGATTGGCAATGGATCCCACTACAAGTACAAAATGATGTTATAGGTCCCCGGGGTAGACACTTTGGTGGTCAAGTTAGCCATGGTGACTTAGAGAGTTGAAGTGTTGAGGTGAGTAGCAAGTCCTAGGGTGTGTGATAAAAAGTGTAAGAGAGAATGCCCACTTCCTTATCTAGCATTGAGTTTTTTTTTTTTCCTTCAGTAAAAAAGATCCATTAGAAACATCACTGGAACATTTGGGTCCCCTTTCTATAGTTTTCCAAAAACTTTGAGCTAAGTTCCTAGGGAGGTGAGTACTATTTACAAAAGAGTTTTTGAGTCTATCTCGCTTTGCCAGATCATGAGCTGGCTTTACTATTTCCCTGTTTACATACAAAACTTTGATATTATCAAAAAATAAAAATAATTCAGATATGTGATCATATAGAGCCTATAGATCCCACGTGATGTTTTTCTCAGTTCCTTTCAGCTTCAGAATAACTTCTTTGGCATCCGATAGCAAAAAACCTGTTTTAACACCCATACAAAAAAACTTGCGTAAGCCTCTTACTATTGCCCAGAGCTTAACTGCTGCTAGTGATCTTACCATGCATGGTTGTCCTTCTACAATGAGAAGAGGAGACCTGTGAGAGAACATAAAGAGTCCAGTGGATGCAGTTTGTGTGGAGGTACTCCATGAACCATCCATTAAGATGATCGAAAGATTTGTGAGAAGAGCTTGATGCAAACCGCAATCTATTTGCAGTTGTAATGAATTCAAAATTTGAAGCTCAGTGTTCTCAATGGTGCAGTAACTATCAGCCTTTTGCAGAATTTGAATAGGGTCTGGTTTCACTTTATTAAAATTTTGATCGTTTTCTTGCATCACGTAAACTTTTGAATATAGCATAGATCTTTGCAATATAACTGTACTTTAAGGCTTTGCAATATAATTGTACTTTTGGCCCTGGTACGGACGATGATTCTCCAAGTTTGAGTCTTGTTTGCATCCATCTCCGAAACTCGGAAGAATAAGTGAGTCTCTCTTGTTCTGGGACAACAACACATACACCTTGCAAGCAACGCCGATTTGAACGGTTAAAGAGAGATAATTTTCCACAATGTTGCTGACGTTTTCATCTCTTCTCTCTTTTCTTCTTTGAGAGGTTTTCAAGATGAAGAGAAAACATTCAGATACTAGGGTTCTAATCCTTTTCCTTGCAGTTTTCTTCTTGTTTGCAGTCTCAAATGAATCTAGGTGATGCTTTCGAAAAAGCGGATATAAAGAAGAGTCTGAACACTCCAAAGGATCGGATCCTCGTTATTGGAACCATCTGTTCTGCAATGATAAAAGGAAAGTTACTCGCATTTAGATCGAATGGTAGAATTTTCAAGGGACTTCACCCTCAATATCGAGACTTTTCTCATAGCCATGGAGCGGGTAGAGTTGCAATTTTAAAACAAACCTCTGGTCCCCATCCCGGCTTAATGAAACCAATTCTCTCTCCATCTGCAAGGAATGGAAAACAGAGGAAATTGGGAAGAAGAAAAGGGAGGAGAGAAAGGGGAAGGAGAAGAAGAGAGAGAGAGGGAGAGAGAGAGGGAGGACTTCAACGGAAGTCTACCACTGCTACAACAGCTATTGCCGTTGTTGTTTGTATATTATGAATTCGGGGAAGATGAATAGTGTTTTTCTTCCAATACAAGGGTAGTATGGGAATTAAAAAATATTGCAACGATAGGCTTCAATAGAAGGCTAACGGAAGGAGGGTATTTGTCGCAAAACCAAATACAGGGAGGGCTTTGTCATAAATCCCATAATACAAGGGGTCTTTATAATTTACCCTAATAATAATAAATAACTAAAAGACAAAGCAACAAGTCTTTCAGTTCAGCAACTTCAGCCGTCATCAAACGCTAGGTGCTGAACTAAAACTTTTTTATGTCTTTTGATGGATAAAGGTGCATATGGACAATTTTAAGATTCGTACTCTCAATGTCAAAAAGCATAAAGCCTCAATAATTTTGGGGCTTAGAAGAAGTGTTTCAGAGATTATAATGATTCATTAAAAAGGGACTGTTGCCAAATGCTCCAAACACTTTTTTGAGCTCAATTTTAATTTTCATGGCGCAAAGCTCAAAAGCAAAAGTTGATTATAATGTGAATTTTGCTTTGAAAGCAAAAATCCCGAGCTTTTGCAAACATAAGAGGTTATGAGCTTTTTACGAAGTGTTTGGTTTCATTGCCGGAAACGACACCACGTCCGAGCCACATGAGCCCAGATTTTTTACAAATCCCGAGTGGAGCAGCCACATCAACGACTGGTTTTGCCGTTTTGCCTTCAATCGTCAAATCTGCTGTTTGGTTTAAAAAACACATTTTAAAACAAAAAACAGAAAACACATCGATTAAAAAAATCAGACGAATTCAGGAAATGTTATTTTTTACGTCTTTTTGCTTTCTCTAAACATTGCAAAATGCATGATTGCTGACATGGCTTGGATGTGGCATAATTTTTGGAGTCAATGAAATCAAGCACCTCCAAACATTACCATTTTCTGAGAATACATAAAATCATTATATTGCTGTTTTCTGAAAAAGTGCAACAGATAAACGGCAGTGTAACCAAACACCACCTTAAGAAGCTGAAGGTGAAAGGTTGAGTCGGATGAGTATTATACCCGCCAATATTTTGTTTTTATTTAATTATTTTGCCCACCAAGAGACAAAAGAATATAAATCACTCAACAAGTGTCCCACCATGCTGTGATAAGAGAAAGCGTGGGCCCTGCTTGCTTATCAAACGGGCACCTATGGTGTAGATCTAATCAAGGGGCCCACAGGGCCAGAACCAAAGAATGGGATATTCATTAATTATGCTTATTAATTAAATAATTAGTTATGTTCGTAACTCCAATTATCAATGAGACAGCGAGGACCGTTCCAGGCGAGACTGTATCCCATGTGGCAAGCAACAAAGAGGCCAATGAAATAAACCCGGCTGTATCTTCAGAACCACACAATTAGAATCTTCGTTTCGGACGACGACAGAATAGAACGAACCTCCATAACCGGAAATACAGGCCGTATGCTTGGGAGAAAGATTCTAATCCAACGGTTAGATTGCAGACCTGGGGTGTGAACCAAATACGGAATCGAACCGGATCAATCAGTCATGTGGAGGGGTGACGTCATATACTATGAGGGAGCTGGAAAAAAAGGCAAATGAGATAAATTGATGCTCTATTCCTTTAACGAGGTGACGCCACGTGGCGCTCTACTTGGCAGCGAGACAGCGCATCTTGCAACCGCGAGACGGAACGATGGCGGTCATTCGCCATCTCTCCTCCATCAACTCACAGGCTCAGCCAGAGAGAGAGAGAGAGAGAGAGAAGAGTTTTTAGAGAGATTCATTTCTATGTTTGTTCACGTTCACATCCTCTTTTTCTATATTTTATTAGATTAAATTAAAAATCTCTCTCACTGTCATCGGCGATTCTCTATCCCTCTTCACTTGTTTACTCTGTTCTTTCGATCGCGATAAAAAAAATCGAAAAAGGATCCAAGATTGAGGGAGGGAGAGAGAAGCGCGGAGCTGATTAGAGCCAGTGAGGTTTCGTATTGGATTACGAGCAGACGATCTTTGAGTGGCATTTGAAAATCATTATTTCAGGTACCCTTTAATTCTCTGATGTAGTGAAAGCTCTATTTTATGTTAAGGGTTGATTAGGTTGGGTTTAAGTTTGGATCTTGATCAGAAATTAGGGTTTGTGGGAGCTGTCCGATGAAGTTGGGAGGTTTTTATTGTTACCCAGGTTGTTTTTTGGTTTATTTATTTGGTTTATTTTTTGATTTTCAGTTTTTCTCAATCGGCTCTGTTGTTCTGAATGGATGTTATGAGGGGTATCGATGGTTACGTGGAGTAGGGGATATGGTTACTGATGTTGCGCAGAAGGGATGTTGGTTTTATTTTGGTTTACGTGAATGGAATATCCAATGGAGTGTTCTGTGATTTGGTTCAGAGAGTATCAGGAACTGGTTTTTGGATTTCGGTTTCAATTCTTGAAGATTTTGGGACGTTGCTATTGAATGATCCTCATGTGTAATCAAGGAACTGATTACTTGAGACGATCATCTTCGCAGTCTGATAACTTCTTTGATCAGCAGCAGCACCAGCAGCAATACCAGGCTGTGTACAGGATGGAATCACCTGCCGCAGCCCCACCACAGATTCCCAGTTCCAATGAGGAAACACCTCGCGTTAAGTTTTTATGCAGCTTTGCGGGTAGTATCCTTCCTCGACCTCAAGATGGGAAGCTCCGTTACGTTGGAGGAGAAACGCGGATTGTGAGCTTGCCTCGGGACATTACCTATGAGGAGTTGATGGTGAAGATGAGAGAACTTTTTGAAGGGGCAGCTTTGTTGAAGTACCAGCAGCCTGATGAAGATCTTGATGCTTTGGTTTCTGTTGTTAATGATGACGACGTCACCAATATGATGGAGGAATACGACAAGCTTGGTTCTGGAGATGGGTTTACGAGGCTTAGGATATTCCTTTTCTCACATCCTGATCAAGATGCTTCTTCACACTTTGATACAGATGAGAGGGAAACAGAGAGGAGATATGTGGACGCATTGAACAGTCTGAATGATGCTTCTGATTTCAGGAAGCAACAGCAGCAACAGTCAGACTCCCCTATGATGGGTCCTGCGATGGCTGAACAATTCTTCAATTCAATCAGCCTCGAACCTGGCATTCATAACCAGAGGAATTGTGATATTCCTTTGCCACAGTATAATTTACATCTTAAAATTCCTCATCTAGGATCAGGGCCGCACCAACAACCCCATTCTCAGAGGTATAGTGAAATGGAGGGTTGGAATCCTGCATACTATTCACCCAGTCATCATGGACCCCATGATCCGCGACCTATGTCAGAGTTTCCAACTTCACCGTCATCCAGTCGGTATCGCATGACGTTTGGAGAATTGCCTGACAAGAGCTTGGATAGGATGTCTGAAATGAACCATCAGCCACCGTATGACCACCAAGCAACATTTGTTGATAATGTAGTATGGCTTCCGCCAGGAGCAATGACTGGTGAGAAAGCTGGTTTTCCAGGTAATCTTAGCCACACACACAATTTTTATGAAGGGAATAATATATGTGAGCACTGCCGGATGGCTTTCCAAAGGAGCCAAACTTCACCAGATTCTGCTCGTTATACTGATCCCCGCTGGAAACATGGAGGACAATCACATTTGGAGCAACCAAACCCAGGGAATGGATTCCACCAATTCTCCAATCCATGCACTGAATGCGGCCCTAGTAGGGAGAATTACATACTGAATACTGATGCCAAATTGGACCATGGCATTTTCCCTAAAGAGAAAAATGAGGCCAGATCTTTCTACAATGAAGTCCACAGTCATGAAAGAGGATGGGTCCTACATCACCAATTGAACCATCGTGGTGATGAACCGAGGACGCACTTATCTGGGGCTGGAACAATAAGTGAACACTATGTGGTGGATGGTACTGGCATGAGTTTTCCTCTTGGACATGGTACCTGCTGTGATGGCCATCATGTGCCTTCTTCCAATTGCATCAATCACGAAGACCCACGGTATATTCGACCTGGACCTGAATTGGGAAATGATGGGTTTCATGATCGAGCTATGGGAACTGGACTTCACATTCATGTTCCTGCACAGGAAGACCGAGGTGTCTGTTATGGGAATTTTGCTCCTGCTTATGGAACAGAAGGTCATTATCAGGTAGCACATGGGCCTGGAGGCCCTGGACATGGTTTATGGAGAAAGGTTCAGAACCCTTTGCATGGCACTTCATCATATGAAACATCAAATTTACTGCCTCAAGTTAATGGTACAGTTAATTCAGGGTTCCTGAGGAGCCCACAAGAGGGTAGTCCAAGGTATCGTGTTGGCATGGATAATCCAAATCCTTGGGCAGGGCCATCACAGAAAGTACTTGGGTTTGATGGATCTGCTGCTCCAGAATATTTCCATGGTTATGCTCGGAGGGTCAATTCAAATATCATTGGTCAGGAAAACCAGACTTCATTTGGCCCAGATCCTTCTCGATCCCCAACTGACATGCTAGACTTTGCCAATCCAACCGAATCTGTGCCCCGAGTTCCTTCATCTTATTCTGCTGTTGATGATAAAGTAGCTGCTTCTACTACTACAAGTAACATTGTGGGACCCAGAAATGATACTGATGCTATTGGTGCAACGATGGAGGATAAAAACATGCTTAGAGAGGTTAGCAAACCAAATCATGCAGAACATTCACAAGTATCCAATTTGCATACTGTCTCTTATCCAGAGAAAAATGGAGATTCTGGCCAGAAAAATGATGAGTCAGGTGTTGATTCAAATTGCTTAAAGTCTGCTGAAAAGGGTGGTAATACAATAAAACTTGGTGGAACTGATGTTCATGATGCATGTGAAGATGGGGAGCTCTCAACTAGGCGTTTGAGTTTCTTACCTGAGTTGATTGCTTCAGTAAAGAAGGCAGCATTAGAAGGTGCTGAGGAGGTAAAAGCTAGAGCACAAGGAAATGCTGGCGAAGATGTTTTGCCTCATTCAACAACCAATGAAGCAGCTTTCCCCGAATTGGAAGCCACAGTAAAAATTTTGACCAGCTACTCCTTTTTTCCTTCCTTTCCATGAAATGTATTTTCTTTAATATTCTATATTGACTTGTTTTGCCTTCTTTTTGTCCCATAGAATACCCATGTAGATGTGGAGGTTGATTCTGATAGTGATCATCAAAATATTTCAAAGATTGAGCCAACAAAGGCTGAGGAAGAAGCTTTGGCTAAAGGGTTACAGGTATCTCTTTATTGTCTCATCTTCATGACTAATATTACTTTGACATATTTCTACTTGTTTTCAATTCTCTTACAGTATGTCTTTATTTTTATAGACAATAAAAAATGATGATTTGGAGGAAATTCGAGAATTGGGTTCTGGTACTTATGGAGCTGTTTATCATGGAAAATGGAAGGGTTCTGATGTAGCAATTAAGAGAATAAAAGCAAGCTGCTTTGCTGGGAAACCATCTGAAAGAGAACGTCTGGTAGTTTCCTTATCATTGCTATTATTGATTTTAGTTACAGATATTGCCACTTTACGCATAATCAGAGCTTATTTGTCTAACTATAGCAACTTTTAGAACACTCTTTTCCAAGATGCAATTTATAGGTTATTCTTATATCTGTGGTGGTAAGGTACATTTGAAAGTCTAATTTTGGTACCTGTGTTGCTAATAATCCACTGGATGGTGAAGTATATTCCTTTCTCTGCTTTTGGAGCCAAGAGATTTTTAAAAAAGTCTGTGTGTGTGTATTTGTCCAAGAGGATGGAAAGAAAAAAATTTACTGCTCACGACTAAATATTTTCTTCTGACATCGTCAATGGTTTACCCAAATTGAAATGAAAATTTGCCTTATCCTTTCTTTTCACTTATTTTCCCTCCCCCTTGATAAATAAATATTGATTATTAATTGTCAAAAGAGCTGGATTCAGTTTCTGTAGAAATGTGACCATTGGATTAATGGCAACAAAGTTTTCTAGTGAAGCAACAGGAGAGTACAGAGAAGCACTTGAAGACAGACACCTTTCTAAACCCAAGGCAATGATAACTTCACAGTCCTAAAGCCCAGAAGGTACAAAGAAGCCAGATAACCTACACTTCTCATATGCCTCAAAAAACTCCAAGCTTGTCTCATTAGAAAACCAGCTTATCATTGTACTGGTTATCAATTTAGTCTTTTGAAATGGCCTGTCTTTGTACTATACAATTTTGTCATCCCTCTTTTGCCTCGTTGGTATCATTTTATAATTCTGTAATTCTGAAGTACTTCCTCTTTTCAAGACAGACTGGTTATCATGATCCATTGCAGAGATGTTTTTTATTTTTATTTTTTATCAATAAAAGATAACTTCATTAAAATATAATGTTGAAACAAATGTACAGAAAGCAAGGAGGAAGCTAGCCATGGCTAGCCAACAACACTTCTTTCTGATGATTAACAATAAAATTTTACTGATATTAGGAGAATCCAGCATGTACAAGTATTTCCTGGAGATAAGGGGTCTTGTCTCGACCCTTTTAGTCTTATTTATTTATTTTTGAATCTCTTACAACTGTGCCCAAAAAATTTGTTCCCTCTCAGCCCCCTGATTTGCTAGAGCGTCGGCCATGCTGTTGGCTTCCTTTTGAGTCCAAAGAACCCTGAATTTCTTCAGTTGATTACTATAAGCTCCACAATGCAGCATCTTCCTTTTGCTACTCTACCACAACTTTGGAATCCCCTTCAATAATGAGTGCCTGCCATTCAATTCCTTTGCTTCCTGCACTCCTTCCATTACAGCCATAATTTCAGCCCTTAAAGAATCTCCTCTTCTATTTGGGCCTGAGAACATAGCGACAATATTGCCCTCCTCATTTCTGAATATTCCTTCCACTCCTGAGAGCGTTGGATTGCCCCTACTACTACTATCCAAGTTGAGCATAAGGAATCCTCTGTATGGTAGTCTCTGCCTCCCGCCTCTTGAAGGCTACCTCCTTCCTGGAAGATGTGCTTGCCACTTCCCTCTAGTTCCCAGTATATCATCTATCGAGAGGGGTGTGAAGATCTTCCCTCTAGTTCCTGGAAGATGTGCTTGCCTTCTGACTCCTTTATTTTTCTTTGAATCTTCTAGCATTTCTTTCTTCCCTAATTGTCCATATCATTGCTGCCCTAGTGCTTCTCCACAAGAGTCTTCCTCTTTTAGGCTAGCTAAAAATTGTGGGAGAAAAGAGACTGGAGACACTAGTAGAGGAGTTCTACTTGCATCCAATGAGGGGATAAACAGATGGTTGCTCTCCTCTTTTGATGAAGATCACGAGTGTTTATTTTCTCATGGAACACCTCCCAAGTTTCCCAACTAAAAGCTGCAACTTTAAGAGGGATTGATCTACACCAGGCCCCTTTGACTGGAAAAGGCTGCAAAGGCCAGGTGGGCTGAGTTAAAACCTCAAAGAAAGAAGTGCAAGAGAAAAAGCCTGAGAGAAGAGGCTCCAAATTCTACAATCTGGTTGAGAAGGGTCCAGAAAAATACTCACAAAAATTTTGTAAAAGTCTAAGAATATTTAGAAATTTAAAGTCCCTTAGACCCCTCTTGAACCCCAAGTCCCAACTGAAGCCATCAAGGAGGGGAAATTGGTTCTCCCTTGAAATTAGAAAGTGCAATCAAGGAGGGGAATTGATCTTTATGTGAAGATTGTCCCACCCATTCATGTTCCCAGAACTTAACGTGGGAGTCCGAAAATGCATCATATCTAATACGGGGAAGAAATAAAGGGATGGTATCATGATTTACCTTCCAAGGAGAAGCTCTTGATGCTCTTCCAAATATGCTAGTGTCCTACCCATTGTTCGGCAGTCCATGTATACTTTGTCACCACTTTATGCCACTGTTCATCCCTATCCTATCGCAACCTCTAGAGCTATTTACCCAGCAAATCCAAGTTCTTCTTTATGTTCCTAATTCCCAACCCTCCCTACCTCTTATTCCAACAAATCTTACTCCAATTTATTAGATGGTCCTTTCTTCCCTCCCCACCTTTCCAGAGAAAGTCCATTAGCTTCTCAATCTTATTGCCCACTTTCTGAAGAATTCTAAAGACTGACAAGTAATAAATTAGCCAAAATAGATTTGATCCCCCCAACCTTTCTTCCAAGAAGCCAACCGCTTTGAGAATCTCTCTAAAACTGGATCCCAAAAGCTAAGAACCCTAGTACAGCCCCTAGGGGAAGGCCTAGGTATTGCATAGGCTGCAGTGAGATTGCATAACCCGTCAACTCTGCTGGCCAGCCAATCTCACTTTCATCCATGTTTGCCTTTCTAGACAACTCTTATGAAAATTTTATCTTCAGATCAGCCAATTGATCAAAGAGTTGTACCAATGGCCTCTTTTTTTCTACCCAAAGACTCTCTTGCTCATTACAAAAGATAACAATATCATCTGCAAATTGGAGGTGGGTAATAACAACATTATCTCTCCCAATTCTCCAACCCTTAAAGAAGCTGCATCCTGTCTACCCTTAAAATTTATCTACTAAACAAATCAGTGATAAGGGTGAACATATAAAGAGACAAAGGATCTCCTTGTCTAAGTCCCTTGGTTATTGGAAAGAATCAATCACTGTCCTATTCACCAAGATTGAGTAAGGTCATGCCTTTAAACACCCCAACAACATTAAAGTAACCAATCCCCAATACATTTTTGATCTGTTTGCTCCTAACTTAGCTAGCCCATCAGTAGGTATGCAAACAGATTGAATTGAATTCGGATTGGGGGTATATTCAAATTCAATTCAATGGTATATATCCTCTACTTGAATTCGATTTGAGTCTGATAGTATATGCAATACAATGTGTCGTATTTGATTTGAGAAATTATTGGATATTTGATAACAAATTCAATTTGATTTGTATGTGCTTTGTGGTCAAGCTTGGGAGGACAATGACCACCTGTTCTTCCATTGTTCCGTCTCTTCCTCCATTTGGAGGTACTATTTCTCAGCCCTGGGGTTAGCTTGGACCATGCCTGAATCAGTGCTGGAGCTGCTGTGGTGTTAGGAACTTCAAGGTCTTTCAAATCTTGCAAGTAGTGTGTGGATGTTTATTCCGGCTGCAGTTATAAAGACCATTTGGTCTGAAAGGAACAGACAGCTGCTCCAGAATGTTTCCAAGATTTGGATGTTTTAATTTCCTCTTCTTTTAGCAAGCTGGTTTCTTGGGTTTTGGTTGCAAAAGGGATTCAGAGCTCTGGCCTAGGGGCTCTGTTGAGGTCAAGAAGCTTATTTCAATTGTAATCTTGTTGGGTGGGGGGCTGATTCCGGCCCAAGGGGTTCCCATTGGGGGGTTTGTTGTACTTCTTCTATTTCTAGACTTTAATAAAGTTACATTACCTTTTCTCCAAAGAAAAAACAAATTGAATTCCATTTGTTTAATTTGATTGAAATTGAAAAAGAAAACAAGAGAAAATCAAAGAAATAAAAGGAGAAGAGGTTAGGGTTGGGGTTAATGCTATCCCGGAACTGTATTTGAAAAAGAAAAAGAAGAGGTTTGATGCATACCTTGCTCTTGTAATATTCGGCTCCACGTGACTGTTGCTGTTCATGTTTGCAGCCAAACTCTAAGTTTTTTTCCTTATTGAGAAGAGATCCTTCCATGGTCATACACTTTTCTCAGATGGAATGAATCATCTGAGAGATACAAACATGACAATTGCAAAAATCAAGCAAAGAAAAGGAATCCTGAATACCAACTTGTTACAGCATATGCAAAGAGAAATATATGAAAAATCCCTAAAAAAATTGATACCCAACTTGCTAGAGAGTAGAGACCACTATAAAAGAGAAAACAACTTGTAGACATACTTAAGGTGAGGTTGAAGTAGGAAATGGATCTCTGCTCTTATTGCCATATACTCTTCCCTCTTCAACCAAAAATGGATTCATCTCAATAGTGGAACCTCAAAAGTGAACATGAGTGAAGATAAAATGCTTCAGGTTTCTCTTCATTGGGAATAAGAAAGGGAAAAAATGAAGAATGAAGATGAAAGGTCTCTGTACAGTTTGTCACATTAGCTAGGGGTAGAGAGACTTAGCCCCTTACAGAATAGGGAATTATTAGGCTAGGGTTTCTTTTGCCTTATCACAGGACAAAATCAGGTAAAGTCTGCATGTGTCTTATAAAGATGGCTATCTATGCAAATATATAATGTATATTATATCATGCATTATATAATTGAATTTAATTGGATTTTTTTGGATTGAATCAGGGGTATATCCAAATTAGATCTGATAAGCAATGGATCGTATTTTCTGATCTGATTTGATTGAATAATCCGTTAAGGTATATCTGAATCCAGCGCAATTGGATTGAATTCGAATCTGAAGTGGATCAGAATCCAATTCATTTACACCTCTAACCATCAGCCATAGAGTTTACAGAATTACAGTTTATGGAGTCCAAACAAACCTAGCATTTAATTCAATAGTAGTTCATTCTGAAGTATTTCTATTTTTCAAGTCTTTACCTTGTTCTATATCTGCAAAACCTATTAAAACATATAGACTAGATTGTATTTTCATGTCTATTAAAATTTATAGACTGCAAAACCTATTAAAACTTATAGTCTTTTCCTTGTCAGCCTTATGTTATTTTCCTCTTTTCAAGTCTTTTCCTTTTCCTCTTCTCAGTCTACTAAAACCTGTAGTTTTATTTCTTTTTGATAGTAAAAAGAAAAAATTTTATTAAAACAAAAATAGAAAACTGGATACAATCACAAAGCAGGTGCTAAGACAGCACCACCCGAAAAAGGAGAAACACTCCTTACAACAGAGAATGAAAATGCAGATCCTAATTCGAGATCCAATCTACGGGAGGCAAAACAACACCCACCACCAACATAAACTCATTGCTAACCTTAATCTTCCCCCCTCTACACAGTAACTCTTACGATTCTCTTCCTGTCTGCTCTTTTGATGTAGTTTTTGTGTTTTCTGTATGGAGAGGCAGCACCTCGCGCCTCTCTAAGGGGATTCTCATGTAACCGATCTTTGAATTAATGGAATATGACTCTTTACTTGATAAAAAAAAAGCCTCACCTCCTAAGAAAAACAAACCGAATGATTTTCCAACCTCCATGTTTCTTTCAACTATTTTCTTTAAATCCACACTTCCTTGATCCGGTTTTTCCCTCTCTGAAAGCTCCACCTTATCTTTCTGTCACCCTTGATCGTCATTTTTGCCTTCCTTTCCTTTCTTCACTAGGTCTCCACCCTTCCCCACCTCCCCCTCAGAAGTACACGTCGATTGGGATTCCATTTTGACAGTATCCACAGAATCTTGATTCTAAGTATCTAAAGGTTTTTGTTTTCCAACTCTGGATTTTACCCCCTTCCTCTTGTAGAATCTTTTAAATATGCTGCTAGGACCTGCCTCAACAAGACCCTCTTTGTGTCACGAGAATACCTTAGTAACATGCACGATCTTATAATTGCTTGAGCCTTTGACCTTTTTCACAGCCACCAAAGAATCTGCACTTTCATCTTTATCAGAATCCATCCTCCAACCCAAGTCAATTCCTATTCGTCCTATTGTTACTTCAGCAACCACAGATTTTTGAATGCAACAATTTGAAGCCTCTCTGCATTATCACCTCTCTCAACCTTAGAGCACTTCGTTTGAATAGCAAAATTACCTTTTCGATTACCACCTCTCCTTCCTCCCTCATTCCTCCCCTTTCAACCTCACATTGGGATTCCTCCCCTGAGATAAAAATTGGGTTAACCCTTACCTCTTTTGAAATCACTTCCACTCCTCCACCCTGGCAGCAGCTGATGCCTCTGAAGAATCAACCTCTTTGAAAATCACATCTGGCCCTTCGTTCTCTTGTCCCCAATTGATCCTCCAAGCACAACCTCCTTTGATGCATCTGAACTGCTCTTGCTAATCACATCTGACACACATCCTTTGCCATCGCTAGCAAGAAATCCAACAGCTTGACTGTTCGAGAGAGCCTTGCTATGCTTACCTCCTGCATCCATCAACTGCTTCATACCATCCTTCGCCTCCCTGGTACCATTGAATCTGGTAATAACCCAAATCAAACTCTTCTTTCTATTTTCTATTTTTCTTTGATCTTGAGTCTCTCCCCTTTTCTTCTTTGGAAGTCGAACCATCCTGAAACGACCGAACAACTTTCCTCCATCCCCTTTCTTAAAAACCCCTAAACAACTCTTCTTAACACATCTCCCTTCCCATGTCTGGTCTTGCCCTGCATCATGCACCCTTTATCAGTAACTGCTATCAGATTTCATTGACAAATGTGAGAAAAAACCCCACCATTCTGAGTGTTCTTAAAAGAGGGGACCCAAACATGGAAATAACAAAAGGCTGAAACACAATTGCCTTAATGTTTAAATATAGGACCAATTGGAGGTTATGCTTGGTATCTTTTCCATTTCCTTTGCTGGTTTGAATTAGTTTCTGGTCTCAAAGTGAAATTGGGGAAAAATGTAATCTTTCCTGTGGGTCATATTGACAATCTAGAGTTGGTTGAGGTGCTGGCCTGTCAGGTGAACTGTCTCCAAGGGAAATACCTGGGGCTTCCTCTTGGGGCAAAATGTAACTCCAGTGCTATTTGGGATCCAGTTGTTGAGAGGATGGAAAAAAAGTTAGCTTCTTGGAAGGCAAAATATCTCTCCTTGGGGGGCAGAGTAACACTCATAAAAAGTACCCTTTCAAACTTGCCCACATGTTCTTTCTCTCTCCCTCTGTCTCTCTTTCTCTCTTTCTTTCCCATTCCCTCCACAGTTGCAAAGAAGTTAGAGTCCCTTCAGAGAAACTCTCTGTGGAGGGGTTGGGATGATGAAAGAAAAATCCATCTAGTTAAACAAATGGGACCAGGTTTGGTTGCCAGTGGAGGAAGGAGGCCTAGGAATAAGGAAATTAAAGGTTTTTAATACTACCCTTCTGAGTAAATGGCTTTGGAGATTTGGTTCTGAAAGGAATGCTTGATGGAGGAGTTTAATAGCTTGAAAATATGGTATGGATTGGGGCAACTGGAAATCCTTGGATCCTTTTCAAAATTGGGGATGCTCTTTGTGGAAGGGAATTTTGAAGACTTTTCCTGCATTCTCAGAAGGTCTGGTTCACAAGATTGGGAGAGGGAATAGGTTGAGATTCTGGAAGGATCCTTGGTGTTTGAACATTTCTCTAGCTGAGGCTTTTCTCCTCTTTCAATATGGTTTTAATCCTGATGCTTCAATTGCTGAGTCCTATGGCATGAATGGGAATTCAATATCCTGGCATCCTCTGTACAGATGAAATCTGTTTGATTGGGAAGTGTAACAGATGTTGGATCTTCTGCAGCTGTTACAGAGACAAACTGTCTCAGTTAATTTGGAGGACGAGTGGAGGTGTTAATGGAGTGGAGATGGTTACTATTCAGTCAAGTCTATGGCTTCTGTTGACAGATGTTGTTGTACACAGGTTTAGTACCGCAGGGGTATTTCTGTAATTTTCCCATTCTTTATGTTGTATGACCAGTATAGTATAAATAACAACTGCTTCACTCGCCTGAAGCATTCTTTTGAGGCATTCAGTCCTCTCGCCTCTCTTCTCTTCTCTTCTTCTCCTCTCTTCCTCCTCTCTTCTCTTGTTCAACATGGTATCAGAGCGGGTTCGTCAAGGCCTGAAAACAAATTAGTTGAGGTCATTCTCCAATGCCGAGTAGGTTGCCTCTTCATCTCCTAGAAGCTGTATCCCTGATGTTCGACTTCAAGAAGGAAGAAGGTGCCGGCCTGACTGTTCAGCTTCCTAGCACAGAAAAGAGTTCTGGTACAGAGTCTTTTCGTCTTCCAGCCCAGATGCTGTTTTCCTTGATTGCTCGGCTGTAGAGAGGCTGTCACCTGATGCATGAAGAGGATGTTCTGGTTTGCAGAGAGGCTGGCGTTTAAGAAGGTATTGTCCATCTACTGTTCGGGTGCCTTGGTATTCAACTGAGGTTGTTTTTTGTTGTTTTCCTCTTGCACCCTTCGATGGACTGATGGTGCCCTAAAAATTCGAATGTGGTGTTCTCCTCTTGTGTGTTACTACTTTTCGGCTACATTGTTGATGGACTGAAGTTTTTTTTTTCTCCCATTGACTGTTCTTGCTGTTCGGCTACATTGTTGATCTCAGTGACTATTCGGCTACCCTGAAGTTGGTGTCARYCGATTAGGTGTGTGGTGAACTATCACCTTGTATCTTTCTTTCTACTAAGGAGTTGTATGAAAACTATAAAACCGTAGGTCATACAGACCTGGTTAATGTACTGCAACTGCAGTGTTTGTATGTTTGTTCTTTGGATTCCTTCAAAAATTGTAGGTCATACAGACTAGTCCAAGTGCTGCAGCAACTGTGTTTGTTCTTGGCTCTCTGTGAAACCGTGGGTCAGAAGTACCTAGTTGTATGCTGAAATAGCAAGTGTTTTCTTCTTTTGTGGACTGAAGGACATAAGCTCCCTTTTCTGTAGCAGCTCTGTGAGGCAGTGTGCCTTGGGTGTTGTGTGTTCTTAAACCTGAAATCATGAATAGTGAAGATTTAGCCACATCTGGAATCTCCACAATGCTGAATGGAATGAGTGGGGGTGGCGACCTATCCTTCCCTATGGCTGTTGTTCCTCTTAATGGATTAAATTACCTAGAATGGTCAAGAGGGATCAAGTTATACATCACTGCAAGGGGGAAAATAGGCTATATTAATGGAAGAATCAAAGAACCACCCTCTGGGAATGCTGAATATGATAGATGGGATCAGGAGAACAGTATGGTAATGTCTTGGCACTTGGTCTCCATGCAACCACAAATAAGAAAGAACTTCATGTGGGCTGAAACTGCAAATGAGATCTGGGAACAAGCAAAATCCACATATTCAGAATTACGACACTATGCCAAGATCTATCAACTGCAGGCAACATCATCTACTTGTTGACAGGGGGAGAGAGGTTTATCAGTATATTACTCTGACTTGACCTCTGTGTGGAAGGAATTGGACCATTACCAGAATGTTGATTGGAAGTGTGATGAGGATGCCAAACTGTACAAGAAACTTGTCTCACAACAAAGAGTGTTTGCCTTCTTGCATGGTCTAAATCCTATGTATGAGTCCATCAGAGTACAAATTCTCAGTTCTAAGGATCTTCCATCAATTCAGGAAGTCTATGCTCTTGTTCAATCTGAAGAGAGTAGAAGGAACTTGATGAACAACACTG
>NW_010729097.1:1034439-1087681 GCF_000365185.1 Nelumbo nucifera | reverse complement strand
TTATCTCCCAAAGGAAATATGTCCTAGATTTGCTTAAGGACACTGGAAAGATGGGGGTTAAGCCAGTTGACTCTCCCATTGACCCCAACCATAAATTAAGTGACAGCCAGGGTGAACCTCTTAAAGATGTGAAACAATTTCAGAGGCTTGTAGGGAGATTGTTATATCTCTCTATGACCCGTCCAAACATTGCATATGCTGTTGGTGTCCTTAGTCAGTTCATGCATGCACCTAGGTCCACTCATCTTGAAGCAGCATAGAGGATACTACGATATCTTAAGAAGTTTCTTGGAGCAGGCTTGTTATTTCAAAGGCACAAGCATTTGAGAGTTGAAGTTTATACAGATGCAGATTGGGCTGGATCTCAAAGTGATAGAAAGTCTACTAGTGGTTACTGCATCTTTGTAGGAGGGAACCTCGTTACTTGGAGGAGTAAAAAGCAAACCGTGGTGGCTAGATCCCGTGCTGAAGCTGAATATCATGCAATGGCCCACGGAGTAGCTGAAGGTATGTGGATAAAGAATTTGTTGAGTGAGTTGGGTTTCCCAGTGGACAAACCCATAACTCTATTCTGTGATAACAAAGCAGTTATAAGTATTGCTGCTAACCCGGTGCTACATGATAGAACAAAGCACATTGAAGTTGACAAGCATTTTATTAGAGAGAAAGTCATCACAGGCGAAGTTTGTACTCCCTATGCAACTGGCAGACATCTTTACAAAAGGGTTAAACTATTCCAGACATCATGATCTCTGTGACAAGTTGGGCATGATTGATATCTATGCCCCAACTTGAGGGGGAGTGTTGACAGATGTTGTTGTACACAGGTTTAGTACCGCAGGGGTATTTCTGTAATTTTTCCATTCTTTATGTTGTACGACTAGTATAGTATAAATAACAACTGCTTCACTCGTCTGAAGCATTCTTTTGAAGCATTCAGTCCTCTCGCCTCTCCTCTCTTCTCTTCTTATCTTTCTCTCTTCCTCCTCTCTTCTCTTGTTCAACAGCTTCTAAACTGAGTAAAGTCAACATTACTAGCTTCCCTAGTAAGCAGGTGTGGAATCCAGTTAGCCCCTCTAAGTCAAATTTGCTTGTCTGGGTGTTGGCTCTAAATAAGTGCCTCTCGAGAGTCAACTTGGATAGGCGAAGTATCCAGACTTCAGAACTGAACTGTGGCCTGTGTGGTCTCCTGCCTGAGACTGTTGACCATCTTGGCATTCATTGCTAATTTTCTGCTAGAATTTGGGAGCACTTCCTTAAGGCTGCTGGGGTAAACTGGGCCGTGCCTGGTTCTGTCAAGGACTGATTGTGCTGCTGGAAGCTGCCTGGCCTGAAGAGAAAAGGAAAACTAATCTGGAAATCTATTCCTGTGGCTGTTTTAGTGTCCTTATGGTCTGAGGGAGATAATCGGATTTTCTGTAACAAAGTGAGAAGCCCTGAGGACTTAAGTTTGCAGTGAATAACCTTGCCTCTTGGTTGTCTGTAAACCCTGAGTTTAAGCATCAGAATGTTTTCCACTTGTGGAATGATGTCTTAAAACTTATAGACTCGATTGTATATTTTATTCTTTCTAAAAGTTATAATTTGGTAGGGTAGTTCTGCATGTATGCCTCACCCATAGAAATGCATAAGCTTAAGATCTTATTATCTTAACGTTCATGAGATGAAAAAGATAATCTTTGTTTAAACTATTAGTCAGGTGTTGTTCTCTTTTGATTGTATTAAGAGGAAAATAATGTATAATGCCTCTATGCTTGAACTAATATGCACTAGGAAGCCTGACAGACTATACACTTTCACATAACAGTGCTTGTTCTTCCCACTTAACAGGGTGATTTACTGATGTAATTTTTTCTATTGATTTCCAACAACATTACCAAGTTTGCAAGCAACCATTGTAGAAATATAAAATAAATCAGACTGAGCTGGATTTATTTTTCCATACATTTACTAGTTTGAGACTTTGACAAACTAACAATGAAAGTCTGATTGCAATGTTTTGTTACAGGTCCTGGAATCTTTTGCTACAACTTAGCCATCAGTCATTTGTTTTTGTTGAGAACTTACTTTTGTTTGGTCAGGCTGAGATTCTGGAAAGTCAGGAGGTTTTGGAATATTCTTGATAAACACTCTTTGGTCTAGCAAGTTAATCTCTAGAAATCCTTTATGTTTGGCATAGTTGTCAAATAAGTGGGATTCTAGGCAACAATGGAGCTCCTAGTTGCCTAGGTGTCACATAGGATATGAATTTGGCAAAGAGAACCTAAATTCTGTGTTTTTTGTATACCGGCTAGCAAATGTATAAATCAAACAATAAAAATGCCTTATTCACTAATGAATTTTATGTCAGATCATAGAAAATCATCATATCCAAAAGAACTACGCTCTTTAGGAGCTGGATTCCTCTTCTATATATCCACATCAAACTAAATTTTGATAGATGTAGCACTGGGAACTCTGGGCCTTCAGCTGTGGGTGGTGTTTTTCAAAGAGCAATGGTTCAATGATGACCATCTACTTAGGGCTGATCGGAAATGATGATTTGTTGAGAGCTAAGTACTTGGTAGATGTGGGGTTTAAGATAAGTACTTGGTAGGTGGATCATTCAACATCAGAGGATTAGTGTTGGAGTTTGGAAAGTGGTCATGGGGTAGTTGAGAAGTCAGAAGTGGTTCCTGAGGCTCACTGCAACACCAAATTTTTTTTGATCAATCAGTGCAACACCGAAATTGTATGAATGAAATTGAACAACTGGGAAAGGAAATAGGTAACGGTGGCAATTGGGTGGGTTTGAGCAGGTTGGGTTTGGGTTGAGCTTCAACCCAAACTGTCTTACCTGCAAACCCATTAATGACCCTTTAAAGGAGAGTAAATGGGTTTGGTTGAACCCAAACTTGCCTTGACACCCAAACCAACCAGCCCAACCCATTAATTTTTTAAATTTATCAAAACACAGAACAAAGCAAAAATTATAGAAAAAATACAAAAAATGCAAAAGATAACAAAAATTACAAAGAGTCCAACACCTCTCTTCCTCTCTCTCTCTCCTTTTCCCTAGTCTGCTTTTCACTGGCACAGCTCTGCAGGGGTTCTATAAATACCTAAAACTAGGGGCACTCACTCAAATCAAGGATTGCAGAACAAGTGCTAGAAGTGAATGGTCTGATTTACAAACTCAAATCTCTTTCTTCTGAAGCATTTCCTCTTTATCGTTGTCGTTGTTGGCTGGAAGTAGCATCCAAGCACAGATTGTGATGATTGATGCTTCCATTGTTTAACTAGGAGAATCTACAGTCCTAGATGTCGAAAGAGGAAAAAGCTTGTTGCTGATATTTTATGGCCGATGATGCAGAGAAAGAAGGGAGCAGACTGGTTATTATATAGATGGGAAATGGGAAAGATGATTTTCACTATCCTCTTCTTTCTCTTGTATTGGTCATAAATAATGTTAGAGGACTGAGCATGACCTGTGATTAGCATGGTGATCTACATGGGAGCAACAATGTTTCATTAGGGGTTCCAGATGGATCAGATACTACAGAGAAAGAGGTGGGAGGGCAAAAAGAAGATGAAAATCGTGACAGAGGAAAGCCAAAGCATCAAGAGGCTGGTGCTAGTGGGTTTTCTGTTGAATAACCTGATCCAAACCATTAAAACTTTGTTTATTGGGTTAGCCAACCCGCTGATGACCCAGGATTAAATGGATACAATCCAACCCATAAATTAATAGTTGGGTTGGGCGGGTTTAGCAGGTTGGGTTGAAAAATTGTCACCCCTAGAAATAGGACTCAGTTACCCATGAACTTACAGAGCAGAAAGCTCAGTGGCTGATGCAATGGCAAGGCAAAGGGTCAAGAGGACTCGCATGTTTTGGATTATTTGGTAAGTTGAATATCTATATTAAGAAAAAGGAAGGAATAGGTAGCAATGCTTGTCTGTGCTAGGGGTGCTTGATCCATTTTTTATCACAATTAATAAAACTAATTGTTTCCAATTAAAAAGTTTTTAATTTTAATAAGTATTTAGAACTTAGAAGTGCAGTTGCATGTCAAAAAACTACTGACTACTAAACAAGGATTTAATTTATTTCTAATGAAGTAATTGATAGAAAGATTGAGAGAGTAATTGAAAAAAAAGTCCACTATTGTCTTTCTTTCGACCTCTAACAGTGTAAGTTAAATCATATGAGAAAGAATGATATGTACAAGAGAGATGTGTGCCGAGCACTCCGACAAATAGTGAAGACTTTGCTAACTTCTTATATATACTTTCCAAGTCCCCACCTTGGGGATTCCATCCTTAATACAAGTATACAACTGATTTCTTATGACTCTCTTGCTATACATCTTTCATGTTATAGACAGACCATAGAACCTGTTCACCACTAGCTTTCCAAGCTGTAGAGCTTTATCAAGTTACCTGTCCTGTAAAATTGCCAATAATTCCACCTGGAAAGAGTTACCAACACCAACTGGTCTAGAAAATAGTGCCATAATGTCCCCATGGTTTCTAAATGCACCCTCAATTCCATAGTTTCCAGGATTTCCCATAAGTCCTCGTTTTTCCAGGATTTCCCAAGATCCAAAACAAGTTTTACATCCATTCTATATTAGGCTAGCCCGAAAATAACTTTTCCCTGTTCACTCCTTGCTTTGCTAGAGTATTAGCCAGTATCTTTGCAGTTTGCACCCATGAGTGATATTCAACTGCCTTGTCAGTCTTTTGATCTCCCTAAAATTTGTATGTATTTTCAATGTTCTTGACCTTGTTCCCTTAGCCATTTCACCACCACCTCAAATCACCTTCTACCTGTATACTGTTGTATTTAAAAGAGGTTGCCAATCTGATTCCTTGCAAAGCTGCCATCAGCTCTGCTCTTACCTCCCATATGCCCTCTTTTATCCTTCTCTCTCTCTCTCTCTCTCTCTCTCTCTTTCTCTCTCTTTTCTGGTAAATGGTAAGAGATTGTATTAAGCTAGCAAAAGAGGGAGAGTCTCTTGGAACAAAAGAAATGTATATCGATGAGAGATAAGAGAAGGTAGGCCATAGCTGGTAATCAGATCCTTATAAAGTGATCTCAAGGAACTGTTCAACCTAAAAGCTTAAGCTGTTAGGTAAGGTACCTGAATAGGTATTTACTCTCTAGCATGCCTCCTCACGCGAAGGCCCATTGTGCTTGAAGCATGGGCAAGCACAGGCCCACCCATACCTTGCTGAAATTTAATTTTAATGGGAGCGATAAGGATTTAACACTAAACCACTTGGGCAAATAGGATCTAATACCATCTCAAGGAAATGTTCAACCTAAAAGCTTATCTTGTTAGGTTCTAAGCCAGTACCTTGAGAAGTGGCCACCCTTACAAGCATAAAAAATCTCAAGAACAGATACCCAGCATCTAAGTAGGCTTTCAGATCTAACAATTATGTCTCCATGGTGGAGAACTTCCCCTCAAGAAGTGAGCATCCTTACAGGCATACAAAATCTTAAGAACAGATGCCGTGCATCTAAGAAGGCTTTCAGATCTAACAGTTTAAGTCTCCATGGTGGACTTCCCTTCTTCCCCTAATGGTAAACCTCCTTCACTAGAGAAGATGATAACTGCATCACCCATTGATGATTGATTATCATAAAATGAGACCAAATTTCATGATTGTTCCTTATTTGTCAGATGACCAATGGTTTAGATTTTGTCCAGGATAAAACTTTGGAGGATACCTTATTTTTCTGTAACCGTCTCCATGGGAAAAATCATGACCTTGCCTCATAAAATGGTTGAACTGTGAAGATTTCAGATTTGTCTGCCTTCCAAGTCTTCTTAATGTCGGAACTAAACTACCTGGCTGAACCTGAACCCAACTTAGTATTTCCAAAATAGATACCAGCATTTCTGCCTCCCAGTCATTTGATGCTACTTCTCAATTGAGGCACTGAAATGATGGTACCACCCATGACCTTATACCTGTATGGCAACTTTCTCATTGAGAGCTAAGTTGAAAAGATCTGGAAACACCAATCACAGAAGTCTTTCAGTATATCAGGTGTCATTCCAGTACCAGTTGTAAATGTGATCCCCACTACCAATCCTGAATGCAAAAACTGTGAGAAAGCATCCCTCACCTTATCACTCCTCTTCAAGTGCTTGTTCTATGTGTACTTTTGATAGGCAAGGATTCCCAGCCCACTGGATCACTACCACATCTGCTACAAATAATTATCTTTCGAAACCCTTGGATCTTTTATAAAAATGAGACTCTTAGTATATGATAATTTATAGGCTGCATCAGTAGCATGCCAATAAGATGTATGCATGATAATAAAATTTCAATATGTTCTCTGCTTTGTAATATTTGTTGCCTAGGTGATTGCCTTGTTGTCCAGGTCTTTTTATATATAACTCATGGTGTTTAGTCTTGGCTCCTCCCTAAGAACACCTTGTTGCATGGGTGACATCTTTACTAATGTTAGTTGGTAGTCTGGGTAAATTGACTATTGTTTATTCTTTTTCTTTTTTTCTGTACCATTGTTTTTGACATCCTGTACTTTCTTTCATGAACTACTTTATCCCCTTCTCTTTCTTGGGATGATGGTTTTGCTAATTAGAAGGCCAAGTTATTAAATAGTAGTATATGCTTTCTTTGTAGCATGTGTCTATCATGTTGGTGTTTCAACTACAATGGGTGAATTTGTTGTTGTCATTGTGTCTACATTGAAATGAGGATTTGATATAAATTGATTTTTTTTTTTCAATTCCTTTGTGGGTGTTTTAGCTTGACTGCAACCAAATTTTCTTTGACTTCATTTTAATTAGAGTTTTCATTAAGTCAAAAATATTTGAACTGATTTTTACTGTTGAAAATAACTGGATTCAATTAACTTAAGAGGTCATTTGAAGTATGATTTCAAATTTATCAATTTCAATGTGAAATCCATCCACTTAAAATCAATGAATGTTCATGGAAGCCCATGGAAATGCTATAAAAATTAAGAAAGCATTATAAATCTAGAGAAGCTTTAGAAAAAGAAACATGTTATTAGTATCAATGTGTATGTAACAGATTATGTAACTAAAATGTCCATTTAAGATGAGTAATATAGGATGGAAAGTAGTATATGGTGGTCACCTGCCTGACAGTCTTAAGCTCCAAGTTGAGCATGGATAAATGATCCAGAGTCATGATACTGAAGTAATGCATCCTTGATCATAAAGAGTTTCAAACCTTAGCTGTATACTGAATCCAGCCCTCCCAAGATCCTAGATAGCCTGGGGTGGGATCATCATTGGGCGATGGCCCTATTCTTGATCATAATGAAATGCAATGAACATACTCTTATAGGGACAGGGATTTAGGTTGCTAATGGGCATGCAACACATCACATGCCTTGTGCTGGAGGGGAATTCAGCTAATGTGATTAAATAGATAGTTTGCATTTGATGAACTTTACAGAGGTTTGCCAACTAAACTAGATCGGGGAAATCATGTTTTCTATCACAATTCACATTAGATGGATTCCTAGATTGCTGAACTGAATTGAATATGGTTTACTGTTATTCGGTATAGTCCAGGCTTTTTGTATAGAGTGTGCTAAGCATAACTGGATTTTCTGACGAGAGAATGGTGTTACCGTTTAATCCTTCTAGTACATTATCAATACAACATGGTTACCTTGTGACCATGAAAGAAAATGTGTTACTTTCTTGTGCTACTTTCTTTCTGCTTCTATGAGATTTTTTCTTGGGAGTTGGGAACAATAAGATAAGTATTATACTACATTTTTGAAAAAGTTGTTTGCATTGTAATGTATGGCTAACATACAACAAGATGCTAGTAATCCACAAAATTTCTCATGTATTTGCTTTGTTTAAATTTTCTTTGTTGTGAAAATGCAAGATAAAATGCTGTTTTTGTTATATTTTCAACATAATTAAATTCTCTACATGAGATTTTTAGTGTACAAATAGTTGGATTTAACTTTGTTGAGTTGATTTTTGTTTTCATTATTCCAAGTAAATATAAGCTATTCTTTTAAGATTTAAGCATTTAAAAAAAACTTTATTCTTTAATTCTTTCGTAGCTTTTGTTAGCTGAAACTGTCTTTTTGTTCAACTTGTAGATCGCAGATTTCTGGAAGGAGGCTTTGATATTGAGTTCATTGCATCATCCAAATGTCGTCTCATTTTATGGTATAGTTCGTGATGGTCCTGATGGATCATTAGCAACTGTAACAGAATTTATGGTCAATGGATCGTTGAAACAATTTTTGCAGAAGAAAGATAGGTAGGTTTGTTGACCACCATGAGTCTAGTTTTACCCTAGAAAATTTAGTAACCCCCCCTCTCTCTCTGATAAATATGTATGTATCTTGTCGTCCCCCTTATCTCCTCTTTTTTGATGCCATCTCTATTATTTTGGCAATGTCTTAAGCATGAAATTCTAATGCTACATATCAAATTAAAACCTTCATTATACAGAACAATTGATCGCCGTAAAAGACTTATCATTGCAATGGATGCTGCCTTTGGGATGGAATACTTGCATGGGAAGAACATTGTTCATTTTGATTTGAAGTGTGAGAATCTGTTGGTCAATATGAGAGATCCTCAGCGGCCTGTATGCAAGGTATGCAGAAGTAGGTTGTGCTTGTATTACTGTTTCTTGTTGAGTTTGAACCAGGTAGATGGATTTCATCTTGTAATTCCATTTGGCCAGAAGTTTGTTTTCGATGATTGTTTAATTCTAGATAATTTTTTATTGTATTTTTTGGATTTCTGGAATATTTGACTTTCAGTTTTTGGAAGTTGTTAAGAAATAGAAATGAAGTTTGCTCTGGTATATCATTGAGTAAGAAGAGTTGGGGAAATAGGTCAAGGCTAGGGAGTATGTACTTTTGTCTGCATTGTATATACACAGTGTTTGGTTTGGATGTTGCATTGGAGTTCTTTTGTAATTGGATGAGGTTGTTCAACTTCTAATTGTAAGCAACGTTTAGTAAATTAAGTATGGATGGGTGCGTTGTTAAGCACAAAATACTTCTAATGGGTACACATATGATGCATGATGAGACTACTACGATAGTATCATATTTTTTTTCTGATAAATAATATCAATGATAGTATCATATTATGGAAAGACAAAAGTAGTCATGGAATACAGAAAACAAGCATGTAAATCATTTATTGAAAACAATTGCAATTCATATTTGCAATAGTAATTTTCTTACGCTTTGCTAAGATTTATATAGAAATTGTAGTATCTATTTATTTTTTGATTTGGTAACCGATCATTAAAAGATTAGAGGAATATAAAGCACATATGAGATGAAAGGTGCCAAGTGCCAACAAGGCTTTCTTTTCTTTAGAACCTCACCAATATTGATCTTCAAGTTTTGAGGTTGGAGGATGAGGGAGAAATTGCTGAATGAGACTTATATATTATACCAGGGTTGAGTGTTGTGGGTGCTAATGAATAAGGGGTTTTGTATCTTTACTGTGTTTTTACTTCCCTTATGTGATTTCTTACAACCTTTTCTTCTACCTTCTTATCCTTGTAATGAATTTTTATTTTTACCATAAAAAGATGCCTCACCATTTTTACCCAATGAGCCACTTTCGCTTCCATACACTCAATGATTGGAATTCTTGACTAAGCCTTAGCATTGAAAAGTTTTCCATTTCTCTTTTCCCATGTAGTCCATAATATAGTTTCCTTCTCACATGACATGATTTTCATTCCTTTCCTCAGTAGGCTTGGATGGGAAGAATTAATATGCCCACCAATTTGAAGGGTCCACTTGCACCACAACAAAAGAACTTTTCCTAAATTCTGGTTACAAAAAGGGGTAGGGGAATACCAAGTGGTAAGTAGTTTTTCTGCTTGCATTAAGAGAGAGAAATGCATGTAAATAGGAATCAGTTAAGTCTTTCTTAGAAGATTTCACAAGTCTTAATTTTTTGGTGATATACTTCCCAACAATAGGTCCTTACTTTGTGTGGCACTTGTCCACTCCAAATCTCTTTAACAGTGTGTAGAGAGTTACTTATTTAATCATGAAAATGATCCTGTATCTGATAGCATCAATTGAAAAACAATTTGGATCCATGATATGAGAAATTCCCTTGAATCTCTTTATTAATAAAAGTTTCTGTTATTTATCAAAAAAAAAAAAAATCCCTTGAATCATATTGAAGGGTTCTTTGGGGTAGGTCCCTGTAATACATGAGGTTTTACAAATTGCAAAAGGAAGGGGTTGAAGGATAAAACTAGAACTCAAAACAGTGACAAAAATAGTTCCCGTTTGGATTTTTTGAAGAAAAGGGTGGAGGAGAAAAAAACGAGATTTGCCTCAGATGCTCAAAGAGAAGATGTAATAATTAATAAGGGTGGGGAGACTGGACAAATAAGAGGTGGTGGTTGATCTTGGGAAAAATAGTGGAAACTAAATTCCAAGTAAGCAAGATATTGGGGTTATATTTTATAGGAGAGGAAGAATATGTGAGAAAAAATGTTCCGGGAATTGGAAGAGAGATCTCTATTGATCGAAGAAAGCTTAAAGGGAGACCTGAATTATGAAAGTTGTTAGGATTGGTGCTGGGTTGGGAATCTTAGAGGGGATGGCTGGACTTCAAAGTTCCTTGGGTTTTGGTAGTGAGCTTTGTTTTTTTTTAAGGGCTGGGGAAGAAAAGTATGTACTAAAAGGGGTTGGAGGGTATTGGTGGCATGGGTCTTTGGGTTTGGCTTTGAACTTTTTTGGGTGATATCTTGTCACCTTGTTTGTATCTCTTTTTTTCTTTAATAAAAATTTTCTTTTTATTTATTACCAAAAAACCAAAATTGAAATGATTTAGGTCCAACCCAGTATGATTTATTTCCATTCACAAATTTTCATTATACTTTAATTTATTTATTTTTTCCAAACCTATCACTCTTTTCCTGGATATTGAGTCATATTGAACTTTATCTCAAAGATACCTTCACAGTAGTCATGCTAACTAGCCCAATGTAAGATAAAATATTGTCATGAAGCATGGTTATACTGGGGGAGGAAAAGAATTTTTGTTGTTGCAAAATTACTGTTCACCACACAACATTATTAGCACTCAAATCTCTCCCTGAACAGTTAATACTTATTTAGGAGTTGGTCCACTGAAACCTCATTGCCAGTTGAAAATGTTAAATCATCCTAGTAGAAATCACTGATTGTAGATTTAGTTGAATTTCTTGTGAAAGGAAAAGGGGAGGAAGATAAAGATTTCAGTAGTAGAGAAGAAAAGAGAGGGAGAAAAGAGTAGGAAGTCAACCAGGAATCTTGAATTAACCCTAGCCACCAACCCCTCATTATATTTATACTTAACTTAAAGGATGAGATATTACAAGGATGCCCTTAGTAGGGCGGCTACTAATGTAGCTGAACAGTCACAACTTAAAAACATAAACTAATGGGCCTAAAGCCCAACAACTTCCTAACTAAATAGCTTAAAATAAGAATAAAAAACAACTAGGCCCAACTCAACAATCCTATAGAAATAGGATGAAAATCGAAAGCTAAATGCTTAAGAATTGTCTAGTAGATTAATACCTCCAATCATTTACCAATTTCATGAGAATTAAATATAACTATTACATGGCTAACCCCTCAATTTGTTTTCAAGACTTCCAGTCAAAAGTCTGATGTTTACTACTTGACCAAAATCTGACTATTTACTGCCCCAAATTCTAGATACCTTGCTTTCATTGGTCTAATCATTTTGAGAATTGGTACTTGCTTTTTTTTTTTGTTTTCTTGTGACAAAAATGAAGTATATGTCATTTAAGGAGATCTAAAAAACTTACAAGGGGAGGGGGGAGGCAGCGGATTATGGAGCTATAACAATGAGAAGAATAAATTTAACTGGCTGAGTAGGGATATTGTGGTTCATTACAACTGGGTGAAGAGGACTGATTATTCTTTTGATGATGGGTTAGCAAAGCAAGGGGTGGATAGGGTTTCGACTTTTGGGGCTAATTTTTGAATTTACCCTGTATTCTTTGGTGGGGAGTTAAGTCTTTTTACCACCCCTTTGTACCTAAGCTTCACATAGTTTCATATCTTTAATAAAGTTTCTTGTTATTGATCAAAAAAAAAAAAAAACTTACAAGGGGACAAAATTCCTAATAAAATCTATACAACAAGAAACTGCACAACTGTCCTTACTTGATGAGCATGTTTTAATGATGATTGATGCCATGGAACAATTTGTTGGATTTACATATACAGTCTTTCACAAACTATCCCAGAATATCATTAGCAAGGATCAAAATCTCGCAATGAATTGGTCCTTATCAGCCGATACAATGCGTATTGGCAGGGAACCGATATGTTTCTTTTAAGCCTTTTTTGTTTTTAAAAAAGAAACTTTGTTTTTAAATGTTAATAAACATTATGTCCAGCCCCTCTCTTTAATTTTGAGGAAAAGAACTAAAGCAGTAGGTTAAAAATGCCAATACACCCCTTCTGCTGTATTGAGGTGTATTGACATTTTGGACCCCCCTTTATCTTCCTACCGAAAAAGTTTGATGCCAAATTTATGGCAGTAAATTCTCTTTGATCTGATTGAGCACTTGGTAGCCTGCATTTTCTACTTGAGGAATACCACTTTTTCTTTTGAGCACTTATATCTTTGGTGCCCACTTCTACATCACTTGTGTGTGGGAGGGGAACTTTTCAGTTTCCTTAAAATTTAAGTGCATTCTGCTTTATGGTTATCAGGTATGATGGTGAGAGACGACTTGTTTTTAGCTAACATAATATTTGTGTCTATATTCAGATTGGTGATCTGGGCTTATCGAAGGTAAGACAACACACCTTAGTGTCAGGAGGTGTTCGTGGAACTTTACCATGGATGGCACCTGAGCTCCTCAGTGGTAAAAGTAATATGGTAACAGAGAAAGTAAGTCACGCTTAGCCTGATGGTGAAATATCAGCTTATATGTTATGTGAATGTCTTGTCTGTTGTATCTGCCTCTAAGTTTTGTTTTGCTGTCTCATCTTGTATTATACTTACATTTTCTGCTTTCCGGGATTAATATATGGTCTTATATCATGGTTTTGTTATTTTTGTAGATTGATGTGTACTCATTTGGGATTGTCATGTGGGAATTGCTTACTGGGGAGGAGCCTTATGCTGACATGCACTGTGCCTCTATAATTGGTAAGCACTATTTATCGAAATTTCAAGTTTCCAAGTTAACAAAGAAATATATCCTTGCTTGTGTCTTTGCTCATTCTTAGCTATAAAAGTTTTATGACTTTCAAGCACAATTGTGTTCAATTAGTTCCCAAACGGTGTACCTTTGTTGGTTTATTGTTAAGAGTAGATGATTCAGGGGTAGTTTAGTCTATTCGGCTTAGTTTATGTTAATTCTTATTTAACTAATCTGTCCATGTTTCAGTTTCTGTCCCCGCACTTAATTAGGAGCAGCAATGTCTTTGTATATATCTTGGAGGATAAGTATATTCTGGTTGCCTGGGGAGATTAATTCTTTTTCCTCTTTCTTTTTCACTCTCTTTCTCTCATTTCTATTTCTCCTCTGTTCGTACTGGTCTCCTTTCTAAATGGCTAAACCGAACTTTTTATTTTCAAGTTTTCTATCCTATGTATATGTTGGGAGCATCTGCTGGGGTTATTTTATGGCCAAGGAGATATTCCATTCTTTGAGTGGTAGGAACCATACACTTGTTCCGTGTACAGGGAAAAATCATCAACTATCATCACATGCTCCTTATATAAAGCTATATCCTTTGCTAAAGAATATGATGTGTTTTATTTAGAAACTTGCAGATTAGATTATGAAGTCTTTTACAGGTATTTTTATTTGAAAATTTTAGGAAGATTGCTAGTTATTTTAATTATTTTTCTTAGTATCTTAACTCAGAGCTGGCAAATGTTCATTTATGATGCGGAAGAAACATATCACTTGAATTAGCAGTAAATATGTAAGAGATTTCTTGGGTAAATAATGTGCTATGGCATTATGACATCATTAATGTGGATGAATTTCCTCAGAATTCTTATATGGATCATCAATGCATAAAAGAAGTCTATTAGGATATAGTGCATTCTACATTCTGATAATTAATGATCTATGCTCAACATCATAGTAAACCTTTATTGCTTCTGTTCTGTCTAAGGTGGCATTGTGAACAACTCATTACGTCCACAAATTCCAACATGGTGTGATCCTGAATGGAAATCGTTGATGGCAAGTTGTTGGGCTTCTGATCCAGGGGAGCGACCATCGTTTTCACAAATTTCACAGAAGCTGAGGAAAATGTCTGCAGCAGTAAATGTGAAATGATTCATTCATTTTTCATGCTGTGTATACCACTTATTGTTACCTAAAAGAATAGAGAACAGAGTTATAGATTTTGCAGTTTAAAGTCGCCTGCTCTTTTGGAAAATATGCTTAAGGCTAGTAGTACAAAATCATGCCTTTGATAGCCTTAGCAGAATCTTTTATTAGTTGCCATACATTGGTATTTTCTTTGTAGAGTGCAATTACATGTGCTCTAGATTGCCATGCATGGAGAAGGCCATATTATACACTGCAGGCTATTTATGCTTAGTCACAATGTGAGTTTGCATCTTTTCTATTATGGGTTAATTTTCTTTCTCTGGATTTCTTATCATGAACGTGAAATGTTCTCCACCTTCTTTTGCAGGCTCTCATTATTTTGGATTTGCTTAGGGCAATTGTATAAATCGTCCAGATGTGGGTGACTCCTATATCTCAGCTTTCTTTATGGAAAAGTAACTGGTATGGAAAGATGTAAATAAGTTTTGTGGTAATCAAAATGTTCTAAGCTCCCCATTGAGAGGGAAAAATGATTTAATTATTCTTAGGTTTCTGGACAGATCATTAGAACTGAAAATTTTGGTATATTATTTCTTTTTGTTTTTTCTTCCCCCTTTCCTGATATATTTTGGAAATGTATAATGAAGGATCTCTATTTTTATCTTTTTTTATATATATTTATATTCAGGCAGGTGTATACTTCGTGACGGGAAAAAAGGTTAATTTATTTTGTAAGTAGTAAGTAGAAAAGTTGTTTATTGTATGGAATGTTCTTCCATCACCTTTGATTTTTTGTGGACTTTATATATTAATTGGTTGGTTTGATGATGATGCTGTCAACTTCGAGACCGGATTGGCTGGAAACAAAATCACGCACACTGGGCTGGGCTGTCTATCACAGTGAACACACCAGTGAACATTGGCGTGTAGTGTTCACTACAAGCGCTTGATCTAGATCGAAGAAACTAGAGGGGTAGGCACATGCACAATATCCGCTAATAACAAGATTTCTAAACCACCAGTTGTATGTATGGTATTCTGTAAATCTTTCTCTACTTCTCCGAGCCAAGTTTGCCATGAAATCCTTTCTTCTATTAGCTTCTCTATAGCAGTGTTGCTTGAGGACGTTCCAATCTCTATTTAAAATTTTAGACGGTCAGGAGATGCCAGTTGCCATCACCGTTTCTGCTAAGAGGTTGAACTGTTGAAAGTGAGTCGGAGTCTGACTTCAAGATTACTTTTCTGTATGTATCCTTTCTCCAAGCTTGATGGTTTTGGACGCTCAATAGTGAAAAGTTCAGTATCAACTATATTGATCTACTTCCAAACTTGTTGGCAGCAATTAACGTTCAGGAACCCAAAAGAAACAATCTAATGAAGATCATCGTAGCATTGATATTGGTCGTCAGATATTAATCTAGTGAAATAAATAAATAAATAATTAAAATGCATCATAAAACATAAAAAACATAACGAAGCATTAATAGATCCTATATAATTGAAAAAATTTAGCATTAACAGGTTCTAAGAAAATATGCAATAAGACAATAAAACTAGGATATTAAAATAACAAGCAGATCTTGCACCAATATGGCATCTCCATAATCTCCAACCAAAACATCTCATGGAAAACTGGTACGTTATTTTGTAGTTCTACTGATTAGTATGCCAATAAGGATTTTTTTTTTCTCTGATGAACATGAACAAAAAATTGATTTCCGTAAACCTTTCTACTTCTGTGTTTTTATTTATTTAGCTATTGTTTTTGTTGTGGCTTTTTTTAGGTATAAATAACATTGGGTTAATTGCTGAAACCTACCCTGAAGTTTTTGACCTTTTCTTAAACCTCTACTGAAGTTTGGTCATTGCAATCACTTCCCCTGAACTCTGTCATACAGTTGCAAGTAGATCCCCTCTTATGAAAATGTTCAAAATATGCATACAATTACTATTTAGGTTGGTTTCTACAGAAAAAACAATCTAAACTTTATAAACAACAACAAAAGAAAGAGAATTTAAAGTTGAAACTTTAGCTTTGAGCAATTAATATGGAGGGCAATAACATTTCAATTTGATATTTGAATTAAATTTGTTATTTATGTAGGTATGCATATTATTTGGGCTTTCTAATTAAGCTAAGCTCAATAAAATAGCCCAAATTTATTAGAAATCAAACCAAATCGTTATATTATGATTTGGTCTGGTTTGGTTTGATAACTTCTCAAATCGTAATTTACTAGTTTGGTCTGAGATTTTCTCCAAACTGGGACACCTATCTATATCTATACCAAGGATAAAAATATTGATATGGTATGCCTAATACCGCCAAGCTAATTCTACTTTCATGTCAATATATGTAATAAATAACACTTTATTAACATAAATGTTTACATTCAAACTACAAGTTAAAAAGAATAATATTAAAAATTAGCATTTTATAAATCAAAAGAATAAATAATTTATAAATTTACATATATATCAAAAAAATAATTTTAATTTAAAAAATTTTCACAAATTTTTATAAATTATTAATTAATATTTTAATTTGCATTTAATATCAATGTATTTACTATTTATAAAAATAAAAATATTTTTGAAAATATAATATAAGTTGAATCTATCAAATCCAATAATCTACATTTATATAAAAAAATAATTTTTTAAAATTTAGAAAATTTATAAATAAAAATATTAATAATGGAATAATTACTTTAGTAATTAAAATTTATGAATTTTCATATGATATGCATCTTCAAAAATTTACTAGATTTCATATATTTTAAGTTAAGTTTATATATTTTTATAAATTATTAATTGATATTTTAATTTACACTATAATAACATACTTATTATTTATAAAAATAAAAATATTGTTTACCAAACATTTGAGAATTAATTTTTTAGTTGAATTTTTTTTATTAATGTTAAAAAATAAAATAATAAAATAGAAAAAAATAATATAATAATTCAAATATAATATTTTTATATGTATTATGCCTTACACTTTAATGGATAATAAAATAATAATGACTTTTTGCATGTATTAATTAATATGTGCCTTGGACTCTTGCTTGATGCATTATTAATAAAATTTTATAATATCTGTGTATCCTACAATACTAATTATAATATATTTCTTCATATATGTACCATCTAAATATACAATTCCTATGAATTTGTATGCATTTCTTAGCATATTTGAGTGTTTCCATATTTTTCGTTCGTATCCATGCATTTCCCATGCGTATCAGTATCCCAATTATTTGATACAATACCCGATACTGATACTTGAATCATTGATCTATATTGGAAAGAGAAAAGAGGGGAGGTGAAGGGTTATCTTATCACAAAGCTCACACAGACCTCCTCCTCTCTTTTCTTACACATGCGGTTAATTTTTTAAATTAAGTTACTAAGAAGTCAAAATTAAAACACTCCTAGGTCTTAATTGTCCCTATTAATCCATCATTACTCAAATAAAGACCCTTTTAGGTTTTAATTGCTTTTAATAAAATCCATTATTTCTCTCCAATAAGATCAATCTCTCTCTCTCCCCCCCCCCCAAATAGTCAATATTTGTAACCTCTTCCCTCATTAAATCCTCAAATTACTCTTAAATCTCCTTGGTTCTCTTAACCCTTTCTGGCTCTCTCTAAGGGGATGAGGCGAGTAAGAAAACCCTTTTGGTATGGCTTGGAATAGAAGCAATGAGGATAAGTTTATTAAAGATTTTGAGGATGGTTATAATTTTGAAGGTTTGTTTGGGAGAAGAAAGTTGAGAAACCTGGTTGACTTCTCTGTAGATAATGCGTACAGGTGGAAGGGAAGGTGTTAAAAGTATCAAAGGTAGAGGTAGAGGGAGTAAGAGGAGGATTGGAGGAACCTGGTTCGAGTTGGTATTGGACTCTGAGTTTCCTTGGTTGTTTTCTCTAAGCCCTTGCAAAATCAATGGGTTGGGCTGATTCCGGATCTAAGTGTTTGTTGGGTTGATTCTGGGGCAACTTCTTTTTTGGTGTTTTGATGGGCTATTTTTTGGGGTTGGGGCTCCAAGTTTTTTGTGGTGCCTCTTGTAGTTGTAGTACCTTTTTCCATCTCCTCCTTTTCTTTTAATGAATTTTTATCTATTACCAAAAAAATAACAACCATAAGCCATCATAGTGGCCATTAGAAGAAACCCCAAAACTATCTCCAACCCAAGTTTTAAAGAATAGCTTGAATTTTCAATCGCAACATTGGAGTTGTTATTAGTAATGACAACTCTACTAGGTTTTGGCTAGATAATTGGAAGGCCCTTATCAATTCAGTTGATGAAAACTTAGTCTCAAATATTGATCTAAAAGTGAGTGAGGTGATTGACAAAGAATGACTCACTTGGGATGCACCAAAAATTAGAAACATTGTTCCCTCTTCAGTATGAAACAAGATCAAGCCCATCTTTATCCCTTCGGGTGATGTGGAAGATAAATGAATCTGGAGGCCCAATCTGAGTGGGGAATTCTCCATTAAATCTGCATATAATGAGGCATGTTTAATGCATGGTCATGACTTGAGATCTATGGATGAAATAAATAAAATATGGGGCATGAAAACCCCTCCAAAATACAAGTATTTCCTTTACCTGCTTCTCAATAACGAACTTCCCACTAAGAAATTGCTAATCACAAGAGGGATGGATATTGATGGATCTTGTGAGATTTGTGGGGAAGAAGAAGACATGGACCATATCTTTATAAACTACCCGATTGCCAAACAAGTTTGGTTGGGTACTAGAGACTCTGTTAAAGTTCCTAGCGACCTAAATGGTTCTGTCCTCAATTAGTGGAACCTCGTTTCTAATAATGAAGGTGGGGGTTCAATTAGTTGCCCGTATAGAAAGAAAAAACTTATGTTGCTTCTCTGGCAACTTTGGAAAAACCGTAATGATAGGGTTTTTAATAAAAGAAATGTGGCTCCTCTCATTATTATTATGAGAGCACGAAATTCTTGGGCTGAGATCCAAGTTAGTGAGGAAAGGGATGTGATTAATTAGAGGAGAAGAGAAATTGTTCCTATTAGATGGTCAAGTCCTGGATTAGAGGTCATTAAAGTCAATTTTGATGCCTCTTGTATTAATGGTAGCTTTTCGATAGCTTGTATAGTTAGTGACCATATGGGCCGAATATTGGACTTCAAGGCTTGTAAGTTAGGCATTTCTATTGTCAATGTGGTAGAGGCATGGGCTTCGTGGGAAGCCCACAATGTTGCTCTTAATTTTCCTAATAGGTTCATTATCATTGAGGGCGATTCTAAGCTGGTGATCGGCTATCTGAAGAGTGCTACCAACCCCCCATGGAGAGTGAAGCCGATTATTGAAGGTTGCAAAGTGTTGTTTGAGAGACTTGGTGGATGGTGGATTACCGTCATGTCTTCAGAGAGGAGAATATGGTTGCAAATTGGCTTGCTAATAATGCACATTCTAATGAAGTTTGCAATAGTTCCACTCCTAAGGATTTAATTGTTATTTGTTGTGTTAATTTTTTGGGACGTGCTACCCCCGTTCTATGTAGCCCCATCTGGTTCTATCTAAAGAAAAAAAGATAACATCTGCAATCTGAAAATTGTGGCAAGGAATTAGCTGATCCTGTGTGGCTAATGAAAAATGATAGTTGAACAAAGATTGTGGTGTTGTTACCTTCACACCAATTGAGGTAAGGTCATCCACTTCAGAATTTCCTTCCTTCTCTACTTTGAATAGAAATTTGTTTAGGTTTGGACTGGAAAATTTGGATTTTGACATTAGTTTGTGTCTAGACCAGTGCCCATGTTTTAGGGTTGGGCTTAGAATAGCTTTTAACTTGACCCACCCCATCTAATTGATAACCCTTCTTTATTAGAGAGGGTAAAAAAAGGGTTGAAAGTGATCTAAGAGGAAATAGAGGATTTAGGGCATGTTTTATTGGTTCACGGGAATTGGAGTTTAGAATCGGAATTGGAATGGGTCATTCTGATTCCAACTATTTGGTTGAGCAAAATCATAATCAAATTCCCATTCCTGCTATAATGGCATTCCCCCTGTTTGAGGGAATGGCCATTCCCTCCACTTCCCTTGAGAATAAAATCCCATTCTAGTTTATTCCAATTCTGGTTCCAATTCTTATGCGGAACTATAGACTATGGGGTTTTGGTTCTAATTTTGACTCGCGATTGGAGAGAGAGATTTAAGAATGATTTTATTAAATAGAGTAATTAGTGGTAGATTTTATTAAAGAAAATTTAGACTTATGATGGGAGTTTTTGTTGTGACTTTTTGTATTTTCAATAATTAAATATAAAAATAATAAGATTGGAGTTTTGGGAATCATTAGTTGTATCATTAGAATCCTTTAGTAATTGCATGTCATTGATGACCAGACCAAGGGGGTTTCTCATATTCCATTGGTACATCAATATCTTTACCGACTAGGCCAACTGCTTTTAGTAGCATCATCCTATTTGGAGTTTATTGATTGCAATAGTTATTCTAATTAAGATCACGCGTACAAAGGTTTAATCCATGAGAAACTGAAAAACCAAAAAATGAACCGAACCAAGAAAACCGAACTAATCGGTATATACATTTATATGTATAGTTTATATATATTTTAAATATATGTCACATATTTTCTATATATTATATATAAATATATACATATATTATATTTATAAATATATTATATATTTTTATAATATTATAATATATTATATATCATTTATTATTTATAATATAATATTATATATATTTATATAATATATTATAAATAAATATAAAAATAAAAAAACCGAAGAACCGAATAGGTCAAAAACCAAAACCGATGGATTGGTTAAACAGTGGTACCGGTTTAGTTTCGGTTTGGAGAAATTGAAAAACTAATAGGACTAGTTCAGTTTGAAAAAATTGACTGAACTGTCTAGCTAGTTAAAGGATGTGGAGAGAGAATGAGCAGACTTTTTTAAGCGCCAACCAAAGTGGTCATCTAAAAGATTTTGTAATCCTTTCTTTATTTAAAAGGATAAATTGCTGAAACTTCCCATGAAGTTTCTGACTGTTGCTGAAACCTCCCCTAAAGTCTGGTAATTACAATCACCTCCCCCTCAACTTTATGACATAGTTGCAAATAGACCCCTTTTGTTAAAATCCTTTAATAAGAGGCATGAAAATGTCCACAATACCCATACAGTTACTATTGAGGCTGATTTCTATAGAAAAATAATACAAACTTTACTAGCAACAAAAAAGAGAGTTTAAAGTTGTATGAAGGATTGATATGAAAGGCAATTTTGAAAAATAAATCAATTTTGGAAAAATAAGATTGGAGAGGTTTCGGGTGGCGGTTAATATGAAGAAAAAATTGAAAAATAAATATTTTGGGCAAAAGCAACGGCATGAGTATTTTGGGCATTTTTGTGCCCTCTTGTTAGAGGATTCTAATGGAAATACACACTCAGTTTGATCTGCAGAAACTATTGAGAACTAAATATGAGATTATTGCTCTCAGAAAATGGCATTTAACTATTTATCAAACACATTGTTCCTTCGTTCCCCTTACATTGACTAAACCTCTGTATGCATGATCTTAATTAGAATAACTACTGCAATTTTTTGTTTCGAATATTTGCTAACATATGAAAGCTTTCATTAATCCAAAGTAATAAAATACAATTAAATCACAAACGTCTAATTTTGATGACAAATTGTCTTTCAAAGTTATCAAGAGTTCAACTCAATACATGAACATATTTAAAAATCATCTGTAAGCCATCATGGTATAACCTATTGGAATATGATAATTGTTACCCATTTATATCCCAATAAAGAAGGAATTAATTAAAAAAGTAGAATATATATGTCCATAGCCATAATAACTCGTGACGTTAGATCATAGTTCCAATTAAGTATAGAGAAGCAGTTTGTAAGTCATGGGTATATATGTTTTCAAAGTCCAACCCTAGCTAGCAACCCTCAGACCCCAACTAGACCATATTCGAGTTCTCTTGAAATCCTTAATTTTTTATACTCAAAGTCAACTCAATTTAGCCTCAACAACCTGAAATGAAGAATTAACAATAAATAACATATGGTTCCTTGGTGTTAATCAAACATGTGTCCCCATTGATCCTCAGCCAATAACATCTTCCATGGATGGGTCTGTAACCCCTATTATTATTTGGGATATGGGAACATAAAAGTTTAGGTATCTCCTGCTCCATCCACTTAGTTTATATGAAACAAAACATTTCAGCTTTGCACTCTCTTCTTGGCTCATTATGTAAGTGTTATTCCTTTACCTTTTAGTTTGTTGTTATGCAAACAAGCATCTCTCTCTCTCTAAATCTATATATATATATATATACCCATTATACCTACCCTTAATTGTGACATACCCTTGTAATGGTACATCTGTTTAATTGCTTGCAATTGGTTGATTTTATGCCTATTTGCTTTGAAATCTTTGATTCATTTAAGGCTCAGTTTGGAAGGAGTACAAATATAAATATATACAGTGCAAATGCATACAAAATAATATAAAATATAAGGTTTTGCACTCTACATATTTGTATTTATACTCCTTCCAAACTGAGCTTAAATGTTGGGCTCAATTTGAGAAGAGTGCAAATACAAATACAAATTAATATGTATAATGCAAAACGTTATATACGGTATTTACTAAACTTTGTATTTAATTTGCACTCATCCCAAACTAAGGTTTAAAGTATTATAGATCAATTGTACGCTTAACTTCTCACTAGAAAATTGGAGCATTTGGAGAAAGAACAAACTAACATAGCATATACACCGACCACACACAATTACTAAGCATGCAGTCAGCAGTAGTAGTTGTTGCTGATGTAAATCACAGAAGTCAAAAATTATACTATCTCCAATTATGCGATGATGTACGAGTAACAGAATTGTCTCTTGGGAATTTGGGATGGTCAAACAATATCCGCGCGTACAAAATTGGATGATGAACTCAAGTACTTCCATTCCATGTCCCCCAACCCCAGCAAGAAAACCTCATTTTCCTGCAAATAAAAATGAACCAATATGAAGCATTCCTAGCTAGAGATTTGTCGGTTCAGTATGCGTTAAACTTGAAGCTAAACCAATTAACTTATTGATTCTGACCTAATCCTTTCAGTGGTCACAGATGTGCAATCAATGATTTGACAAAATCAAAATATAAGGTAGCTACAAATTAATTAAATCATGGTCCCATGGTTATGAGCACATTAACAACTAAAACAAATTATCTAGACTTGAAATCTATATAAACAGGTATTGTTTGCTCTAATCTGAACCTTTGAATCATGCAATCAATCCACAAAATTCCTAGGGTGGTTAAGGAAAACCTAAAAGAAGATTTATTGAAGAGGCCCCTGTCCAGTGGTTGCAATATATATAATTAAGTTTTTCTTTCAATCTATTGTATGGATCTCCAAATACTGAAAGAAGTGTAAGCAGTTGATCTGGATTTATGGAGAGCTTAACTCTCATCTTTAATTTGGTTGAAGTGACAAACTATAATTATTAAGGGAATACCCTCTTCATCATAGCAATGAAAGTGCCCACTCTGAAAAAATAGTTAGACAAAAAATCAGATTTATTTCCTTTGAAAGTTATATCCTAACAGTGAATAAATGGCAGAAATGGCAGAGTTAGACAAAACATCAGATTTCCAAAAAATAATGGCAGAAATGGGAGGGCACCTTATTCCAGAGTTGCACTTACGTGAGGGTGCCCTCATTCTAGCCTGGATCTTTAATTAATTACATATTGATGACAACTTGTTATTTCTGAAGTTGTATATATTGTAGATATTTTATTCACATCTGGCTAGAAAGGTCTGAGATTCTTTCTACTTAATATTTGTTCCATTAACAAATTCAAAGTTCACCTGCTTAAAAGCAAAAAGTTATGTGGGCAATATCTAATATTGTGTATAGCTAGCCAAGTCAAAGTTTAGGATGCAGATAATCTGCCAAAGAAACTCGGAAAAGTTGCAGAAAAAGAGAATGTAGACCTATTAGAACCTATGTACTCTATCCTGGTTGGAAAGATAGGCAATAACAGAGGAAGTCTACTTAAAAAATCCCTACATAAAAATTCTTTGATTGCTTGATCACTAAGGCTATGTTTGGTTTGAAGGAAAAAGTAAGGAAAGGAAGGAAAAAGTAGGAAAACCTGTACAAAGTTTGTAAAGCTTTCTTTACCTTTCCCTATTCTTTCCTTCAAACCAAACACAGCCTAAAAGTCCATAATGTTCAATCACTTGTTACCAACAAATTAATTTTAACCCCATGTTGTTAATGTAGGGTAGTTGATAAAATTAACCCACCCCATCCAAAACTATGAAAGGTTTGGTGAAGAATTGACAGTCCCTATTTGTCCCATGTTTTTCCATCCTCTTTCACATTTAAAGGATCAATATATACCATTGTGGATAAAATTCTATTTATGTTGAGCCTAAGGGCTACCGAAAAAATAAATAAAATTCAATTTATGTTGAACCTAAGGCTGTGTTTGGTTGAAATGCAATTTTATTTGCACTAGTATACAAATGCATGGGAGTGCAAATGTAAAAAATGCAAATTCTTGTTTAATTTTGTTTTGGATTTACATTATTCTCCTTCATGTATTAAGTTACTTCATTTGTACTGTAATCAAATAAAATAATTTAAAATTTGAAACAAAAATAGGTCAGAATTTACACTCAAATCATTTGCACTGCCATGGTTTTGCATCAATGCAAATTTATTTGCAGACAAAATGATCAATTTGATCATATGTACCACATAATCATATTGTACGACCACTCAATTTCTTTCCAAGTTTTATTTAACTTTTGTTTCCAGTTAGCAATTCCTCGAGACAAGTCAACAAGTTTTGTGATTGCAGATTTACTCTGGAAATCGCATGTTGTTGAAACAGCTTTTGCTTATTCAGAAAAAAAAATTCTGATCTCAGAAATTCACTGAAAAATGCATATACTCATGTTGGCAAGCACCCCTTAATAAGCTAGCCTAATTTCTAGAAATTCAATTTTAAGATTGGGCACACAACTGACAATTTATGCCCATATATCCAAATATTTAATTAATTACCTTAGACAAAGAGAACCAAGAAACATATTAATTATGTCCTGATTTATCAAGGGTAGTTTTGTCCATCCAAATTACTAATATAATAATTCATCTTCTTCAATACTTCTGCTCTCTAGTAAATATTACATTTAACAGAAGAAAAGAAAAAGTAAATACTACATTCTTTATTTGTATACTAGTTAACTATCCTCATATAATCATATTGTTTTGAAAGCCTATTATATATCCTCATATTTTATAATTTTTCCCTTATAATATATATTACATTGCATGCTATTATTTATGGGGAATTTTCTTTCTTTTCTTAAAATTCTGAACTCACCCTTTCGAGCAGATAATCGACTATATTTGGCAGCCAAAACTTTCTGAAAAAAACAAAAAGATGTTTGAGGTTCTCCAAGACATAATAAGGGGCTTAACTAGTATTAGTTAAGTAAACTATCCAGATTTGCAATTGTGCTAAGTTAATTTCAAGGGTGGCTTTTGATCCTTTAGTATTCTAGCAAGTTAAGTTCCGTACACCGCTCTCTCTCTCTCAAATTTCTTCTTCTAAATCTCTAATCAATCCAATGTTCATATTAATAATAAATCAACTTTTACTTAAAGTCAATATATATGTACTCACATGAAACTTAACTCCAGCCTTTTCAGATCTTGACAGAGCATAAATCCGATTGAGATAAATCATTATAGTGAACCGTGTCTATCTCAATCGCACCAAATGAAGGAAAGAAAGCGATTGGTAGGTAGTTGGCACCGGTGGATGGCATTGTCGAAGACTCTAAGTAACAATACTAACTGCTATTTTTAACTTCATTTCAAGAGTCAATATTTTGTCCAAACGCTGCCCACTTAAGAATTAGACCTCAAAAGTCATACCCTTTTTCTCTTGTCTTGCTCCAAATTAAAATTATGAGCGTGTATAATCAATTGTAACAGGGGTAGATCTATGATGAGAGGATTGTTTGCTCGTTCAAACATTGGTTGAGTTATTCCCTTCCCATGAATTTAAACGTCCTATATATGTTTAAAAATTTTATCAATTATCAGTTACTTTTCTTTTCTTTTTTGGGCTAGTTGCATGTATTGTTTTAAATTTCATTGTTATTTGTAAAATTTCAATATGGGTAAGCCACAACACATTAAAACAAACATTTCACTCAAATTTGTGTGGGGTAAAGTTTTGGAAACTTTCTGTGAGGCCCGTAGGCACGGCCCAAGTCCGTGGTAGGTGGTACTATGCATGGTTTTTAAAACCGAACCAGTGACTGAACCGGTCAATGCACCATTTTCTGGTTCGACAGTTCAACCGTTCAGGTCGAGTGGTTCGACCCATGACATCATAAATAAATAAAAAACAAATAATGTTTATATATAATAAAAAATACCATAGAAATTTAAATAAAATACAAAAAATACACAGAAAAATATAAGAAAAAGAACAATATATGAAAAAAATAAAAATAATAAAATACAAAAAAAATATAGAAAATTTTCCAAAAATAAGGATTAATCAAGGCACAGTGAAGGGGCAGCTCTTAATCAGTTAATTGATTGATTCAGTTGAATCAAGAGCTCCCTCATCAATCAGTAAAAATAAGGATTATGGAATTAAGTGACCCCTTTAGAGTCATTTTCTTTCAATCTCAAGTTGTCTCTAGAAATCATACCAAAGAAAAAAATCTCTAGAAAAATTAATTCATGCTTACTAAACAAGCATATATATATATAGGGTTAATGACAACAAATTCCTTGACGACAACAAATTATACCATTCTAGCAGGTCCAAAGAATTTAAAAAATCAATTAAATAAAAAAAATTATACCTTCAAGGATTCGCCGCCGGTGGGCTCAAGCAGTCCGCCATTGCAAGTCAACGCTGCAAGTCGCTCGCCATCCACCGTTGCAAGTGCTTGGGTGACTTTTCGCCGCTACAAGTTCGCCAGTCGCCATCAGATGCCGGAGTTGATGGCTGCCATAGCTGGTAGGGTGTGAAGGTTGAAACTTGAGAGTTGAGAGGACTGAGGAGTGACTGGGTGAGGAGGGAACTCAGGATTCGGGAACCCTAAAGGCTAAATCGAATAAGGGATTGTGATTGGGATTCGAAAATCGTGGGATATAACTGGCATATTATTTTTTTTGTTTTTTTATTTAAAACATTAAAAATAAAAATATTAACACACGAACCACTGCCCGAGTTGAACGGTTTAGCAGTCCGACTGTCCGGATCAACGGTTTTTTTGACTTTTCAACATTTTTTTCAATTTTTTGATTTCTAGTAAAACCGGACCTAGATGGCTGAGCAGTTACCGGTTTTTCCGGTCTGGTCCGGTTTAAAAACCATGGTACTGTGTCCTAGAACGAACCTGAGAGTTTTCGGTGATAAAAACCGGTTTGATCATTGAACCAACCAGCTTGATTAATCTGTGCATGAAGTACCGCTAAACATGGATGAAAGTTATTGAGAACCTCGGGCCAGCCTTGATGGTTTTCTCCCTACAGGATTAGGATTAGGATGCAGGAAACCATTTATATATATATATATATAGGTATGCCTTCCTCGAAAAAAGGTATGTGTAATACAATCCTCTTCCTCTTTTACCTTCTTGCTTTCTTGCGTTCCAACCTCCTCTGCTTAGCCTAGCAACCCATTACCTACCTACTAATTTAAACATTAGAGAGCTCACCCTAGAGACATACCTTAGGACTCTACTTTCTTGTAAGTCTTCAGAAGCAATTCGGTTCATCCACTCACCTCAGTTCATTCTCATCCCTCCTATTTATCTATTCCTTGAATTCAAAATAGAACAGATTGGCATCATTTGTAGGAGCTATGAAAAAAAAAGCCACAGCATCATCCTTTCGAAGACAAGCATCAACACCAACAAGGATTCCTGGAACTAGTCCCTTTGTTAGCAGGTCTCCACAGCCGAAAAGGAACAACATCATAACTTAACACCACAAAATCCCCAACAACCAGCTCAAGAGGTTTGATCCATCACACAGGAACAATTAGAAAACTTCCAACGTCAAGTTGACGACCTCCTTGCCCTTTTGACTTGCAACCATAAAGCACCTCAGCAACAAGGTTGGAACCCTAACCCCCAATAACCTTACAATTAAGTAGAATAGCCGCTCCAAAATAACCATAACCATTGGGCCTCTGGTGATTGAGTCTATCGTTTAGAATCCCAACACGATTAGTAGCAGCACTAACAACCTTTGGACGATGCTTGGAACCCACCAAGGGGGCACCATCCAATCCGAACCCCCTCTAATAGTTAATAGGACCAGATAAAATCAGTTATGGATACGTATATTCAGTCCCCAAAATCGGGATGGATGTCAAACCTCGACGAGGAGCTGAAAGACATGCAACCTTGGCTCCTAGAGATTGACGAAGGAAGAAAATCACGACTCAACCTCGAGCAATAGTTATCCAAGGATCCACCTTTTATAGTGTACATCCCTAATGAATCACTCCCAACAAACTTCAAGAAGCCAAAAAGGTATATAACTGACCCCCTATCATATTATATACATGTTGGAGTAATAAGGCTAATTTTATGTTATGACTGTGAATTTTTCAAGGACTGGTGAAGGCAAATCTACTGCCTCATCTAGAGCACAAGAAGTGTGCAAGGCATGTCTTTGCAAACTAGAAGAGGAAATGTAAAATTAGGGAGTTGCAAAGACAATTTTGGATGTGTGCTAAGACCACTACACTTGTTGTCTTTCAATTAAAATGGAGAAGTTAGGGATGTTGAAGCCTAGTGCTAAAGAAGATTTGTTGAAAGTAGATCCTATGGGTTGGTCAAAGACTTATTTTTAGACATTATCGAAGTGTGACCATGTTGATAAAAATATGTCTAAGGCATTCAATGGAGGCATCATTGAGTTTAGATATAAGGTAATTATTTCAATATTGGAGAATATCAGAGTGAAGATAATGTGAAGGATAGTGGAGAGAAAAAGCTTTGCCTCCAGGTTCAAAGGATGGTTTGGAACCAATATATGGGAAATGATAGAGGAATACAAGGAAGAAAGTGCCCAAACTAAGATTGGTTTGGAATGGGGGGTCAGGGTATGAAGTCCAAGTAGGTGTAGACAAATATATTGTTTGCATGGTAAAGTAGACCTGCACCTGCGGAAGGTGGGACTTGACTAGCATACCTTGTCCTCATGCCATATGTGCCATATTACATAGAAAGAAAAACATAGAGAATTACGTGGCACATTATTATAGTAACGATGCTTTCATGAAGACACATTAGTATGCCATACAACCAATGACAAGGATGAAGTTTTACGCCAAGTCCACTATCGAAGCACCTGAGCCACCAACACATAGGAAGAAGAGGGGAAGGCTTAAGAAAAAGAGGATTCCAAAGGAATGGGAGGCTCCTTAAGGTATAAGGCTTGGTGGGAGAGGCAAGATAATGACATGTCAATATTGCCACAAACATGGACATAATCAGAGAACATGTCATGTTAAGTAGAGTGAGAAGCTGAAGGTATATTATTTAATTATATGGTTATTTTAATTTTGTTTATTTCTTACCATGATTAATCCTCTATTCTGATATAAGTTGTTTCAGGGTCAAGTTCAGGGGTAGGCTAGGTTTTGGTTCAAGCTAGGTCTGGGTTAGGTTCTGGTTCGAATTGGGTTCAGGTCCAGGAAGGGTCAATGGTAGGATGGATTCTAGTTCAAGTTGGGTCAGGGTTATTTTCAGGGGTAGGCTATGTTTAGGTCCATGTAGGGGTCAAGGTCAGGTAGGTGTCAGGGTCAAGGATAGGGTGGGTTCTGGTTCAAGTTGGGTTAGGGTCAGGTTTAGGGGTAGACTGTGTTCAGGTCCAGGTAGGGGTCAAAATTAGGGATAGGGTGGCTTCCGGTTCATGTTGGGTTCAAGGTCAGGTTTGGGGATGGGGTAGGTTCAAGTCCAGGAAAGATTAGGGGTAGGCTAGGTTCTGGTTCAAGTTGGGTTAGGGTCAGGTTCAGGGGTAGTCTAGGTTCAAGTCCATGTAGAGGTAAAGGTTAGGGTGGGTTCTAGTTCAAGCTGGGTCATGGTTAGGTTTAGGGATAGGCTGGGTTTAGGTCCAGGCATGGGTCAAGCTCAGGGGTAGGTTGGGTTCAGGTTCAAGTTGGGTTAGGGTCAAGGGTAGGCTGAGTTTAGGTTTAGGCAAGGGTTAGGGTCAAGGGTAGACTGGGTTCAGGTTCAAGTTGGGTCAGGGTCAGGTTTAGGGGTAGGTTGGGTTCAGGTCTAGGTAAGGATAGGCTGGGTTTTGGTTCAAGTTGGGTCAAGGTCAAGTTCAGGGGTAGGCTGGGTTGTGTGTATGGGTTTGATAAATTATTTATTCCATTGGTTTATAAAATACTAATTTTGAATATTATTCTTTTTAATTTATAGTTGGAGTTGTTGAACATATGTGTATATTGTTTGTTTAGATTGCAAGTAAATATTAATATTAAAAAAATTAATTTATTTCATTTATTTTCATCAAATAGAAGTGGCTTTGGGGTTAAGATGCCTGCACTCTTAGGCACTAGACGACCTGGGCTTTTGAGATTAAATCATGCCAGGTCCCCTTTTTATAGTGAAGCACTCAATCACATTTGTTGTCAAACTTAGGTTCAATATGCTGTTGTGTCAGACTGTATTGGCTGATATGATGGTATATCGGATTGATACGTACAATTGGCACAAAACAATGCCAACCATAATGTATCTCATATCAACCCCTACGGATAGCGATACAATATGCCTCATATTGAACATATCGTATCAATATTTTAATCATTGTCTAATATCTAATCTGATACCTTGTAGTCCCATATTTATTCAATTAAGGTCATAAATGATAGAAATGACTTCAATTGTATTGTTTTTTTGCAACCAATGACTATGACATTAAGGCTTTGTTTGGTTTATTCACAAAAATTCTTAAGAACTTTCTTGAACTTTGGTTTCTTATTTTCTATAATCCAAACATAGCCTAAAGTTTAAAATCTGACAAAAAGTAATAAAAGTAAATAATATCATGAATTAACATGGTTCAGTATGAAATAGTATTTCATAAGAGAAAAAGGGTTTCCCACAAACTCTTAATTGACAAGATGGGGTGTTCTGAGGGAAAATAGTATGAAAATGAAATAGTATTTCATAAGACAACTGGCGTTTAATTTGGCTACCTGGCAGTGTGCCTGCACTAGGAGGCTCATGCTTTCTTCCAAGTGAGAGATATTGGCTTTGTTGGCTTTGTTGCAATAACAAGGTAAACTGCCTTAACTATGTCGGAAGGTTAGCTTGTTTGAAGGAGCGCCCGTCCCGCATTGTCTAAGTCTGATGAGGGTATGAGACCACACTCGGAGGTATATGGTATCATTCTGAGATCAAATTCTCTGACTTGTCGGAGTAGAGATCTGGGATCAAATCCCGCTGCCACCAGGGGTTGGGGAGTTAAGGGAAAGGGGATGGGCTACTTCCTGTTATGTAGTCCCATAAAGCGAAAAAAATAAATAATAAATAAATAAACACCCTATATGCACGTGCATTGAGAACATTTTTCAAAATTATCAGTAGGAGATGTTCCAAATACACAATTAGGATATACTGTGAGGTATTTGTGGGGCGCTGATGTAAACCCCATGCTACGTGTTGACTTCTGATTGACGGTTAACTTTGGTTGTATAAAAAAAAATATGACAGATGTTATGAATGAAGGAAACTTCTGAAACTAAAAATTGCATTCGGAGGTAAAAGTGCAAATAACAACACTAGAAGAAACAAAATGAAGATGGGGAGAAAAGAAAGAAGAAAGAAAATTTCTAGAAATATATATACTAGGAAAGAGTAGATTTGTTATATGGTAGTTAATAAGAAAATTTCTTGGTAGATGAAAACTATATGAGGATTAGATTGATCGGTAGCTATTTTTTGTGCATCCAGGGATTATGTTACATAAGGCTTCTTGGATGCCGTGGAGAATGGTAAAAAGAAGAAGAAACGGTTGACATTGTGGATTACTTAGTGGAGGGATTAGGGTTTTATGATATCACCAACTGCACCTTTTAGTAGAGTCCCTATTGGATATTATTTGTTTAAGGTGAAAAAACAGGATAATTGGTTTGAATATTACTAATATAATATGACCACTTCATTAAAATAATGAATAAACTCTACAAGCGTCTCATCAAGGAATTTTCATATCTTTTTACTTAAGCCTTGAGGTAATAAAATATCACTTATTGGGACTACTTTTGCGCATCTTTGTCAACCATCCTGATGAGGGTGTGTACTGTAGTTTCTCTGTTTCAAAAAATTAAATCAAAGAAATGTAGAGGGGTCACATAGATGGACCAGATTTGTAATTTATACGTAATTAACCTTATGCAATTGATTTACAGCCATTACTGAAACATTAATTTTACTATCAAAAGGATTCTGGATGGCCTGTGCACTTCTCTCTTTCTGTGTTTAATTTGCTACCAAAAAAAATGCAATAGTTGACCTGAAGGAGTTTTAATTAAGAGACCAGCCTTAACCCAGATATGGAATTGATTAATTTACAGCCATTACTGAATCATTAATTTTAGTCTGATTAGTTTTTAATTAGTTGAAGCATGGCTATCTTATCTTCTTATCAAAACCACATTCACTAGCTCTCTTTACAGGCATAAGTTTGGTCTTTCTGATGATGAAATGCAGCATGAAAGGAGAGATTCTAGGGGTTAGAGAAAGACAAGCAGAAGCAGGTTGTCTTTTAATTCCTCCGAAAGATATGAGTCTACTTGCCAATTAAGATATTAGTATTTGTGCAAGTGAGGTCTCTTGATATTTATATTGTTTGTGGGTGCGGGCATGGTCCTCCGTCTTCCTTCCCCCTTGAATTTGAAAATGATTTGATGTTATATTAAGAATCCGAGGTCAATGTGTGGTTCCCTCCTTTCAAAAAGCTTTGAAATCTTTATCTCTTCCTCTTGGTTTTTCTTCCTTATTCATTAAATATAGTTTCAACTTTTTATTTCTTTAATAGAAAAAACCTAGCCAACTTGTAACAACAGGATTGCAGTATCCCGTTGTTGTTTGGACCAAATATTTTTTCCTTTTCCAATTTAATGACTATATTACCCTTTTTATAAACCATTTTCATACTGGAAATCTTGTGTACCCATATATATATGTTCCATATACCATATATAAAATGGTCTATAAATGGGTTCATGCATGCATGGGTTGGCACCAACCGTTCAACTGGTCCAACCAGCTGAGAGGATTTCTCTTCTAAGGCTCAGTTTGGAAGAAGTACAAATGTAAATATGTAGAGTGCAAAACCTTATATTTTGTATTATTTGTATGTATTTGTACTGTACATATTTACATTTGTACTCCTTCCAAACCAAACTGAACCCAAGTAACAAACCCGATGCACATTCTTTAATATGGGTTATGGGTACGTAATCACTAATACATTGTTTTCTGGTATTAGTAATCAATGGTACATTTTTTGTGGGTTCCCTTAGTCAAAAATTTGAGAAAATTAATGGATTTGTATGTCGGTAAGAATGTGAAAGGTAGAGGAAGAGAGGGAGTGAACAAGGAGACACTGTTCGATGAGGATCTTTAACCAGTCAGGGCAATGTTTTTGGGATTTAGGTTTTTTGTTGGCCTTCGGCTCGGTTGATTTTCTGGTCCCTAGGGTTGTGGTTCTGATCTGGGAATGGTTAATAATGCCTTCAGTTTTCTTTTTTCTTTTTTTTTTTTTGGATTGAACTATGATATATATTGAAAAGACACGATACCGGAAAAAATTCTAACCAATCAATCAGCATTACAAAAGTAGAAACCAATCAGGTGGATTTTCACCAAAATTCATGGAGAGTTGTAATTTGTTAAAGTCTTTTTGATATGTATTTTTCTGGCACCATAGATTTTTCTTTTTTGTTTTTTTGTTTTTTTTTCTTTTGAGTGTGTTGCTTGAGCCAAGTTCTTTGTGTGTATTCACTCTAGGAGAGTCACAACTCTGTCATGTAATTTTGTTGATTGGAATGAATTTTGTCTTCGGTCTTTATTTTTTACTACAAAAATATAGTACATGGATACCTATGACGATCATCAAGATGTTGGTCTCCTCGGTGCTCCAAAGATGTAGAACTGTTCCATTTATAGACTGCTTCTATGGTTTAGGAGAATAGGGTACATTCTAGGAAGGTTCAGAGCAAGTCAAAAGAAACTGCAGGTTTTTTTATTCATTATCTTGTAGCATAGCGCAGCTGAATTGCTAAATAGATCCGGGCTGTATTTGCTTGCACAAAAAAGTAAATAGTAAAGGACCATGATTAGTTTCTTTGGAAAATTACATTCGACAGGAAAACAACTTATCCACATTTCTACTTCTAGTGTTTATCTTTGGCTGCTTTTGGTTAATCCAAAAATTTCTTAAAATTTTTTCCTTTCTGACTTATTTCCTTAAGGCTTGGAAGGAGTACAAATGTATATATGTAGAGTGCAAAACCTTATGTTTTGTATTATTTGTACTCTTTCCAAGCTGAGCTTTAGGAAACAAAAGCAACTTTAACTTAGAAAATAAACCTGAATGGTTGAAAACAAATGAATAATTTGAATGGAGATGATCAACCTCCATTGATAAAATAACAAACAGAAAATTGTAAGTAATGGTATTTCCCTACAATTCATACTCACTTTTTGAAAATGGTGGGGTTTTCCACAGCCATGCATTTTGTATTTAATTCAACACTATAAAATAATAATTTTCGGGAATTATTGGTTTCCTTCAGTGTACATGCAACAAAATTAACCAAATTAAAGGGAGCCTCGATGAAAAATCAAAAGCATATATAAAGAAAGCAATTCTAGAGAGAGAGAGAAGACCTTTAGATAATAGGCTTGCAAAAACCCTAAAAAGAAGCAGTAGCGTTGAATAGTAAGACAGGAGAAGGTGAGGTGTGAGACTTTTGTCCCCCTAAGCATCACATCATCCCTCACGTCCTATAAAGCTTGGTCTCCCTTCCCTCTTTCCCTCCAACCATCCTAGGGCACCTCTTCATATCTAACCAGACGATTGCACACAGACAGAGGGTTGGAGAGAAAAGGGAAGAAAGAGAGATGGGTAGAGCTCCTTGCTGCGACAAAGCTAACGTGAAAAAGGGACCTTGGTCTCCCGAAGAAGACGCGATGCTTAAGGCCTATATCGAAAAGTATGGAACCGGAGGCAATTGGATTGCTCTTCCTCAGAAGATCGGTATGCCTTCTTCTTCTTCTTCTTCTCTCGCTCGCTCTTGCTTTCTCTTTCTCACACACTTGTACACATATTCTCCTGTTTGTAATCTTGCTCGTGTTTGTATCCTCTAATTAAATAAAGAAACGTTCAGTTGATCAGCAGTGTTTTCTTTATTCATAAATTCTGCAGGTCTTAAGAGGTGTGGGAAGAGTTGTAGACTGAGATGGTTGAATTATTTGAGACCCAACATTAAACATGGTGGATTTTCCGAAGAAGAAGATAACATCATCTGCAGCCTCTATATTAGTATTGGAAGCAGGTACAATCTCTCTGTGTGTGTGTGTTTGTGTAGATCATGATTTCGTTAGGGTAGCATTTTTCTACAGTAAGAAATGAAAAAGAAAGAGAAGATAGGGGACAAAACTCAAGTTATAGAAATCTAATCTCTCTCTCTCTCTGTTTGTGTGGATCATGATTTCCTTAGGGTAGCATTTTCTACAGTAAGAAATGAAAAAGAAAGAGAAGATAGGGGAGAGAAGAACGAAATTAAAGAAAACTCAAGTTATAGAAATTCAATCTCTCTCTCTCTCTCTGTTTGTGTGGATCATGATTTCGTTAGGGTAGAATTTTCTAACAGTCAGAAATGAAAAAGATAGAGAAGATAGGGGAGAGAAGAACGAAGTTAAAAAAAACTCAAGCTATAGAAATCCAATCTCTCTCTCTCTCTCTCTCTCATGATCGAGTCTAAACGTTTGTTAAAATTTCTTCTGTTTTAGGTGGTCAATAATTGCAGCCCAATTACCTGGCAGAACTGATAATGACATCAAAAACTACTGGAATACCAGACTGAAGAAAAAGCTGCTAGGAAGGCGTAAAGAGACTCAGACTCGCCGTCTATCTTCTGCACTAAATCTAGATCCCAAAGTCACAAACGGAATGGAAGATAATCCAGCCCTAAGCAACTCCGCGCTCGAAAGATTGCAACTGCACATGCAGCTCCAAAGTCTCCAAAGCCCATTCTCTTTCTATAACAATGCTGCACTGTGGCCCAAACTGCATCCCTTTGGAGGTAGGATCTTCCCAAACAACCACGTCGCGAACGATGATCCCACCTCTCTGATGCAAGAAGGGGCTACTACTCAAGCTGGAACCAGTCAGAAGGTTGCCTTGGATGAGCTACCCACAGCTCCAATTGGTGTTCAACAAGACAATTTGGCGAGTAGTCTCAGTAAACAAGCCAAACTGGAGAACTCTTTGAATGGGTTCTCATCGTCAGAGAGCTCCATTGCTTTTAGCAATGGTTCTGTTCCAATTGACACAACTATCATGTCACAACTAAACAGCGTCGACAAATCTAACAGAAACCTCCAATCCGTATCTGCAGGTCTATATGCTGAATTAAATGAGTTACTTTATGGCAAAAACTGTGGGTACGTACCAAATGAAGATCAGATTACTGAATTCGATGGTTTCAAAGAAACGGAAGCGGTCAAGGACAGCATGCCATGGTGGGCTAATGATTTTGATACAAAGTCATCTTCATCAAATTCTTGGGACTCAGCTTCTGTTCTTCAGCCTGATGGTTTGTTTCCAGATTATGTATTAGGATATGACCTATAATAAGTTAATACATATGTACGTAGTAATTAAAGAATTTTTAAGTATAATTACAGACTCAACGGGAGAGGGATTAGGGAATAGACATATGGAGTCTGATGTCTAATGGTGTAAATCGTGTGAATAATACTGTTGCTTTGCCATGTCTCTTTATATCTATTTTTAATGCTTTGCCTTGTTTATTTCCTATTTTTATGTGAATTGAACCACCATGAGTATCGCATACATTGATGATAAAATTAATAGAATTAATAATCTTTTTTGAATAATTTGAAAATAAATCTGATCCCGGGGAGATGCCGTGAAATTCAAAGGCCTATCAGCTTCACAACCAGGTGTTAAGAATTTCAGATCGATGGTTCATCAATATTACCTACCACTTTGTTTCTTCTCCATTCCTTCCACCCCTCCACATGGAAAAAGAAGAAACTAAATAAAAGCAGAAGTCTTTAATATAGGCATTTAAACAGTAGGAAGCAGGTTTGAGAGTTTAAAATCTCAGGAACTGTTCTAGTGTGACTGTTTCTGTATTTATATATGTTAAGGCCATTTTAATTATCAAACAAATTAGCAAAGCTGACAAATTACAGGAAGGCAAGCCAAGCTCCTCAATAGGAGATTGCAGTACTAGATCATGAAATCACCATGAATTTGTTTATTTGCAGACCATGAGACAAGATCGGTTAAATGAGTTTCCATTGTCAACAGACTTGGCCACCCAATCCGCATTGGTATAGAGATGTAGTTGAGGAGATGAGACATGAGAAAATGAAGGCTATGATTAATAATGATATACTACAGGTATTGAAGCATAAGTTTAGCTATGCTCCAATATGTTTAAGGAATGTGCATGCATGAATTTCATAGTGAATGTAACATTCAGGCATTGTGACATTACAAAAAAGGCATTTAGGCATGTGAGGGTTTAGGTGTAAGGGCACCAATAGTGCTCCAATATTTGGTGGGATTAGAGAAGGTTCCATATCTGATAAGCATATGCCATGGGATGTTCCTGAAGGCTGAACGGTTTACCTCCAGGTCGTGGGTCACTGGTTCGACCATCTGGGTCGAATGGGTCAGTCCATGCCAAAATTGCAATATCAGTGTGTGTATAGGAATGTATAAACATGCATTGAGATATAATATATGTATAATACAAATATTATTTTATGTTTAACTTATATTTTTTAATTTATTTTTTATTTTTTATTTTTTATTTATAAAAATGCTAAAATTGCAATTTCAGACCCAAAAGAGGTTTTTTTGGCAAAAATAGTTGGGCAAGGTGTCTTTGGCACGTTGAGACATGTAGATCTTGAAAAGTTAGTCAAAATAAAAATAATAATAAAAAAAAGACCATCCCAATTGGACAACGAAGTGCAAAGTTATGGCCTTCAAAAGTGTGCACATACATTGAGTGTACAACTCACAATCTGGTGACCGGGTCAAATGCGTCAACTGTTGAACTGCCCGAGTCAAATGATTTTTGACTAATTCTACATTTTTTGACAATGTAATGAGTTTCAAAAGAACCAGACCCAAAATCAATGCCAAATACAATTCAAATGATTCAACCAACCAACTGGATCAACGACAAGTTGAAAACATTATTACAATCATGCATGGTGTTATGTAGAGTGGTAGTTTTTCAACCCAATCCACGAACTCGCCCAACCCAACCATTAATTGACGGGTTGGGTTGTAACCATTTAATCTCGGGTCACTATGGATTGGATAACCGAATAATGGGATATTTAATGGGTTGGGTGGGTTGGGTCATGGTTATCCAACGGGTAACCCAATAGTTTTTGATATTTAGACTTCCCTTTTTGAATAATCCTAATTCGAACCCTAAACAACCAAATTCAGCAGCAGAGAGTACTGAAGCTTTTGGTGAAGGGATCAGATGAAGAACTCTGCAACTCCTAATAATATTATAAGGTGGGTGTTTTTGAAAAAGATCCTTCGATGTTTTCACTACTTCTCGACATTCATGGTCTCTGCTCTTTTCTCTCACTCACATTCTCTTAGGTGGCAACGCCACCGAATTTGCCCAGGGATTAGAGCTTTCATTGCCTATTTCATCAATGTTGTAGTAGAAGCAATATCCAGAGTTTCCACTCCTTGAAGCTAAATCATGTCATCTTTGCCATATTGTGTTGGTTGGGCTCCCTTCCCACGTGGAGGGCCCACAAAAAAAAGACATTAATGAGCAACAAAACAAACTCAGCAAGTTGAGTGAATACGAATGGTTCGGTGAAGCCTTCCACCGAAGATTGTTTTAGAGAGAAAAACAGAGAGAGAGAGAAGGGAAAGGAGAAGAGAGTTTTTGTGGGTTTTCATGGGCGAAGAACACAAAACTTGCGTGGCATCCCTTTCTACGATCACCTTGAGATTTTAGTATGCAGTTGATGGCGCCTCAAGCTGCATATCTACTGGTTTGATTTTCTATTCCTCTTCTCTATTATCATTTTGGTGAGATTTATTTTTTGTCTCTGAGTTATTTGGTGATATGTGATGAAATCCACCTTTGGGTGAGTAGTTGATACTGATAGCCTCTAGATTTACTGCTAGAGAAGAACTTTGTTGTATCCCATTGATTTATTAGTGAAAGTTTTTAAGTGGCTAGTTGCCCGTGGTTTTTCCCTTCACTTTGGAGGGTTTTCCATGTTAAAATCTTGTGTCTTCTACTTGTGGATTGTGTTCTTATTATTGCATATAATTTCTCTACTTTGTTGATATTGTTTGGCTTGCATGCCCATTTAAATTGCACAAAGAGGAAAACAAAATTATTTTGTTTTCTTTCAAACATATATATTTTTTGCTATTTGGCTATTATGAGATAGCGGGTTTTTCTCAACAAGTGGTATCAGAGCTACGGTTATTTTGAGGAATTTCTTGTGCTAATTAAATGGAGGACTCGACCAGTAACAACAGTGGCATTATGATTAGGCTCACTGATTCAAACTATTCAATATGGAAGTCTAGAATGATGGATTTGCTCTGTTGTTATGACTATGAAGACACCATATTGGGTGATGAAGGCAAGCCATAAGGTATGTCCGGTAAAGACTGGGAGAAACTAAATAGAAAGGCAGTTGGAAAGATCAGACAATTGGTGGATAATACAGTGTATCAACATGTTGCCAATGAGACTAACGCCCATAAGGTGTAGACTATTCTGTAGGAGTTATATGAGAAAAGAAATTATCAGAATTAAGTTTTTCTTTTCAAGAAGCTTATGTGTTTGTGATATCAGGATGGAACTTCTGTTTCTGAGCACTTGAATGTCCTTCAAGGTATATTGAACCAGTTGGCTGCTATGGAGGTAAAGTTAGATGAAGAGATTCATGCTATGTGTTTGATTAGCTCTTTGCCTGAGATGTATGCCTGAACACAAATTGTCTGAACACAAATACTACTTGCAAAATTATCGGTATAGGAGATGTATGCCTGAACACTAATACTGCTTGCAAATTGCTCTTGAATAATGCGAGGCATGTTCCTGAGATTCGCCTTAATTTGATTTCCACTGGGATGCTTGATGATGATGGCTATCAAAAGTACTTTGGTGAAGGAAAATGGAAGCTCACTAAAGGGTCTTTGGTGGTAGCTCGGGGAAACAAGTGCAGTTCTCTCTATGTGACAGAGGCTAAATCTTGTGGGGGAGAGGTAAATGCAGTTGAAGACTCTTCCATTGAACTTTGGCATACACGGTTGGGTCACTTGAGTCAGAATGGTTTGCGGGTTCTTTCAAAGAAGCATAATGTTCTAGGTTTGAATTTTTCTGACTTGAAAACATGCTCTCACTGCTTGGTAGGTAAACAGCACAAAGTTGCATTTAAAATTTTCTCTCATTCTAGAAGAGCAAATGTTCTAGATTTGGTCCATACTGATGTTTGCTCTATGGACTTTTTGAGTCTTGGTGGTGCTCACTATTATATTACCTTTATTGATGATCATTCCAAAAAGGTCTGGGCTTATTGTTTGAAAACTAAAGATCAAGCTTTAGAGGTTTTCAAGTATTTTCATGCTATAGTTAAGAGGGAAACTGGAAGGAAGTTGAAATGTGTTCGTGCAGATAATGGTGATGAATATAGAGGGCCATTTACAGAGTATTGCAGAACTCATGGGATCAAGTTTGAGAAGACAGTGCCAAAAACACCTCAACACAACGGTGTTGCAGAGAGAATGAACCGTACCATTAATGACAGAATTAGATGTATGCTCTCTCGTGCAAAGCTGCCTAAGTCCTTTCGGGGGGAGGCAATGAGAACAACAGTTGACTTGATATATCTTTCTCCTTCGGTTCCTTTGGATGGTGATGTTCCTGAGAAGGTTTGGAAAGGAAGAGATGTATCTTATGATTATTTGAAAGTTTTTTGTTGCAGGGCATTTGTGCATGTTCCTAGAGATGAGAGATCCAAACTTGACAGTAGAACGAAGCAATGTATCTTTCTTGGGTATGGTCATGAGGAATTTGGGTACAGGTTTTGGGATCCAATTAACAAGAAACTCATTAGAAGCAGAGATGCAATGTTCCTCGAGGATTAGACTATTACAGACTTTGAAAAGCCAGATAAGCCAAAGTCTACAGATCATGAATCAGTTGACCCAAATATGATTGGTCCACCAACTACAAATACTGGAAATATAAGAGATGTACAAAAAGATCAAGACGAAAATACCCCTCCAGTTGATAATGAGCCAGTAAATGAAGAAGACCAAGCAGATGAACAGAATAATTTAGAGCCACCAGAAGAGCTTTAGTTGAGAAGATCCACTAGAGTGCGTCAACCTTCTGTAAGATACTCCCCTACTGAGTATGTAATGATTACTGATGGGGGAGAACCAGAGAATTATCAGGAGGTTTTGTCTCATGAGAAGAAACAAGAATGGTTAAAAGCCATGAGAACCATACTATGATCTGGTAAAGCTACCAAAGGGTAAGAGGGCCTTGAAGAATAAATGGGTTTTCAGATTGATGAGTGAAGAAAATTGCTCACAACCACGGTACAAGGCAAGATTGGTTGTGATGGGATTTAATCAGAAAAAAGGGTGTTGACTTTGAAGAAATTTTCTCACCTGTTGTGAAGATGTCGTCTATCAGAGTTGTTTTGGGATTGGCTGCCAGCTTAAACTTGGAAATTGAACAACTTGATGTGAAGACCGCTTTTCTCCATGGTAACTTAGAGGAGGAGATTTACATGGAGCAACCTAAAGGCTTTGTGAGACAAGGTAAAGAAGATCTTGTTTGTAGGTTGAGAAAGAGCTTATATGGGCTCAAACAGGCACCCAGATAGTGGTACAAAAAGTTTGATTCCGTTATGGAAGCTAATGAGTATAGTAAGACTACTTCTGATCACTGTGTGTTTGTAAAGAAATTCTCTAATGGTGATTTTGTTATTCTCCTGCTTTATGTGGATGATATGTTGATTGTTGGTCATGATGCTGTTAAAATCAACAAGTTGAAGAAAGAACTCAGTAAAGTTTTTGCTATGAAGGATTTGGGTCCAGCTTAACAGATCATTGGCATGAAAATCATCCGTGACAGGAAGAACAAGAAGCTTTGGTTATCCCAAGAAAARTACATTGAGAAGGTTTTAGAGAGATTCAATATGAGCAAAGCAAAACCGGTTGTATCTCCACTTGCAGGTCATTTCAAGCTTAGCTCAAAGCAATTTCCTACAAGTGAGAAAGAGAAGGAAGAAATGAAGAATGTGCATTATGCATCTGTAGTTGGTAGTTTGATGTATGCTATGGTATGTACAAGGCCAGATATAGCTCATGTTGTTGGTGTTGTTAGTCGCTTTCTCTCTAATCCAAGAAAAGAACATTGGGCAGCTGTGAAATGGATTCTCAAATATCCCAGAGGTACCTCAAGAGTTTGTTTGTGCTTTGGAAGTAACAAACCAATGCTAGATGGTTATACAGATGCAGACATGGCTGGTGACATTGACTCTAGAAAGTCTACATCAGGGTTCTTGATTACATTTGCAGGGGGAGCTGTTTTGTGGCAATCAAAACTGCAAAAGTGTGTTGCTTTGTCTACTACTAAGGCTGAGTATATTGCTATTACTGAGGGCTGCAAAGAAGTCTTCTGGATGAAGAAGTTCCTACAAGAGTTGGGTCATAAGCAAGAAAAGTTTGCTCTATACTGTGACAACCAGAGTGCAATCCACTTTAGTAAGAACTCTACTCTCCACTCATGTTCTAAGCATATAGATGTGAGGTATCATTGGATTCGAGATGTGCTAGAGTTGAAGCTGCTACAACTTGAGAAAGTTCATACTGATGATAATGGCTCAAATATGATGACCAAGACTTTGTCAAAGGATAAACTTGTTATTTGCAGAAGGCCGCTGGCACCCTCCATGTGAGAAGTGAGGGGGAGATTGTTGGTTGGGCTCCCTTTCCACGTGGAGGGCCCACAAAAAAAAAGACATTAATTTGCAACAAAACAAACTCGGCAAGTTGAGTGAATACGAATGGTTCGGTGAAGCCTTCCACCGAAGACTGTTTTAGAGAGAAAAATAGAGAGAGAGAGAGAGAGAAGGGAAAGGAGAAGAGAGTTTTTGTGGGTTCTCATGGGCGAAGAACACAAAACTTGCATGGCATCCCTTTCTGCGATCACCTTGAGATTTTAGTATGCAATTGATGGCGCCTCAAGCTGCATATCTACTGGTTTGATTTGCTATTCCTCTTCTCTATTATCATTTTGGTGAGTAGTTGATGCTGATAGCCTCTAGATTTACTACTAGAAAAGAACTTTGCTGTATCCCATTGATTTATTAGTGGAAGTTTTTAAGTGGCTAGTTGCCCGTGGTTTTTCCCTTCGCTTTGGAGGGTTTTTCATGTTAAAATCTTGTGTCTTCTACTTGTAGATTGTGTTCTTATTATTGCATATAATTTCCCATTTAAATTACACAAAGAGGAAAACAAAATTATTTTATTTTCGTTTAGACATATATTTTTTGCTATTTGGCTATTGTGAGATAGTAGGTTTTGAAACTTCATTGTGGTTGTCGTCCACCAAGCCTGTAATTGGCATCAAGCAATTCATCTTGCTCTAGTATTGGCATCAAGATTGTAATCGGTAGTCAATCTGTGAAAGGGATTGGTTCCAAGTTCATTTAGGAGTGTAATAGGCACCAAGATTGCAATCGACGTTGAGTCTAACTGGTGATAAACCTCAAGGCCAAGGCTGCATAGAACTAACATCGAGTTTAATGACTGATCGCTTGGTGGAACAAAGCAAAGTCTGCATGCTAAGTGTTGGATAAAAGACTTAACTTCAAGGCTAGAGATCAGCTGATTGTATGAGGTATGGGTGAGTCAACTCACCTACCTAACTCAAGTAGCGGAGAAAAATGATTTTGGTCTTGTCCAATGGTATTTCACGTTTCAGTCCTTTTTTTGAATTTCTTCATTTGTATTTAAGCAAATTAGCTACTAGTGCAGTAGGAAGCTTGATGTATGTTATGCTTTGTACCAGACTTGATATTGCTTTTGTAGTAAGTAAACTCAGTCGGTTTACAAGTAATCCTAGTGCAGAGCATTGAAAGGCAATTGGGAGTGTTCTTGAGTATCTCAAGAGAACCTTGGAACTTGGCTTGTCTTACTGTGATTATCCACCTGTACTAGAAGAGTACACTGATGCAAGTTGGATTACCAGTAATGGAGATAACAAATCCACCTCTGGATGGATTTTCGTCCTTGGTGGGGGTGCGATTTCTTAGGCATCCAAGAGACAAACTTGTATATTTCACTCGACCATGAAATCCGAATTCATAGCCTTAGTGGCTGCTGGAAAAGAGGCTGAATGGATTAGGAATTTATTATTGGATATAAAACTCTGGCCTAGTCCTATGCTTCCAATTTCCAATTATTGTGATAGTTAGGCAACTCTGTCAAGAGCCTACAGTGGTACCTACAATGGTAAGTTCAAACATATAAGTCTGAGACATGAATTTGTTAGGCAACTGATTCAAGATGGAGTCATCACTATAACCTATGTGAGGTCAAGTAAAAACTTGGTTGATCCTCTTAGCAAGGGCTTGGCGAGAGAATTGGTAAGAATGACAACCAAAGAGATGGGATTAAAATGCTTTACTTAGTCACCTGTAATGGTAACCCAACTTGAACTGAAAAACCATCAGTATTGGGTTTAATGGGTAACAACAAGTTACAGCAATGTGACTCTTAGCACTGACATTGAGAAATTTCCCATCATAACATAAACAGTGTTGTCCGTTATGATGAGAGGTTGAGTTAAACTCTTAATGAAGTTCTGAAATGTGTCAAATAACGGAACACATAGTGGAACTTCACCTATATGAATATAGAAGTGGTGCCGCTTCTCATGAGAGTTTGGGTTTGCTCTCGGGATTGTTCATGAAAGCAGGAAAGAAGCACATGGTCATAACAGTGTTGAGCAAAACTTGAAACTCTTGTAGAGACTGAACATTTTTGTGTGTATGGATGTTTCCAGTCTGTTTTGAGAGTAATTGATTTAAGGCCTTACCACCAATAACTTTGACAAGGCTCTGAGATATCTATACTAACAAAAGGTTTAAGTTGATAAACACCTTTTGTATGCATAACTGTGTCATAGTAGTTTGGATTGAAAGAGAACTATGTAATTGATCAATCAATGTGGGGATTTTTGGATTTTAATCTCATAAGACATTAAATTCAATGGGTTTGATAGGTCAATTACATGAGAAATTGCACCTGCACATTTGATTGAAGAATTAGCTTTTCTCTTACAAAACCCAGTTTTGAACTTATCCCACATTGGAAAATTATAAGTTTTGTTTCCTATATTTTAATAGGAGCTGATTTATACTCCTTAGAAATAGTAGAGGAGAGTATGGGGGTTTGATACCGTGCAACGTGCGCGCACACGGCGCAATGAGGCGCTTTAGAGGCGCACTTTGCTTGTACTTCGCATGGCTCGCGAAGGGCGGTTTTGGTTTTGGTGCGATGCTGACTGTTGATCTCACGATTCGATCGAGTGTGATCAAGAGACACAATTCAAAGTTAACAGTCATTAATTGTTAACTACTTTTTAAACAGTCACAATTTTCAAAGTGCCTTCTCTAAACCAGAACCTACATTTTCTTCATACCTCTTCATAAACTATTTAAGGAGTTTCTTCATAAACCAGAACACACATTTGCTTGCCTTCTTCATAAACCTACCTTTGTTTGCCTTCTTCATAAACCAGAACACACATTTTCGAAATCCACTTTCTCTCTCTTTCAATCCGGTCTGTTACAGTCTCACAGAAGGTTTCTCCGGAGATTCTTCAACTTTTCTGGTTGTCGATTCTCGCCCAAAGCTCTGTTGTATCCTAGGAATGGATTTATCTGTAACCCAACAGCAAACTCAGTAAAACTGAGTGGGGACAAATAACGTTCTAAAGACAATACCTTCAGACGCAGTTCAAAACTTTTCCTCCAAAATTACTGTTACCCCATTTTACCAAAATAAGATTCCAACCATGTCTTCGGTGACTCCCACAAGGACACGACGAAAAAGAAGAGAAAGGGTCCGCGTCTAGTGAATATTATGACATTAGTGGGGTGGATTAATGGGGGGAGAGGAGGGTGTTAGATAGAGGGTGGGAGTGTTGGAGGTGAACAAGGTGGAGGCAATGGAGCTAACTGCACAAGTGGCGGAAAAGTGCGTGAGCTTCGAGGGAAGGGATTCCTTCTCTGTAAACCTTTATTCGAGGAAAAGTGCGTCGCAGAACCCTGTAAACCCTTAGCTATAAAAACAAAGACGGAATTCAGAGCGCTCTCTCTCTCCCTGGAAAAACAAAGACGGAATTCAGTTCCTAGGAACCATCGCCGCAGGATAGACCTTTGTAGTTGCGGCGGTTCTGGAGAAGAGAACAAGAGGGGCGCCATTGTTTCTTCATCTGACCTCTGCATCTGGTGATTGGATTTGTGGCGTTTGTTGTGAAAATCTATCTAGGGTTTCTTGAAGGGGTTATGGGTTGTGAAGTTGGGATTTTCACCTGTTGACCGATTTACAATGTTACAACGTGTCACCCGTACAGGACAATGCTGCAATCGAGCTTCTGCTTGCAGCCCCTAGCGATCGACCTTCGATGGGATACTTGTCGGGTGCATAGTGACAAAATCGCAAACGATAGCTACTGTAGTTACCTCTGCTACACCGGCGAAGGAACACAGGGCAGGGGGTCGATGAAGAAGAAGAGGGACAAATCCGCCGATCCTCTTTTTTTTTCATCATTTGCAAGCTCTCGCCCCAGCGGCAACACGACAGTACCCCTCCTCTAACCACCCTTCTCCTTCTACTCTAATCCCTTCCTCTCTTATTACATTTTTTTCCTCTTTCCCCTTCATCTCGCCAACGACCATTTCCAAACTGCTCTTATCCAGTTATCCCTTGTTCCCTGGCTATGAAGGCAGTCCTATTATCACCGCATCTTCTCATATTTGTTTTCTCTGTTTTTGGTTTCGTTTTTAGTCATTTTTCTGTGAAGTAATGAGCGTCTAGGTGTTCATCGGAGTGGGCAATAGAGCCTCTGCCGAAATGGCTTCTTCGTAGTCTTCGGAGCCCACCCATACAAGCTGTGTTTTTCCTTTGTTTTTCAGTTAGGATTTTCAACCTGATTTATTGCCCATAATAATAGTCTTCGAAGGCAGTGGAGCTAACTGCACAAGTGGCGGAAAAGTGCGCGAGCTTCGAGGGAAGGGATTCCTTCTCTGCTCCAATCTTCTTCTCTGACGAGAAGCCGTCAGTGGCCACTGCACGCTCCGATAGGGCAAATTCCTCGGCCCTGTCAGAAACCTCTCACGCACTCACTCTCAAAAACCGAATTCAATGGACCACTCGTTCTCAAAAACATCTCATGCACTCACTCACAAAAATCGAATTCAATCACACCCACCACCTTCTCAAGGCCTCTTTTGTTCGCTCCACCACCAGGTTCCGTCACCATCACCACCATCCCACAAGCTGTTTCAATATTGTTCGGTTTCTGGAAAGAGGCACTAGACCACTACTCACTCGTCCAGAACTGAGGCAAATTCGTATATTTGCGTGGCTTCAGAGAAACTGGTGATGCCACCACCGGGGAGACGAAGCCACCCCGAAACTGCTCCTGGGTTCTTCTTCATATACAACCTGCACAAAAACAGGGCTCCGCATGTGAATGCCACCACCTCCTGGCTCTGGCTGCTAGTCAAAGCCCATCCATCGTTGATGGAGTTGGAATCCAAAAGCCAACAAATAGATCACCTGGGCGACCGAACTCAGTCTTAGCTAGTTCAGTATTTGGCTCGTCGGTGGATACTTTGGCGTTGAACTGAGGGGTTATCCCTGATGGGAGCAGAGCAGAGGCCGCCAATGTTTTCTCAATCCGAGCCCTAGTAGAAGAAGTTGGAGCACTCAAAGACGAGGGGTCATCGGACTCTTACAGAAATGTACTTGGCTACCAGCACCGGTGGCGATTCATCCTCTCCTCCAAAGAGGTAATTTACCAATCAATAAACCCTTGGGTTAAGTCAAGTATACCTTTTTCATTGAGAATGTCACAACTGAAGTGTTTTGGGAGTTCACGTAATCAGCTGCCGCAGTCGCTCTAAATTTGGAGTGACACCCAACGAGGTAAGAATACACCATCATTTCAATAAAAAAAAAATGGAGAACTATGAGTACACCCAATACAATACAGATTTCTGATTCCCATTGCACAATCATAAATATCCAAAACGTGAGGTGATATTTTGTCTTTCCTTTCAAACACTGGTACACTCTTATTTTATCGGACGTCGCTCCAAATTTAATGAAATGGGGTCAAAGTAAAATGTGAACTAGTGTTTTGAAGCGAGGCATCAAGGCATACATACACCTCAATAATGAGAGGTAGAGCCAAAACACCTAGCTTCTCATCAGCAGGTTGAGAAGTTATCACCTCAGTTTTTTATGAGGTCACCCTCAAATCGGTAAGGCGTATGCCTCGTATATATAACATTATTAAATTTGAAAAGAAAATTTTAAGTTTTAAAATATATTAACTTTTATTTGGTCAGCTATAAATTCAGGAAACCTTGATTATTTGGTCAGCTATAAATAAAACAAAACAATTTGCAACTCAAATTCACTCATTAATTCTCTTCCAAAATCTCTTTAATTTTATCTTACTTAATGCATAATACTCAGAGTACACGAGAGCTCTTTATAAAAATTTACAAATGAAGTGATTCAAACGTGGGTCAACTCACACATAATAGAATTCACAACGTTTCAAAATCAATAAGCCACACTACATTTTATGATATAAAGTAAAATACAATAAATTTTATTAACTTTTTCTATTTACATGCAATTTAAACAAAACAATTAAAAATTAAAAAAATAATATTTAAAATAGTATTTTCTAAACTAATAGAATAAATAATGTATCAAATCCACATTTATATAAAAAAGATGATTTTTTATATCAAGAAATTTATACAAATAGAATATTAATAATAGAATAATTATTTTAATACTTAAAATTTATAAATTTGCACATGATATAAATCTTAAAAGTTTTATATACTTTTATTAGCTATTAACTAATATTTTAATTTACATTAATAAGTAATAACAACATATTTATTATTTATAAAAAAATAAAAATATTATATACAAAACATTGAAGAATATAATATTAAATCGAATATATCAAATCCACTAATCTACATTTATTTCAAATAATGATTTTTTATTTCATAAAAATTATATAAATCAAAATATTAATAATAGAATAATGATTTTAGTAATTAAAAACTATGAATTTGTATATGATATGCATCTTAGAAATTTTAACAAATTTGATATACTTTATGTTAAGATTACATTTTTATAAATTATTAATTGATATTTTAATTTGCACTTGAAAAGTTAATAATAGTTGACTTTTTCTTAATGTTAAAAAATAAAATAGTAAAATAAAAAATAGTTGATATAATAATTAAAATATAATAGGTGCATATGTTTACTGTCTTGGACCCTTAATTGATGCACTATAAATAAAATTATGCATCCCGGTTCATTAATCGTAATATATTTCTTCATATATATCCTTAATATTTACATTTTTATGTATTTATATACTATTTTGTGATCATTTTGATCTTAAATTTAGTGCGATTAATATATTTATGAAATTCATATGCATTTACCTAGCGCATCCATACGTTTCCATCTTTTTCGTCTGTATCCATGTGTTTCCAAAGCGTAATTGTATTTGTATCCGAGTTGTTCGATATGATACCCGATACCGAGACTTTAATCCTTGCATGTTAGAATATCATTTACACTACATTTCTCAATGTAAAACATGTGAGAAAACATTTGTATTCACACATGTACACCCATGACATATGATACTTGGACCTATCAATTTACAAAGCAAAAAAGAAATGTTATGATTTAATTAATAGAAATAAATAAATTAAATATTAATATAATAAAAAAATTATCAAATTGTGAAATAATTTCTCCACTCTAGTAGGGGCACATGCTATGCATATGTGCAATTAAATGGTAAAGATATAAATTGACACTAAATAATTAAATTCAATTTTTATTACTTGCACCAAAACCGAGGCAAATATATACTTTATAATACTATGTTATTTGAAAGAGGAGATTGTGGAAAAATTTTAACACCTAAAACATAAAACATCCTTATTCATAGTAGATTGAATAGATTGAGAGGGTGGGAATCCATGTACAGCTTTCCTTTACACTTAGGAAAGTTGATATTTTAAAAACAAAAAAAAAATCAAAAAAGAAACAAAAATAGTGGAAAAGGGATGCTGAGATGGACAATCGCATTTTAGAATACGGTATAGATATGTGACCCAAGTATGTTAATGCATTAGAAGTAGAATGGTGATCATATAATGTTACTCTCATTGAGTAAACACATGAACACCATTGGGTTAGGCCTACATATTCTAAAATCAGCCAGTTTGAGTCACGGTCGGATTTATTGGGTTGATAGTTGGATTGGCGTTGGGGTACCCCTACCTCAGGTTGGGCTTGGGTTAACCCCTGTTGGACTCAACCCAGCCTATTTCCACGCCTTAGTACATATTGATCCTACTCTTCATATGAATTTTATTTTATATAATACTAGCGGGAACCCGTGCGGTGTACAGGCTTTGTTAAGCAAAAGTTAAACAATAAAAATAAATAAGAGTATATATATTGTTTTGTATTTTAACTTTTTAATAATCAATCCAACCAAACTCAATCCAAAGTGGCCGGTTTTCTATTATTTTTGATTGGCTTTGGTTTACCAATTTTCCAAGCCAATCAAATTAGGTCAATTTCGGTTTTACCATTTGTAAACGACCAAAACTGAACTGACCTGACCATATATATAAGACTGATCCTATTCAATCCAAAGTTGTCTTTGAATCCGACAAACTAATCCTATTCAAGAATGGGATGTTTGTTGGAAAGGAATATGGTTGTAATGGTATGTTCAAATTAAGTATTAATGAAGGAAAAGTTTCTGCTTATATTGTTGATTCTTTCTTTTTATGGCATGATAGATTATCACACTTGAATTTTAAATCCGTAAAGAACATGAGCAAACTTGGTATAATTGCTTACAGTAATGAATCAACTGAAAAATGTGAAATATGTGTAAAATCAAAAATGACTAAGAAACTTTTCCCTAGTGTTGAGAGAAATTCTCAACTTCTAGAACTAATCCATTCTGACATCTGTGAACTCAATGGTGTATTAATTAGATGAGGTAAGAGATATTTCATAACATTTATAGATGACTTTTCTAGGTACACCTATGTCTACCTTATGAGAACTAAGGATGAAGCCTTTGACATATTTAAACTATATAAGACTGAAGTTGAAAATCAACTAGAAAAGAAAATTAAAATCCTTAGAAGTGATAGGGGTGCTGAATACTTTAAAAATGAGTTTAATTCTTTCTGTGAATAATTTGGAATAATACATCAATATTCTGCTCCCTATACCCCTCAACAAAATGGTCTAACTGAAAGGAAAAATAGAACACTTACAGAAATGATAAACTGCATGCTGTTAAAAGCTAATGTACCCTTAAACCTGTGGGGGGAAGCACTCCTAACAGCCTGCCATTTACATAATAGAATTGTTTCTAGAGTTAATAACAAATGCCCATATGAATTATGAACAGGAAGAAAGCCTAATTTAACATATCTAAAAGTGTGGGGGTGCTTAGCATATTATAGAGTTCCAGATCCTAAAAAAACCAAGTTAGGACTCAGAGCTAAGAGAAGTATGTTTGTCGGATATGCAGAACATAGCAAGGCCTATAGGCTTCTAGACTTAGAGTTTAACATAATAATTGAAACTAGAGATGTTGAATTCTTTGAAAATAAACTGTGTTATGAACCTACAGAAAATGAATCCATAGAAAATGATAGAGAAACTCAGATCCCAATACCTGCTGATAATAATGAGACTGAAAAAAGAAATGACACAACTGTAACACCTACAATAGGACTTAAAAGAAGTCAAAGACAAAGAACAGAGAAACACTTAGGTTCAGATTTTATCTCTACTCAGTCAATTGTATTTTTGGTTGAGGCTGATAGAGAGAAKATYTTAAATAARATAYCTATTGTCCTAAACATTGAAAATGATCCAAAAACCTATAGTGAGGCCATGACCTCTAGAGATGTTGTCTTTTGGAAGGAAGTTATAAATGATGAAATGGATTCAATAATGTCAAATAACACATGGGTACTAGTAAATCTGCCTCTAGGATAAAAACCAATAAAATTTAATGGATGTTTAGAAGAAAATACAACACTGATGGAATTGTACAAACTTTTAAGGCTAGATTGGTAGCCAAAGGATTTAGTCAAAAGGAAGGGATTGATTACTTTGACAC
>NW_010729097.1:960694-1033534 GCF_000365185.1 Nelumbo nucifera | reverse complement strand
TGAATGGATAAGGAATTTATTATTGGATATAAAACTTTGGCCTAGTCCTATGCCTCTAATTTCCATTTACTGTGATAGTGAGACAACTCTGTCAAGGGCCTACAGTGGTACCTACAATGGTAAGTCCAGACATATAAGTCTGAGACATGAATTTGTTAGGCAACTGATTCAAGATGGAGTCATCACTATAACCCATGTGAGGTCAAGTAAAAACTTGGTCGATCCTCTTAGCAAGGGCTTGGCGAGAGAATTGGTAAGAATGACAACCAAAGAGATGGGACTAAAACCTTTTACTTAGTCACCTGTAATGGTAACCCAACCTGGACTGAAAAACCATCAGTATTGGGTTTAATGGGTAACAACAAGTTACAGCAATGTGACTCTTAGCACTGACATTGAGAAATTTCCCATAGTGGAACTTCACCTATGTGAATATAGAAGTGGTGCCGCTTCTCATGAGAGTTTGGGTTTGCTCTCGGGATTGTTCATGAAACCAGGAAAGAAGCACATGGCCATAACAGTGCTGAGCAAAACTTGAAACTCTTGTAGAGACTGGACATTTTTGTGTGTATGGATGTCTCCAGTTTATCTTGAGAGTAATTGGTTTAAGGTCTTACCACCAATAACTTTGACAAGGCTTTGAGATATCTATACTAACAAAAGGATTAAGTTGATAAACACCTTTTGTATGCATAACTGTGTCATAGTAGTTTGGATTGAGAGAGAACTATGTAATTGATTAATCAATGTGGGGATTTTTAGATTTTAATCTCATAAAAGATTAAATCCAATGGGTTTGATAGGTCAATTACATGAGAAATTGCACGTGCACACTTGATTGAAAAATTAGCTTTTCTCTTACAAAACCCAGTTTTGAACTTGTCCCACATTGGAAAATTATAAGCTTTGTTTCCAATACTTTAGTAGGAGTTGATTCACACTCCTTAGAAATAGTAGAGGAGAGTATGGGGGTTTTGATACCGCGCAACGTGTGCACACGTGTGTGCGGCGCAATGAGGCACTTTAGAGGCGCACTTTGCTCATACTTCGCATGGCTCGCGAATGGCGGCTTTGGTTTTGGTGCGATGCTGACTGTTGATCACCGTTGATGAGATCAACGGTCACAATTCGATCGGGTGTGATCAAGAGGCACAATTCAAAGTTAACAGTCACTAACTGTTAACAACTTTTTAAACAGTCACAATGTTTGAAATTGTGACTGTTCAAGCTGCCTTCTCTAAACTAGCACCTACCTTTTCTTCATACCTCTTCACAAATTATTTAAGGAGCATGAATCAGATTCCAAAACACACAATTTCGAAATTCACTCTCTCTCTCTCTCTCTCAGTTCAGTCTGCTACAGTCTCACAGAAGGTTTCTTTGGAGACTCTTCAACTTTGCTGGTTGCAGATTCTCGCTCAAGGCTCTATTGTATCCTGGGAACGAATTTGCCTGTAACCCAACAGCAAACTCAGTAAAACTGAGTGGGGGCAAATAACGTTCTAAAGACAGTGTCTTCAGACGCGCCTCAGAGCTTCTCCTCCAAAGTTACAACGACCCCATTTTTCCCCAACAATGCCCATGTCTACCCACAAGATACTATCCCCCGTGAATTTGGAATATCTCCCCCTACATAATACTATGCAGAGGATGAGATGTTCTCCATTTATGGCTACGATAAACGTGAGCAGGAGATTCGGACTCACTGTTTACATCGTCTTCTCTACCCAACAAATAACCATCATAGAACAACTGCTAGCATTCACAGTAAAAAAGAAAAAAAAAACAAAGGATGAAAATTGATGTAGGTGCACATGGCCCGAACCAATGGCGCACACACATGCGGCAGATGGCGGCACCCAAGGTGGATCCAATGAGGGTGTGTTTAGAACAGAGGTCGGAGTGCAATGCGGAGCCAATGACACAGCCGCACGCAGAAGCCTCGGATGACCACGCCCCTCAGGACTGGGCCGCATCCTGGCCGTCCAAGCCCACCTACCTCTAGGCAGCTTCAAGTATAAATAGAGGGCAACCCTTTCAAGGTAAGCATCTAGACTCTTGACTATTAAGAACTCCCTTATCTCTCCTGTGGCCTCATCTGAGCATCCTCGCCTCAGTCCTCGTCCACCTGGTGTTGCACTTGTACTAACTTGACCATCGGAGTCCCCACCTCGGATTAGCACCTAGGGCCTCTAATTTCTTCTCTCTTCGCAAGTCTGACCTATCAGCCCTCGACCTTGGTAGACCTCGGACCCGTCAATCAACCCTCAGCTCGGGAGCAGAATTATAGTGTTGTTCTCAGCCTATTTTGACCAATAACAAAAATATACCTCTTTCTAATGTTAAGAACTCTGTAGACATATTTTGAAGAATGATAGAACTGCTAGTATTCTTCCCAAAATTTACAACCAATACACTTGTTGCTACACAAATACTATGACAAAAAACAAATCGTTGTCTGTTGAGAAATGAAAACAGAGCAAGAAAAGATAAATAGAAAAGTGGATAAAAGAATACCTGTTTCAAACGTCGAGAGAAAGAATAAATCTCCTAGAGGCTAGAAGTATTTTTTGAATGATCATAGAACTACTAGTATGCTTCCCAAAATTTAGAACCAAACCATGATTCGATATACATTAGTGTGACAAAAAACAGAGCATTAGAAAGTGAAAATGGATCGAGAAAGATGAGCAATCTCCATTTTGCTTAAATGGTTAATCAGAGAAAACCTTGGGAGATGGTTCGTCGTTGTTGATGAGGGCGGATTTGGCCCTCCAATGACATTGTGACACATGGCATCTTAGAACACTAGGTGACACCCAGAACAACTTAGCCAAGATGATAGTGTCCCGAACTGGCGACCAGGCACAGGCACTGACCTGATGACCTGGCACTGACGCCGACCTGGCGACCAGTCTTTATGCCGAACTAATGACCTAACTAGCAGGCTGACAGCTCACTTTGAGACGCCAAGTCCGCAACGGATCGAGCTCGGATAACCAGACCACCTCAGGACAAGTCTACCTCGGGACGCATATACCTCAATGCAAGGTCACATTTGGACCAACTCGGTCCCAAAGCACTTTGGCATTTATATCAGGTTGGATCTAAAGAGTACGAATTCAAGCAATGCTGACCGACCACCGCATGACAACCCTGGGAATCTCATCACCGTACTCCGCGTCTTACGGGATCATACCTTGTAATGGCTAAATATTATATCCCCACTCCCCGATTCAGGCGGAAATGGTCAGCCTTACCAGTTGGTAGCGTTATCCCAACTAACACGGAAATGGAACCTGTCGTAGTGAGAATTCCGGACCGACTCCACCAAACCCACAAGGACTCCACTATATAAAGGCTCCACCCCCCGGGGGTGAAAGGGACACGTAATCTTTGCTCTCTAGCTCTCTTACAATCTAATATCATTTTCAGCTCGCAACCAAGTGCTAACTTAAGCATCGGAGCGACCCCACCGGATAAATAACCTTGGGTTCTCTGGTTCATCTCTTACAGGTTCATCAAGCCTGACGTTGCTGGTATCCAGATCATCTCCTACAGGGAGCAGCCAGATTGTGCTACATCAGTTGTAGATGTTTTTTACTCACTCCAATGATGCTAAAATATAGAAAAAAAAATCACTGGTTTGAATAGATGGGCAATTCAGAATTAGCTCAAGATCTCCTTTCCACATACATCTTGGCTAAACCCTACAGAACAAAATTAGTTGCTTGACTCTCTCTACGTAGATGGAATATGAACGGAAAAACAGAGGGGTGAAATTCAAAGTTATTTCCAAGAACTCCTTTCCATCTACGTTACTTCAATCAAGGCTATTGATTTTATGTTTTCCATGTATAGCATTATGGAGTTGAGAATTAGTGACTGGATGATCGGTGATGACATGGTAGTTTAAGAGTGGTGAAAAGGGAAGAGGAGAGAGAATCAAAGAGAATGAAGAGTGAGAGTAATAAAGCAAGGAGAGGCATGGTGATGTGGGTATTTTACTATATAGAAAGATAAATAATAGATTTCAAGGTTCTTTTTCTTCCCTTTTATATATTTTCATTTATTTAGATTAGATAAGATTGCCAAAGGAGTAAAGTCCAAACCAACCCAAGGTTAAGTGAGGTTCATATATAATTTTCAACCTTAACCCAAATTTGAGCTTCAATCCAACCCAAAGTTCCAGGTGATTTTGGGCTAACCTACCTTATGTGGAAACTTGACTAGCTGGTCAGAAGAAATGAGTAAGGGCTGGTCATCGGATCAGCTATTATCCGTTGGAATAGGACCCAACTGTATGAATCAGTGACAATATAGTGAGGCATGTTTGATATATTATTTGATATATTCTATAGTTTATAGCATAGTAATTGATGGAGGGTGATTTGGCCCGACCTCGTAGCACGGGGACACGTGGACACAACCTAGCATAAGTGACGATTCAGCGTGACAGCCTGGCCATAACTTGGCGTAACGAATTCGCCAGAGCCCGGCCGGACAACTCGGTGGATGTGGCAACTCGCCGGGAAGTAACATCCAGCTTACCCCGAATTCTCTCTAAGGGAGGAGTGCCCTGAGCTCCCTCCAAGCAAGGAGTCCCGAGCTCCTCCCAATGAGCCCCAAACTCTTCCTTCCTGAGAAGGGAACACCTCGATCTGCGGCTAAGTATCCCAAAGTGGAAACACTTCAGATCAGCACCATTAACACTCCTGTCCATACTTGCCTAAGGTTCACCTCAAGCATAAGCACCTCGGTGCACCCCCAACACCTTGGTGTAAGGTAGCTCGACCCAAGGTAGCTTGGTGCAAAGTAGCTTGGCAACCTGCAGGAAAGATCTGCCTGACAGCAATACCTATCGAATCTGGAGGTTACGCCCACGTCCCTCGTTAGGCGGTGTCGTGCCTACCATTTCTGCAGGATGTGGCACGCCTGTCAGGTCCATACCCTGCAACAGTTGCCTGCATCCGCCACCTTGGCTCTAGCAGTAACGGCTGCGGCAGAGGCGGTTACGCTTGGCTTGATAGAGGTGGTTACGCCTGATTTGACAGATCTCCAATATAAAAGGACCCCGATCCCCAAGGAGCAAAGGTACTGAACTTGTGCCATCTGCACTCTTAACTCTCTCTTTGCATTCTCTACAGTTCTCTCAGAGTTCTAACTTAAGCATTGGAGTGTTCCCATCGGGCGAGCTCCCCGGGAATTCTTCACTTTCCTATTCGTCTCAGGTACCGTCTGTCACCAGCTAGGAGCCAGGTTTCCGCCAGCTAGGAGTGTCCGGATCGTGCAGCATCATTTGGCGTCGTCTGTGGGAACGCTTCAAAAAGCCTTCCTCCAACCTCTGCAACTCTCAGAACTCAGCATCCATGGCTTCCTCCAGCAATGCCGGACGTGGTGCCGACCAAAACGCCTCTGAGGAGCGAACCCAGCTTCCCACTATCTGCATTGGACAGTTCACCGTCCCCCTCTCTACGGACGGAGTTCCTAGCCTGAATGTGCCTCAGACAGTGGCACCTGTGAACGTTTCACTTCCTTCCACGATTGGAACAACCTTCACTGAACCCTCCATCGCTCCTCCGGTGGCCAGCCAAAACCAGCTTGAAGACCTGATGCAATGCATGCGAGCTATGCAAGCTCAAATGCAACAGTTCCAGTAGTTTCAACTCTATCAATAGTAAGTGTTGCATCAAGTTTCCCAGTATCAGTATTAACAGTAGTTTCCTCCATTGCCTCAGGCCCAACAGCCACTCCCTCCTCGGCATCTGGCCACGCAGCAAGCCAAGCCTCGTCGTCGGAACGAACGTCCTTCTCGCCGAGGAGAGACCTCGGCATCGTCTCACGGCAGGAAAGAGAGACTAGCTACCCCTACCTCGTAGCTTGCAGTCAGGTCGGGGGCCTCTCAGCCAGTTAGGCCCGTGTCGCCTTAGCATTCGCAATTCGAGCTCCCGCTTGCCGAAAACTAGTTTGAGGTACTGGCCACAGATTTGAGGCAAGGCCCCTCAGTTTGCAGCTACCAGCAGCAGTCTGGGCCCCTCCCTGGGCCCATCGAGCTCGACAATACAGAGGCCAGTAGTACTAACATCGAGCCAACAAAGAAGCAGCGAAGGCGTCGCCGAGCTCACCAAGCTTCCACTCACGACCTGCCCGAGCTCAAGGGTAAGGAAGAGGTAAGCTCGGGTGAAGTAAAAGCTACTCCACTTCTCTCAGTTCCATCCCCCCTATCTCCAGAACTCCTTGTTGTTCCTATGCCCAAGGACTCGAAAGTTCCCCCGTTTGATAAGTATGATGAATCCTTCGATCCGAATGACCATGTTGACGCCGTCCAGTCCCAGATGCACTTGGCGAGGGCCCTGCCCCCCAAGTGTCCACACAGGCCCTCATGAGTATCGTGGAGGATGAGCTTGGCTTCAGAGGGTCACAAGCAGCGTAGATAGGGGAGCGTGTAGGATCTTCGGTACAGCCATTCGTCTATGATGACATATTTGGCTGCCTGATGCTCTACCCTTCTGGCGGCATTACGATCTGCAGGGAGTGTTCCGTGTAGTAGGAAGCTCGCGAACGGATCAATCTAGCTCGGCTCTGCTTGAACGATGGGGTATCTAGAGATAGAAAAGTCGGCCTACGCACTAGTCATTGTAGCCCGAAAGCTTCGTCCATACTTCTAAGCTCACACTGTCATTGTCCTTACCAACAAACCTCTGAGGCAAGTCCTGCTCAAGCCCAAGGTCTCCGGAAGGTTGACGAAGTGGGCCATTGAGCTCAGTGAGTACGATCTCTAGTACAAGCTATGAATTTCTATCAAGGCCCAAGCCTTAGCAGATTTTGTCGCAGAGTGCACCTTTAGCTCCGAAGTCTCCAAGTCGGTCGAACACGAGGCCCCCAGCTCGGGCGAGCCTGAGGTTCCCAGGCCAGTTGAGCTTGAGCACCGTGAAGTAGCAACCAGTGCAGCATCTCTCCTAGTTAGACCAAGCACGAATTGGGATAAGGAGCCTTGGATCCTTCACGTAGATTGCTCGTCAAATCAGTAGGGCAGCAGACCTGGGATCGTTCTGTACGGGCCAAGCGGTGTGAAACTGGAGTGTGCACTATGCTTCGAGTTCGCGGCATCCAACAACGAAGCGGAGTATGAGGCGTTACTAGCCAGGCTGGCTCTAGCAAACGAATTGAAAGCCAAGCACATTGTCATCTGTAGTGATTCTCAGCTCGTGGTCAATCAGGTTACGAGTGAGTACAAAGCTCACGATCCAACCATGATCACTTACTTAGCCAAAGTAAGAGGGGCTCTGCTCAACTTTCAGTCACACTTCATCCAGCAGATCCCGAGATTAGAGAACGCTGAGGTCGATGCCCTATCTCGGTTAGCCAGCACCAATGGTAACACCATGAGAACTGTGTATATAGAGAACTTACCTCGGCCTAGCATTCTCGAGGGGGCAGAGGAGGTCGCTCCCGTCATTCAAGCAGAGCCGAGTTGGATCGATCCGCTCGCGAGCTTCCTGCTACACAGAACCCTCCCCGTAGATCGTAATGCCGCCAAAAGGGTAGAGCGCCAGGCAGCAAAATACGTCATGATAGACGAACAGCTGTACCGAATATCCTACACGCTCCCCTATCTGCGCTACTTGCGGCCCTCTGAGGCCAAGCTCGTCCTCCGCGATACTCATGAGGGCATATGCGGCGGACACTTTGGGGGCAGGGCCCTCGCCTAAAAAGCACTGCGGCAGGGGTATTACTGGCCAACGATGAAGGCAGACGCAACCATGCTCGTCAAAAAGTGCGACAAGTGTTAGAAGCACGCCAACATCCACCACCAGCCTACCGCTGACCTAAAATATCTTACTAGCCCATGGCTATTCGCATAGTGGGGGATCAACATACTCGGGCCATTCCCACCAGCAACAGGGCAAAGAAGGTGCCTAGTGGTGGTAGTCATTTATTTTACTAAGTGGGTTTAGGCTGAACCCCTCACAACAATCACAGCCCAGAATGTGCAGAACTTCTTCTAGAAGAGTATAGTATGCCACTTCAGACTACCTCGAGTACTGATCTCCGATAATGGTAAACAGTTCGAGGACATCAAATTCCAGAACTGGTGCAAGGACATGGGGATACAACAAAACTTTACCTCGGTAGTGCACCCTCAAGCAAACGGCTAAGCGGAAGTCACAAACAGAGCCATTCTCCGCGGACTGAAGGCACGACTAGACCGAACTAAAGGACTATGGGCGGATGAGCTACCCAATGTTTTATGGGCTTATCGGACCACGGTAAAGACCACTACAAGAAAGACTCCCTTCAACCTCACCTATGGCACCGAGGCAGTTATCCCAACAGAAATTGAGGTTCCCACGCTACGTCTAGAAACGCACGATGACAAAGCAAATGAAGACGAGCTACGCACCAACCTCGACCTACTTGACGAGGTACGGGACCTCGCGTATTGCGGCCTACCAGTAGAGAGTAGCTCGGTACGATAACGCCAGGGTCAACAAGTAGAACTTTCACGTTGGGGACTTGGTCCTTCAAAAAGTTATGGTGCCTGAGCCCAGTGTTGGTAAGCTTGGGCCAAATTGGGAAGGACCCTATCGAGTAAAGCGGTTGCTCGGGAAAGGTACATATGAGCTCAAAACCCTAGGAGGGAAACAAGTACCTCGAGCATGAAATATTGTCAACTTAAGGCATTATTACCTATAATTTACTAAACTGAGTGAACCGTAGTCGCCCTCTGAGCCTAAGGGCCAAAATGCCGAGCTAACAAAAAGACCTCGACACTATAAGACCCAATCGCTTCTTCGACATGAGCAAACTCTAGGAGGGTGTGACTAAGTCACTCTCCCAGCTTAAGGGCCAAAACATCGAGCTAACGATGACCTCGGCGCTATAAGACCCAATCGCCTCTTCGGCATAGGCAAACTCTAGGAGGGTGTGACTAAGTCACTCCCCCAGCCTAAGGGCCAAAATGCCGAGCTAACGATGACCTCGGCACTATAAGACCCAGCCGCCTCTTCGGCATGGGCAGACTCTAGGAGGGTGTGACTAAGTCACTCCCCCAGCCAAAGGGCTAAAAACGCCAAGCTAACTAAGGGCCTCGACACTACATATGACCTAACTGCCTTACCAGCGTAGGCTGAGTATGCCAAGGACGAAAGTAGCTCGGGTGTGAACCGTATGGTGCATAGCCCACCTCGGTATACAACAGGTTGGACCCGCTAGGGACAACCAGCAAATCAAGTAACCTAGGAGTAGAAAGGTCAAGCATATGCCTTACTATGTCGCTCACCTCGGTGTACGTTATAAAAACCACCCCTACAAAGTACTGGGAGATAGTTCGGGGTGATGACAGTTGAGAAACCCTACTTTGTGCACTTAACTTTGATAGCTCGGATAAAACAATCATTTCAGCAAAAGAATAAAGTGACAACACTTGGCAAGAAACAAATTTCATTGATGGAGAGTTCTATACAATGAGTTCGATTAAAAAAAAAAGAAGAAGAAATTAAAGCTGAGCTCGCAGGCTCATAGTACATGGACAACTATTTTGGGGGATCATCGTTTCTACTCGAGACCTCCTTGGGAGCTTTGGCCAGGTCGGTGACTTCTACCTCTTCATCGCCACCCTCCTCTTCGGAATCTGGATCCTCTATAGCTTGTCGGGCTATGTCATTCGTGATCCATGAAGTGGTGATGGCACTTGTGTCGAGCTCGAGGTACGTGTGCTTTATCAACCACCTGCCAAGCTTGAAGCCCTTACGATAGGCCTCCCCCAGCACGGTGTCGAACCTATCCGACTTGACATAGTCCATAACGGCCTTGACCTTAGTCTCCTTTATGGCCTGGGTGAAGATCTCGGTTTTCTCCTCAATATCAGCCTTGGAGAACTCCACCTCGTGCTCCAGGGCTCCCTTATCCTCCTTAAGGCCTTTCACCTCGAGCTCTAAGGCCCCCTTGCCTGCCTTGAGGGCATTCACCTCGCTCTTCAGTCCGTCCCTCTCGCGTGCCAACTCTTCTTTCTGTGCCATCAGTGCTTCGATGACGTTCTTCTAAGCTGAAGCATTGCTCTCCAGTCGATGGATTTGGTCATGAGCTGCCCTCAGATCGGTGTGGGCTGCGCGAGCCGAGTCCTCGGCAGCCAGAACTCGCTTCAGGTGCCTCTTGCATTGAAGGGTCAAGGCGTGCACTACGGAGTTCACCTGACAAGAGAAGATCGGTTAGCACCAAAGAGATAATGATAAAAAAAAGAAAGAGAAAAAAGAGAGGTCTTTAGAACTTACCACCATAGAGTGGGTGGCAGCCCGGGCCCTGTGCTAATCAGGAGTGAGGTCGGCCCATTCGGAAACCTCTTCGGTGTAGACAACCCCCTTGCTCTTTCGAAGGCTGTAGTGTGGGATCAGGATACTCTGGGCTCCCTCTTGACTCCCCGAGCTGGTAATTGCTGTCTCGGCTATGCGAATGGGCTCGGCGGAAGCTTCAGTTGCTGCATCAGCAGCCTCAGTGGTGACCTTGGGCTCCACAACTGCCTTTGGAATAGGCTTTATCGATGTCTTGGGCTCCCGAGGTGGTAAGTTCTCCTCCAAATCGATGATTGGAGGTACATCAGGGAGCTCAGGCTCAGAGGTAGGGGCCTGTGGAAGCTCGGGCTCAGAGGTGGGGGCCTGCAGGGACTCGACATGAGCTCTCTTGGCAGCTCACTTCTTCCCCCCCTTCATATGGCTGAAAAGCCTCTCCCCCTTGAGCTTCTCTTCCTCCATGGGTCCTGCAACAATGCTCGGCGTCAACAACTCAAAGGTACAAGCTACTAAGGTAAAATGTTTAACTCTAGGTAAGACGACCTACCCGGGCTCAAGCCAGCCTGTATGATCTTGCTCTCGGTGATATAATCCTTGTAATTAAACCCGAGCTCAGCCCATGACTGGAGTGTCTCCCTTGTCTTCTTGTCTAGTATCATGCCGGGGTCTTGAACAACCGCCCTCCAATGAGTGGGGAAGGGCCACCCCACGGTGTTCCGGACTACAAAGTAGTCCTGCTTCCAAGCCGGGACTTTGCTGGGAAGCTTGTGCAGTAACTTGAAACATGGGCGAGGGGACAGGTAGTGTGCCCGCCTGTGCTCGGGGAGAACGCTAGAAGCACTCTTCTTTATTGAGAGAATTGAACAAAAAATATCTAAGTCTAAAGGGAGGACGTACTCAAAGTAGAGGGAAATGGTCCCGACTACATTACGAATGGAGTTCGGGTGAAACTGGTCTATTGTGACATTGAAGTGGTTCAGAACCTCTATGACAAGGGGGTGGAAAGGAAGATGAAGCCTGGCTATGAGCTGCTCCTGGAAGATCACGATCTTGTCAAGACTGTGCTCCCATGGGAATTTACCCGCAAGCAGACTGTAGGTATACTCCCTAGGTAAGTTGTATTGTCAGATAAGGTGTCGGAGTCTCTCCAGGGTCATGGTGGAATGACCGAACCTATCCAGCATCCGACCTCGGTGAGAGGTAGACGTTAGATTACCCAAGGCCTCCCACGCCTTGTGAGACTGGACTTCGGTAGGGTTACCCTGAGCCGAGGTACCCACCTCGGGCTCATCCAGTTGACTATCGAAATTAGACATAGTGAAAGAAAGAAACGAATTGGAAGAAATAAGGAAACTGAAGAAAAAACTAAGGGGACTCACTAAGGAAAGCAACCGAACTGGGGAGAATTGACCCGAGCTGGAGACCTTAGACGCGAGCTCAAGACGAATGTTGAGAACTTATGGCGAGGGAAAAATGACCAAGACCCCCACTATTTATATCCATTGTACTCGGGCATCAGCGGTTAAGATCAAGACGATCTGACGACTCTCAAGAAAACTGGCTGCGCGACCCCCGAGGCGAAATCGGTTTAGCGCATTTTTTGACGTCTGTGGAGTCCATAGATTGTGTGACGTCCGCACATGGACTATACGCGACCCGGGTTGCCCTTGATCGAGCCGAGCAGTTAACTGGTCCGACCAATGAGCTGCCTGACAAGAAGGCATGAGCTCCGAGCCAAATCCACCCAGCACACCGCAGACTCCCCGCGTTGGGTCAGAACTACCTAGCACGGGGAGTCGGGGGCAATTGATGGAGGGTGATTTGGCCCGACCTCATAGCATGGGGACACGTGGACACAACCTTGCATAAGTGACAACTCAGCCTGACAGCCAAGCCATAACTCGGTGTAACGAACTCGCCGGAGCCCGGCCAGACAACTCGGTGGATGTGGCAACTCACCGGGAAGTAACATCCAGCTTACCCCGAATTCTCTCTAAGGGAGGAGCGCCCCGAGCTCCCTCCAAGTGAGGAGTCCCGAGCTCCTCCCAGTGAGCCCCGAACTCTTCCTTCTTGAGAAGGGAACACCCCGATCTGCGACTAGGTATCCTGAAGTGGAAACACTTCGGATCAGCACCATTAACACTCCTGTCCATACTTGCCTAAGGCTCGCCTCAAGCATAAGCACCTCGGCACACCCCCAACACCTCGGTGTAAGGTAGCTCGGCCCAAGGTAGCTCGGTGCAAAGTAGCTTGACAACCTGCAGGAAAGATCTGCCTGACAGCACTACCTGCCGAATTTGGTGGTTGCACCCACGTCCCTTGTCAGGCGGCGGCGTGCTTGCCATTTCTGCAAGATGTGGCACGCCTAACAATTCCGTACCCTGCAATTAGACCTGTTCATGGGCCAGGTGGCCCGACGGGCCGGCCCAGCCCCCGGACGGGCTTGAACAGGTATATAGGCGCACGGGCTTAACCTCGGGCAAAAAATCCCGATCCGCAATAAATTCAAGTCGGGCTTGAGATTTGCCAAAATAGCTTGGCCCGAGCCCGGCCCAACCCAATCTATAAATAAACCTAAAAACCCTAGTTGAATACCCCTCTTTTTTTCACCTCTTTCCCTTCTTTTTCCAACCAAATTCTTCTTCTCCACATCCTCTTTCCCTTCTTTATATATATTTTTTAATATAAATAAATTTTGAATTTATATATTTTTTTAATGTAAATAAATTCTGATTTATATTGATTAATGAATAGGGAAATTTTCTAATTTTTTTTATTAGGTCGGGCTTTGGGCTCGGGCTCGTGCTTCGGGCTTTTTATTAGGGCCGGGCTCAGGCCCAAGTTGTAGGCCCATTGGTCGGGCCGGGCTCGGGCTCGGGCCTAACATATTTCTATTAATGAAGAGTAAAAGTCCGGCCCGGCCCGACCCATGAACAAGTCTACCTGCAATGGCTGCTTGCATCTGCCACCTCGGCTTTGGCAGTAACGACTGCGGCAGAGGCGGTTACGCCTGGCTTGACAGAGGCGGTTACACTTGATTTGATAGATCTCCAATATAAAAGGACCCCGATCCCCAAGGAGCAAAGGTATTGAACTTGCGCCATCTGCACTCTTATCTCTCTCTTTGCATTCTTTACAGTTCTCTCAGAGTTCTAACTTAAGCATCGGAGTATTCCCGTCAGATGAACTCCTCGGGAATTCTTCACTTTCTTCTTCGTCTCAAGTACCGTCCGTCATCAGATAGAAACCAGATTTCCGCTAGCTAGAAGTGTCCAGATCGCACAGCATCAGTAATTAACATGGGCCTTTTTGCTATTGCAATCCTTGTTTTTTAAGATAAATAAAATCTCAGTTTAAGCCTATCTATGTCATAAAAATAGCTTTAGCTTGAGTACAATTGTATTTTACTTAAAAGCTGCAACAATGGACTCAACATTGGGTGAAATGTTGAGTTGGCCTAAGTTCCATCCCTAGGATATGGTGGTTATGTTCTTTATGCATGAATTTTATTTTAAGCAATATTCTCAATTTTATTCAATGTGGCTCTGAATTCCGTGATGGATTTGAAAGTTCTAGGACCGGATGGATGGAATGTGATTTTTTTTTTCTTTTTCAATAGAAAAGGGGAATTATTGGGTCATCAGTCAAAAGTGCAATCAAGGATTTCTTTCATTCGGGAAGGATGATATCAGATTAAAATAAAAGATTTTTAATCCCTGTCCCGAAAGTAAAGAGCTCAAAAAGAACTAGTTCAAACCTATAATTGTTATTTATAAAATAATGGAAAAAATTCTAGTAAATAGGTTAAAGCCTATCTAATATCTCGTTGCCATGAAATTTTTACTCCTTGAGGATAAAAAAAAAGGGAAATCTGAACTTGTTGCCTATAAAACATATATGGAAAATGCTTACTATAAAATTGAATAGGAGCATATAAAAGTGGTGTTAAAAATTGGAATCTCATAAAAAATAGATAAATTGGATTATATACAGCATGTTTCTTGTTAATGAATCTTTTGCAAACTTGTTTAATTTAAGCTTAGTAGAGGATTAAGACAAGGTCACCGCTATCATTGTATTTATTTGTATTATGTTGTTAAGCTCTATCAAGACAAGTTAAAAACTTATCATCAGGTACAAAGGCAAACCTAGAAATGGTCAATGGCCATTTCACTCTTAGGGTTCGTTTGGTTTCTTAGAATAGGTGTCTGGCAGGAATTGGGTTTTGATTCCCAGAATAGGTCTCTGGCCATAAGAAGGAATAGCCATTCCAAGCCCCTTAGGGAATGGGATTCCCATTCCAAAGTATATCAACAAGTAAAGAATTCATGATAAAAAACCCCCAAAACACTAATATTAATAAATTATTAACAAAAATATTGTAAAATAGTAATAAAATAAAATAATAGTATTATAATAAAATACTAATAAATTAATAATAATAAACACAGATATTAATTATTAAATATAATAATAAAGTATAAATAAACTATTAATACAATATAATTAAAGTAGTAGTAATAGCAGTAGTAACAATAATTAAGTATAAATAAAATATTTATATAATATAACTAAAGTCCAAACATATAAATTATTAAATAATAATAGATTAATTTTAAAATAATAAAAAAGTAATAGAATATTAATAAAATAATAAGAAAATGATATAAAGTATAATAAAATATTCATAAATTAATGATAAAGAATAAGATATTAATTATTAAATACTAATAAAATAGTAATAGAAACAAAAGATATTATTTATTAAATAGTAATAATAATTAAGTACAAATAAAATATTAATATTATGTAATTAAAGTAATATAAGATATTAAAATATTAATTATTAAATAAAAACAAAGTAATTCAAAATAATAGAAGAAAATAATAATAACATGTAATATAATATAATAATAGAAATATTATTAGTAATAATAACATAGTAATACCTTAATAACATTTTCATAAATTAATGATAAATACTAGGATAATAATGATTAAATACTAATATAATAATAATAATAATTATTATTATTATTATTATTATTATATATTCATAAAATATTAATAAAGTAATAATAAAATAATAAAAAGACTATAACAGAATAAAAAATTTTCAATTCATTCCAATTCCAACTCATATGTACCAAACAACATGTCAACAACAATTGGAATTTGATTTCGATTCCCGACCAAACCAAATAAGTGTCAAGAATAAGTGATTCCAATTCTAATTCTTGGGGATTCTGATTCAAATCCTTTTTGCGAACCAAAAGGACCCTTAGATTGTTAATTAATATAGGCTTTTCTTTATCTAAATTCTTTTGAAGTAAAAATTGCCATGTTTTATAATACTTAGGGATGATCACTAGCCGAGCGAGGCTGGGCATAGTACCTATGATAGGGCTTATAGTCTAGGCCCAGACCTGAAATATAAGTTCGGGCCTAGGTCTGTAAGGCCCGGATTGGGTTGGGCTTTGGGCCCATTACATTGACAACTCGATTGATTTTGATGAGAACGAATCTAGTGAACACGTAGGTTCACAGTGAGCGTGTACTCTCCAATAGGAGGCATGCATGTCACCTATTCAAATCAAGTCATTTCCGTCAACGTTGTCTTTCCGTTAAGTGGGTGTATACGATTTACTTAGTCACCAATTAGAAAAAAGACAAAAATAATCCAAAGCTCTCATTATGAATCATTCAAACATCCCTTCCTCCCATTTTTTTCAACCAAGCCTTAGCCCTGGAGCAAGAGACCATTGGCGATTTCTAAGCACAACTGAATTCCAATAGCAGTAAGAAATACCGGATGATAAGTATTTGTTCGTTGCTTACCGCTCTTGCAAAGGGGAGATACATCAGAGGAGATGATGAGGTGGCGAGCTTGCATGAGCAAGGGAAGCTTCGACCACTCTTGCAAGGAGTCCTAGACTCCCAGCCAATCACTCTAGTGGTCCATGTGACGGCTGCACAGGGATATACTTCATGTTGTGCTTCAGTTGTAATGGCAATTGCAAAGTCAATCCTAATGAAGGGACTGATGACGGATGGCCCAATCGTTGCCTAGAATGCAACGAGAATGGATTGACCATCTATCCAATGTATTGATTTTCTTATTATTTTGATTTCACGATGCTTTGAGTTGAGAAATTAATTAACTGGAGTCACCGATGTTTTGTGTACAATGGGATCACTATTAATTTGATGATTTAAATTCAACTTTCAGTAGAATAAAATTAATCCCTCTTTGTACACAGTTTTTTATGAAGAATGAACATTCTTTATTTCTTTTTAATGGAATCAGATAAATCATTTTCTTGTTGAAAGAATGGATTGTCAGTTTGTTACAATTTGAAGATTCAAATAGATGCTTACTGTCGGTTATTTCTTGCTGTAGTCGGAGTTTGGTTGTGCTCAAAAATCGTCGGTGGTCTCGGTTCGGTTGAGAAAATAAGGGGTTCTTGCCGATAAGGGCAACTTTTGGCCCAAAATATCAATAAAAATAAAATTTTTAATATAATCACCAAAATAGGTCACGTTTTTTTAAAAAATATCAAATCAGGGCAAAAATCCTATTCACCTTCTTCTTGCTTCGAACGATTCACGCGAGTAGGACCTTATAGATCTCATTGCGCGGGTCCTGACACAATACCAACGATACTTGGAGGAGAAATCCAGAGCGGCTCACAGGGACGTGTTCCTCGCGTTGTTGCCCCCCTGGTTCAGCTCCTTAGAGCGAGCCTTGTTCTGGATTAGCGGATTCAGACTCGGACTGGTGTTCCGGCTCGTTGCCAATTCTGTTGGGGACCTATCGCAAGACCAAGTGCAGAGAGAGGAAGGATGGAAATGTTGAGGGCTGAGACAAGTGCGGAGGAGCGGCAACTGAAGGAGGAACTGGTGAGGCTACAGGAGAGCTTGGTGGCACCACCCGTGTCTGAACTTCTGAGGCGGGGAGGGATGGCGGTGAATGGGGAGGAGGGTAATGTCAATTCCGAGTGGCAACTGGAAGAGGAACCAGTGAGGCTACGGGTGAGCGTGGTGGCGCCATGAACAAAAAGCAAGAAAACCAGAGAAAATATTGAAGAAGAAGAAGAAATTCTTCATTACTTGTAACTGATTGAATACAACAGCTAAAGCTACATTATATACACGTAAGAGTAGGAAAGAGAGAAGAGAGAGAAGAGTAACAAACTAATCCAACTTAGCAAAGTTTGTTATGAGTTGTTTAACAACCTAACTAACTCAACTAATGCAGACTATTAATACTAAATAATTCTCTACATCCTCCCCTCAAGTTGGAGCTTGATGAAGATCGATCAAGCCCAACTTGGAAAGCAAGGAATGAAACTGAGGACCTGCCAGTGGCTTTGTAAAGATGTCTGCGATTTGAGCATGTGTAGAAATGTATTGAGGCTTAACAAAACCTTGCTTGAACTTGTCCCTCACCAAATGGTAGTCGATTTCCAGATGTTTTGTGCGCTCATGGAAGACTAGGTTTGCTGTGATGTGTAATGCAACTTGGTTATCACACCAAAGAGGGATGGGAAGCTGAAGAGGGATTCGAAAATCTGCAAGAATGTAGGATATCCACTGCACTTCACAGACTGTAGTGGCAAGACTTCTGTATTCAGCTTCGGTTGAGGACATGGATACAGTTGTCTACTTCTTAGTCTTCCAAGAAATAAGTGAAGAGCCCAGGTACACGTAGTAACCTATATGTGTCTTTTTGGTTTGTGGACAAGATGCCCAGTCTGCATCATAGTAAGCTTGGAGATCAAACGTGCTGGAAGAGGAGAAAAACAAGCCTTTGCTGGGACAACCCTTAAGGTATTTGAGCAGGTGAAGAGCTACATTCTAGTGATCTTGAGTTGAGGAACTGACAAATTGACTCAAATGTTGGGTGGCATAAGAAAGATCAGGCTTGGTGAGATTTAAATACAGCAATCTGCCAATTAATCTCCTATACCTATCAGGATCAGGTAGTGCAGGACTGTTATCAGAAAACTTCAGTCCTTTAGGAAGAGGAGTTTGAGCAGGTTTAACCACTAATAAACCTGCATCTTTGAGTATATCCAAGGCATACTTCCATTGGTTAATATAAGTACCAGCAGTGCTCCTTGCAATTTCAAGCCCGAGGAAGTATTTTGCATAGCCAAGGTCTTTGATTGTGAAGGTAGAATCAAGAAATTGTTTTACTAAGATAATTTCACTCTCACTTGTACCTGTCACAAGCGCATTATCAACATATATACAAGGAGAGCTAAAAATGAGTTAGGGGTATGCTTGACAAAGAGACAGTGGTCATGTTTGGATTGCAAAAAACCAAACTGTTGAAGCTTATTGCAAAAGTGATCTTTTTAGCTTACAAAACTTTGTGCCTTCTGATAGCCTTCTGGTGGAAGCATATAAACTTTCTCATCCAAATAACCATGGAGAAAGGCATTGTTTATATCAAGCTGATGTATTGGCCAATTCTTAACAGTAGCAACTACTAGAAAATTTCTAACAGTAACAAGCTTTGTAATAGGACTAAAACTATCAAAATAATCAATGGCAGCTACTTGATGATAACCTTTAGCCACAAGCCATGCTTTGTACCTTTCAATGGTACCATCAGGATTCAACTTGACCTTAAAAACCCATTTTGAGCCTATAGCTTTCTTCCCTTTAGGCAAACCAGTCAGTTCCCAAGTCTGATTTTGCTCTAGAGCTTCTAGCTCTTTGTTCATAGCTTTAACCCACTCTGGATGAGTACTAGCTTGAGTGTAAGACTTAGGTTCTGGAATAGTTGATACATTTGCTAAAAAACTCAAATATACACTATCAAAAAATGGAGATTGGGTATAGGGAAAAGTAGGAGGTGTGTAATTGGAACTAGTAGGGGGTAATGAGACCATATTAGTAGTAGGTAAATGATCAGAAATTGATCAATTTGTAACAAAGTCCTTGAACCAAACAGGTTTGTTTTTTATTCTTGTGCTTTGTCTCAGATGAGGTAATGTAGGAAGTGTAAGTGAAGAAGGATTAGTTGAATGAGTAGAAGGAGGAAACAAAACAGGAGTTGGAGAAGTATCAACAGGAGTAGACAAAACAGGATCAGATTCAATTTGGGGAACATAATCAACAGTAGTAGTTGAATTGGGAGTAGGAATTGTAGATGAAACAGGAAAATCATAATCAGAAATTGGATCTACAATTGGTAAGGGACAAGTAGAAGGTTTAGCTGAAAAAGAACGATATGGGAAAATATCTTCATGAAATATAACATCTCTGGAGGTAAAAAGTTTTCTGTCATTGAGGTCATAGAGGCTATAAGCTTTCTGTCCTAAGCTATAACCCAGAAAAATGCATTTAAGAGCTCTTGGTGCAAACTTGTCCTTATGGGGCTGAATGTTTGTAGCAAAACAAAGACAGCCAAACGTCCTTAGATATTTATAATCTGGTTTCCTTTTATACAATACTTCAAAAGGTGTTTTCCAATGTAAAACAACAGTAGGCAAAACATTTATAATATGTGTGGCCATTAGTAAAGCAAGTCCCCAAAATATTTTTGGTAAGTTTGCTTGAAACATCAAAGACCTTGCAATTTGAAGAAGGTGTTTGTGTTTTCTCTTCACAACACCATTCTATTGTGGAGAATAAACACAACTTTTCTGGTGCAAAATACCTTGGTCAGAAAGAAAACTTTGAAAATCTTTATTGAGAAATTCAGTGCCATTATCAGAATGGGTACATTTAATTTTCTTATGAAATTGAGTTTCAATCATTTTGAAAAATGTAATGAATGAAGATACAGTCATGCTTTTATGGTTAAGCAAAAATATCCAAGTACTTCTATTGAAATCATCAACAAGTGTAAACACATAATGCGCACTAGTAATTGAAGGATGTTTATAAGGGCCCCATAAGTCCAAGTGCATCAAATCAATAATGCTCTTTGAACGAATTTTACTAACTGGAAAAGGCAATCTCTGTTGTTTAGCCAAATGATAGATTTCACAAATAGGTAATGATGCATTGGTAGGACAAAAATCAAGGTGTTGTAAGGCTGTAACAGATGCATGTCCTAATCCGTTATGCCAAAGAACTAATCCAGGAATAGAAGTTTTATTGAAGAAATGAGACTTATTACATGTAGCAGCTTGAAAGGTTCTATTACAAGCATTCTGTGCAAACTCTTTATTACAAACAAATGATTGAATTCTATCAGCAGAAAAAGAGGACTTGTCCAAAATGTACAAGTTCTTTATCATTTTACCAACTGCTAATATCTTCTCATTCTGCAGGTCCTGCTGCAAGCAATAGGTAGGGTAAAAAGTGCATTTAATGTTGTTTATAATGACTAATTTACTAACAGATAACAAATTGAATTTAAAAGAGGGAATGTGTAAAGTATTTGTCAAAATCAGATCAGGACTAAGTTTCACATGGCCAATATGTTGAACAAATTTTATGGTTCCATCAGGTAAATGTATAGGTATGATTTGAGTTATTGGTTTAGGTTGAGAAAGCAATTTTAAATCAGTGCACATGTGGTTTGAAGCACCAGTATCAACTATCCAGGTTCCTACATCTAACACAGCAAGTGTACTATCCTTAGAGTTAAAAGCATATTGAACTTTCATACCTGCATAAGTATCCAGGTATGACCATCTTGTACCAATTGGGGTAGTCATAAATCTTCCTGAAAAGCCTTCTCTACCTCTTCCTTGAGTGTTTCCCTTTTGTTCTCTCAGATCCTTGTACCAATCGGGGTAGTCATAAATCTTGAAACAAGATTCCTTTGTATGACCATCTCTATTGCAATGATCACAGTGTCTATATTCTGTTTTGTCATAATCTTGCTTCTGTAATTCAGATCTACCATAACCTGGTGGTTTTCTAGTAGCACATCTTCCTGTTCCATCTTTCCTGTAATTCTGTGATCTAGCAAGCATAGCATTTCCATCAACAGTTTCAGCAAAAGCAATATGAACATCTCTTTGTTTTTTCACCCTAAGCACCAATGAATATGCCTTGTTAACAGTAGGCAGTGGATCCATTAGTAGGATCTGATTCTTAATATGATCAAAAGAATCATTTAGTCCCATTAAGAACTGCATCAGCCTATTGGAAGAAGTAATGTCACACATTCTCTTAGCTGCACCACAAGTACATTGACAAGTATTGAGGAAGTGGCATGATACATGCCAATTCATCCCAAAGTTTCTTCAGTTTGGTATAATATTGTGCCATAGTTAGATTTCCTTGACTAATTGTACTAATATCTCGTTGCAAATGATACTGTAAAGGTCCATTTGAATCTCCAAACCTTTCTTCCAATTCTAGCCAAAGATCTCTAGCAGATGTAGAGTATAGAAAAGCATCAACAATGTCCTTAGAAATAGAGTTTAGTATCCAAGAAGTTACCATACAATCCACTCTTGTCCATTGTTCAAAAGTAGGTGAATCAGGTTCTGGTGCTTTGCAACTTCCATTGATGAAACCTAATTTCACCTTAGCTCCAAACGCGACCTTCATTGATCTGCTCCATGTCAAATAGTTGTTTTCAGTTAGTGGACTAGACACCAATATCATGCTTGGATGATCCGAATTTTGTAAAAATAGAGGATCTCCATTATTGCTTCCAGCATTAGCTTCTTTTCCGGTACCAATGCCATTGATAACATTTCCATCATTATTGTTTGGTGTTTCTCCTGCTCTTGTCACCGAAACATCAAGATCATCCTCCATCGTTCTTCAAATATCAACTTGATAAAAAAGAGAGCTCAAGATCTAGTTTGGATCTTGGCTCTGATACCATGAACAAAAAGCAAGAAAACCAGAGAAAATATTGAAGAAGAAGAAGAAATTCTTCATTACTTGTAACTGATTGAATACAATAGCTAAAGCTACATTATATACACGTAAGAGTAGGAAAGAGAAAGAAGCTGTTTAAGCTGATGTAGATTATTAATACTGAATAATTCTCTACACGCCACCCCTGTCTGAACTTTGAATACACTGTTCATGTGAGAGGCGGAGCAAGGCACAAGCGGCATTGTCCTTTGCGGTTCTGTTCCGGTCTTGAGAGCTCTCACTAGGGGCTTAATTGCTCCCGAGGAGGCCGCCAGAGCAGGGCACAGGCGGCGTTCTCCCGGTGACGTCTTTTATGTGCTCAGCTTCCGATGCTCGATTGTTGTTCCGCCCATCTTAGTGAGCTGGTGGCCTCTGTAACAGTTGCTGCCTCGCTCCCATCCGGAATGACGACAGAACATTTCGGGCATCTTGGCTTGTATCGCAGCTGCACTGGCTTGTCACTCTAATCATCGTCACATCTTGGCTTGTATCGCACTAGCTTCGCGTCGCATCCTGGCTTGTCACCGGTTTATCACGTACTAGCTCCGCACCTGGCAATGTGTATTGTCCAACTACCTATTAAAAACAATCACAGAGGCAAAGGAAGAGGAAGACGATGAATAGTATCATTGCCCTTCGTTGATATTTTTCAAAAAAAAATTAATTTATTTTAGTTATTTTATAAAAATACTATTTTTTATTGACATTTAGGACAAAAAGTTGCCCTTATATGCTAAAACCCCAAAAAATAAAAGGAAAAAACGAGAGTTACTTACTAAAAAACGAGAATTCTGAATTATTTATTTATTTTTATCTTTTTCTCACCGGGTGAATCATATTCACCTGTTTAACGGGAAGACAAGAATAACGGAGTGGCTTCAGACCTATTCGAATAGATGACGTGCACGCCTCCTATTGGAGGGCACACGTTCACCGTGACCCTACGGGTTCACTGAATTCGTTCTCGGTTTTGATTGCAGCATCATGGTGAGTCTGGTGACGAACCCAAGCTTTATTTCAGCGTCAATAGGAGGGTTTTACAGATGAAGTGATTGAAGTGGTAGTTCAAGAGCAAACGAGAGTTTACAGGTTTGAATTCAGTTGGACGTTAAAACTATATTGAGGCCATTCTTCCATTAATTCACCCCTATCAACAACCGAACCAGACTCCATTGTCAGAGATTCTGTGAGTTCTCTTGTTAACAGCCAAATAAGACCCTGTGTTTCCCCTTTCAGTTTTTTCTATTGGAAGAACCCTAACTTTCTTCATTTTCTATTTCTGCAGCCGCTCGGCGTCACTTAACTCGTAAGCGTAATCTTTCTCTCTCCTTATTGCATGCAATTTGTGATTGTCTTCGATGTTTCTTCGGTCAATCACTTCCAACAATAAAATCTTCTTAAAATTGACCAACTTATCAACTTTCTCATCTCTATTTTTAAACCTTCTCGCTAACTCCATTTTTGCATCAAATTTTGGTTCCTCATCCTCATCTTCTCTTCAGACATTTACAGATTCGAAGTCCATCTCTAATCCTCTATACTATTTACTCCCGAGCCCTTATAATCCATATAATATTGTTAACTTCATCTGCTCAAAGCTGAAAGATGATAACGGGAATCTCACATCTGTTCAAAAAGACATTGAATGGATTCGTGCGTATTTGGGTATCCACGAGATTTCTAGGGTATTATTGAGATGCCAATCTGACCCCTTCACTGCTCTCAATTTCTTTAATTGGGTAAAAAGTGACCTGGACCTCAAACCAACCGCTCAAAACTACTGTATCATCATTCATATATTGGTCTGGTCCCGGAAATTCATTCAAGCAATGCATTTTATCTCTGAACTGATAAAATTAGCTAACCCAAGTGAAGATGCCTTCCGAAATTTGGTTTTGTCCAGTGAAGTTTGCAATTGGGATCCGCTTGTTTTTGACATGCTCATCAAGGCTTATGTCAAGGCCAGTAGGGTTGAAGAAGGCTTCAAAACTTTCAAGGAGACTCTAAAGATTGGATTTGCTCCTGATGTCACTGCTTGCAATTGTCTTTTGAATGGTTTGCTGAAGTCAAATTATCTTGATCAATGTTGGGAAATCTACCAAGAAATGGAAACGATTGGAATATTTCCCAATGCGTATACATTTAACATATTGACCCATGTGTTGTGTAGGGATGGGGATCTGGGTAAGGTGAATGAGTTCTTGGATAAGATGGAGGAAAAAGGGTTTATTCCTGATGTTGTGACGTATAACACGCTTATTGATAGCTTTTGCCAGAAGGGAATGTTGGAAGATGCTTTCTATTTGTATAAGATCATGTATAGGAGGGGCGTGCCACCGAATTTGGTGTCATATACTTCCTTGATGAATGGTCTTTGTAAGAAAGGAAAAGTGAGGGAGGCTCATCAACTCTTCCATCGTATGCTTCACAGAGGGTTGAGTCCAGATGTTGTTACATATAATTCTCTTATTTCTGGTTATTGTAAGGAAGGGAATATGAAAGAATCAAGGTCTTTGTTGTATGAAATGATTCAGAATGGTTTGTTGCCTGATAGTTTCACTTGCCAGGTACTGGTACAAGGATATGCAAATATGGGTAGATTGCTTTCTTCTTTGAATTTGGTTGCTGAAATTCAGAGACTGGGAGTTTCAATCCCTCATGATATGTATAGCTACCTTATAGTTGCTTTATGTTTGGATAACCGGCCCAATGCGGCAAAGTCTCTCTTGCGAAGAACTTTTTCAGATGGTTATGAACCAAATTTGGGGGTTTACAATTTGCTTATTGGATCCTATTGCAACTGTGATAATTTTGACGAAGCATTGTTGTTGAAGGGTGAGATGGTCCAGAAGGCTATAAAACCTGATTTGGATACATACAGGGCTCTTATAGGTTGCTTGTGTAGATTATGCAAGATTACCGAGGGAGAGTCCTTGTTGGGGGAGATGGTTGAAATTGGTCTTTTTCCTGACTCTGTTATTTGCAGGGCCTTAATAATGGGATATTGCAAGGAAGGGGATCTTGAGAAAGCAGAGTCACTACTAAGCTACTTTGCTCAGGAATTTCAGTTTTGTGATGTAAAAAGTTGTAATACACTCATCCAAGAATATTGTGAGAAAGGTGATGTAACAAAATCATTGGAATTGCAGGATAGGTTCTTGAAGTTGGGTTTTGTGCCAAATAGTTTGACATTCAAGTGTTTGATACATGGCTTAGCAAGAACTAGAAAGGATTGCTAGGAAGCCTCCAGAATTTGTTGATGGTGTTGATGCATTGGTATATGAAGTCTCATCTTGGCTATTTTAAATGAAGGTTAGTGTCTTATGAAAATTGAAGATGTGAAATGCTTGCTGAAATTTTTAGGAAATTCTACACTGTTCTGTACCCTATTACCATTTGTCTGGGATACTTCATGCTTGGAAATGTTAATACATTGGGTGCATATGCAGGGATTCCAACTGTTGTATATTCTTTCCCCGTCTTTTTATAAGCTGCTTATGAGCAAAAGGTGATTAGACTTAGCCTTGATGCTATTCCCTAGTTCATTGGCACATCTATTTATATCTAGTTTTGTTTTGCAGGAGCCATCCCATGTTAGAACTTAGAAGACCTATTATTTCTTGTCTTTTTTTTTTTTTTTGTGAGCCATAATTAACATCCTCAATGCAAGAGTTGTTTCTAGTTGCACAAGATCCAAAGAACAAGTAGGTAGATATGATGCCTTAGCTGTTTCATTTTCTAAATATCAGTGGTGGTCCATTGAATACCAAGCTGTGAAGAATCTCAAAAGTAACTTAAATGATTATATTGCCTGTTTTGCCAAGTTTTTGCTGTTATGTGTTTTTTCTTTGGTATGTTCTTTTCCTGTTTTGCAAAGTTTTTACTTTTTTTTTGTTTGAATGTAGGGTAATCAAAGAGATTGTGTAAGTCACTATGGAGTGAACAATGTCCTCTTAAAGTAACGTTATGGTTGCATGTGTTTAGACATGCACACACACAAACAGTAATATTTAGAAGGTAACCTGGTCTCTAGGCACTGTTTAGTTTGTGGGATGAGAAGGGAAACAATGGAATATTCTTCCTTTCCCATGGTTTGGTTTGTGGGATGTCATGAGATGGGATGAGAAAAAGGTGGAATTATGATCCCAATTCTTGCGATATGGAATCCCACCATTTTGGTGGGAACGGAGGAGGAAACTTGTTTAACAATAAAAAGTACCTTCCTTGTTGTATTTCTAAGAGTTAATATTAGATCTATGACCCATTAATAAATTATTAATTATTTAATAACATATTAATAAAATAATTTAATTAAAAATAATTAATTAATAAATTAAAAGAAATAATTAATCATTGAAAAATAGTTTAATAATTTATTAATAATTAATACTAAAAATATTAAAACAATTAATTAATTAATAGAATAAAGTATTAATAATATAAACTAATAAAATTGAAAATATTAATTAATCTTAATAATTAATTAGCTAACTATTAATTTGAAATAATTAATAGTTAATAGTAAAATGCTAAATAATAAAAAAGTTTTATTAATTAATCTATAATTAACAACAAAACAATTAATAATGAATTAACTATGTAATTAATGAATAATTAAATAATTATTTTATTATTAATTTAGTTAATGATTAAATAAAATAAATAGATAATATAGATGTTAAATTATAATTATACAAAATAAAAGTGATTAATTAATTCTCATTAAATATTAATAAAGTAAAATTTCAAATAAAAATTAAAATAGTAGTTCTTAATTAATAATTAATTAACTAATTAAGTAAATAGTTATAAAATTTATTGATAAAATATTAGTAGTAAATAATTTATTATTGGTAAAATATGAAATAATAAAAATATTACTAATTACCTAATTAATTAATTAATAATTGTTATTAGGGTTGATTTTCCCACTATTTTCCCTTTTGCAACCAAACAATGGAACGTGAAAATTTTCCATCCATTTTCCCTTTCTCATCCCGTCAAAACCTTCCCTCCAACCAAACGCAGCCTTAGGGCTTGTGGAAAAAGTAAGAAATCAAGAAAATAAAGACTAGAAGGTCAATTTTGGATAGTTATGCTAGGTTATTTTGTTCTAAATCTATGGTACTCTAGAAATTTCAGAATCTCCTTAATTTTACTATTGGTGTGTATTTGATATTTTTTAAACCATTATAGTGTCAAGTGGAAAAAAAAATCATATTTACTTTTCTTAATGAGATAATGAGTTTATTTTGAATAAATGAGTTTTTAAGTCATGTGAGAGTGACTTTGTTATTTACGTATCATGTAATCTTAGTTCAAACTTGCTTTATAGGTGCTAAGACCTTCAAAACCTCTGAATGCTGGTTCTTAGAGAACTCATTGTTGTGATTCTGTTGTGACATTTAAAACCCATTGATTGGTATATTTTAAATAACCATTGTTTTGAGAGGAGGTAGGTGTAGGAGGTGAGGCGGAAGTGAGGTCTCTGTGGAAGGTTTGGTTAGGGTCTCGTGTGTACACTTCTACTCTTGGGGATGGCAGTGGTGCAAAGAGAGGGGTTCAGGGGTGGTAGGAGATGGGGGGTGGATTCTTGGTATAATCCCAAAAGAAATGGACTAGGGGTGAGGCAAAACTTCTCTCTTCCATTTTTGCCTCTCTTCCATTTTTCTCACTTCTCTCCTCTTCTTCCTTTTACTTTTCTGCACCAAGACAAGATGGTATCAGAGTAGGACGTTGGAATCTAATCTCCATTATTGATTATGTCCTGTTTCTCGCCCTTTTTTTTCCTTTTCTGGTATTAAACTAAGAGAGACAGCAATCACACAGCTGTACAGGTCAGAATATTCTACTTTTGATTTCTCTCTCTTAAATCTTATGTAAAACTCATTCCATCACCATTGGCTACAAGCACTTGCTCTGGAGTGACCAAAAGTGACTGAATGAATTTCTCTGTTCTATCTTACCTTTTCGGACTGTGAAAGTATTTTTTTCTCAAATTGGACTGGGCTAGAACAGTTTTTTGTGGTTCTTTAAACTTGGTTCTTTGTAGAAACTAGAAACACCAATAGCAGTTCAGTTGTGTGGTGGCTGAATGGTGTAAAGGAGGTTTTAGACTCCCAGGGATCCAGATTGAAGTGGGGTGTGTACCCCTGTAGGTCATGAGTGACCTCACTGTGTTAGGAGATCAAACTGTGGTAACTCCTTGGTAATCATGCAGCTTAAACAAGCTGGTGAGTGGTCTGTATGACCTGTATGTGGTCTGCAAATACAACAAAACTGATTGTGCATGGGTTTCTTGTACATCTGATTGCTTACAGGGCTGATTCCAGGACCATGGTTGTTTTTGTTTGCCTGTTCTTTGTGTCTACTGTAGAAATAAGATCTGTTAAGTGTGTTAGGAGTTGTTCCTTATAGCCTCCGAAGATTTTGCAACATCTGGAACTACTTCCAGTCATGGTTGATTAAGTACCAATCATGATTCCATGAATTTTCTTATGATCATCACTCCTTTAGATGGTCTAAGGAGATGCGACTATATATCACTGCTAGAGGCAAGGTCGAGCACATTAATGGGAAAGTGAAGGAACCAAAGTTAGGGATGACTGAGCATGATGAGTGGGATCAGGAGAATTGCATGATTATGTCATGGCTGTTTCCATCCATGTTACCATTAATGAAGCAAAATTTTATGTGGGCAGAAACAACCTGTGAAATATGGGAACATGCAAAGTTGACATATTCAGAGTAGAGACATTATGCTAGGATCTATCAGTTGCAAGCAGAGTCCTCCACATGTAAACATAGGGAGAGAAGCTTATCTTCATATTATTTAGCACTAACCTTAGTTTGTAAAGAATTAGACTATTATCAAAATGTTGAGTGGGAAAGTGACAAAGATGCCAAGGCCTACAAGCAATTGGTTTCTCAATAGTGTGTGTTTGCTTTTCTGTTAGGCCTTAATTCCATATATAAACCCAGTCCAAGGAAAGTAGATAGTTGGCTATGACTGCTTCTGCGGGGGAGTTAGTTGCTTTGGCAATAAGGGGTGGCACTAGCTCTAGAAAGAAAGGGGATGGTTAAAAAAGGGTAGATGATAAAGACAAGTTGTGGTGTACACATTGCCAAAAATCTAGGCTCACCCGGAAGACCTGTTGGGATTTGATTGGGAAACCAAAATGGGCACAAGACTTAGTGAAGAAGTCAGCACAAGAACAGAACAGAAAGCCTAGTTAGAAGTACACATCGACAACCGCAAACTTGGCCTCACAAGAGTCCTCCCAAGATCGTCCTATTAGTTTTGATCTCAAGGAAGATATTCTCAATTTCTCTCGTGACCATTTGGAGTAGTATGGTAGGTCACTACAACAAACACATTCAAGACTTAGCCCCTTAATTTCTTTTGCATCTATATTAGGTAACACAACCTCTGCTTTCCATGTGCCCTGTAGTGCTCTAGAATATCCTTGCATCATTTATTCCGATGCTTTAAAGCATATGATTAGCAAGTCAAATTTGTTTTGGTCTTATGCCCTTCTCTCTAGTAGAGATAAAGTGAGACTAGTTGATTGGTCCTTCTCTTCCATAGCTGATCAAGGAACAATATCTCTTCCTTTGGGCCTCCCCCTCTCCAATGTACTTTATGTTCCAAATTTGTCTATCAATTTGCTATCTATTAGTAGTATTACTCATTTTTTAAGTTGCTCTATAACCTTTCTTCCCCATTCTTGTGTTTTTCAAGATCTGGCCTCTAGGAAGATGATTGGTAGAGAGAGCATGGTTGATGGTGTCTATGTGCTAGAGAATGCAACTGGTCTTACGGCTTTAGGGTTTTTGAGTAAACAAATAAGAGTCAAGTTGTTTTGTGGCACAATCGTTTATGTCATGTGTCTTTTGAGTCTTTAAAACATTTGTTTCCAGAGTTGTTTGTGTTTGTGTCTGCTGATGAGTTTTAGTGTCAAACTTGCTAATTGAATAAGAATTGTAGAACTTCTTTTCCATTACATAATAAAAGAGCTGATTTTCCTTACCATATTGTGTATTTTGATATTTGGGGCCCCGTTACTAGTCCAACTGAGAGTGGCTATAAATATTTTATCACCTTCATTGATGATTTCTCCAGATACACTTGAGTCTATCCTATGCATTCCAGGGAAGAAGTTCCTAAACTTGTTCATGATTTCCAGTGCATGATTTCTAGATACAATTGCTCATATTTGAAAACAATTATTTTTTTGGCTAGTCATAGCTCATATTTGAGAACTATGTTACGTCATGATTGATTAGGGCGAATTGCTTGGCGCACTGCAAATAAATTATAAATATATGAAAACAATTGGAAAAAAAAATCAAAAGATTTGAAAGTGTCATATTGAGAGCTATTACCATGTTTAATTGTTTCTTAGTGAATGCTTTGACCCTATCAACTGTTTAGAGATTTACCCAAAAAGAATAAAAAAAAAAACTGTTTAGAGAGCTCTTTTAGAACCCGGGCCGGTTAGTTTTTTGGGTAAGGATTAGAATCCGGTTTTGGAACAGGGTAACTTTCATCATTAGAGTAGTAGTGAACCTATCTGATCGAACCAGTCTGAGTCTAAGAATAGTAATGATATGACACATAATTAATAATAGGGTCTCTACTAAATATCTTCTAATTTCTTTGTTTTGTTTTTCATTATAAAGCATGGCATTTTTCTTCTTAACCATTCTAGTGCTAAATTGCTTATAAGACCATATCCTAATTATATATGAACACCCTCTGAATACAACTTTATTCCCCACAGATAAAAGTTTCATATCATATGTTTACAACATTTTATATGTTGAAAGAATAAAGAACCCTTGTGTTAATCTCCAAAGCAAATTTAGGAATCACATCTTGTCACCTATGGTGCTTCCTCTGTAGTGCTTCATATATTACACTGAAGTACGTGATTGGTTAATAATAAATTCTTCACAATTAAGTTACATGGCCAACAACAGGTACGTGAGAGTGGATTCTAATTAATTTGCATTTGCATTTGTTTTTTACGTACATTTGTGGCAGCTGGTAAAAACATCAATGGATTTTGCATTGGAGAAATTGTCTGGCCCTCTCAAGTGTAGATCCGATGAGGCGGTCAACCTTGAAGAAAACTATCAAAAACTCAAGATGGAAGAACGTCTCTTAAACAAGAAGAGTCGTGTTGAAAATGTGATAGAGGAATATATGCCGTTTCAGAATCACTGAAGAGTGAAGTTAAAAAATGGATTGAAGATGTCAATCTTTTTGAAAACAAGCAAGGGATGTTACGTGTTGATATCCAAGAATACAATGGAGAGCCTATTAGACGGTTTGATATTTTGCAACGTGTGCAGCTTGGAAGCTAAGGCGTGTAGTAACTCAGTTGAAAGAGATTGCTAGGCTTCAAGAGGAAGGCAAGTTTGAAGAAAGGATGGCAATCAATGCACTCCCAGTCCCACGTAGAATATAATTGAGCCAATGTACGGTTTGATATTTTGCAACGTGTGCAGCTTGGAAGCTAAGGCGAGTAGTAACTCAGTTAAAAGAGATTGCTAGGCTTCAAGAGGAAGGCAAGTTTGAAGAAAGGATGGCAATCAATGCACTCCCATTCCCACGTAGAATATAATTGAGCCAATGTTTGCACCATTAGTGAAAAGTGGGACTGGGACTAGGACTACTTCAACAGAGTGTACTGTACAGAAGATATTGGGATGCCTCAAAGATGATAAATTCTGGAAGGTTGGAGTATGGGGAATGGGTGGGGTGGGTAAGACTACTACAGTCAAGATGTTACACAATTTACCAGTAATAAATTGAAAGACATGTTCGAAATTACTATCTGGGTAACAGTGTCCAAAGATGGGGATGTGAGAAAGGTACAAGATCGAATTGCTCAACGATTGAATTTGAATTTGAGTCTGGGTAAGGGTGAACAATCTCATGATGGTGAAGTTACGTTGCAAGAAGATGGATACTACAAACATTGTTAAGCAAGAAGTGGTTGCTGATTTTGGATGATATGTGGGACAAAGTTGACTTGGAAGATGTAGGAGTACGTCCCTACACAGAGCAGAAGAAATGGATCCAAGATAGTATTAACAACTCGATCCCGAAAAGTCTGTAACAATAAAATGGAGACTGATGGAGATATCAAAGTGGATGTTTTGCCCGAGGAAGAAGCATGGGATCTGTTTCGAGAAATAGTTTCGGAAGTTGTGGATGCTCCAGAGGTACGAAGCATTTCCCAGAAAATAGTTGAGAAGTGCAAAGGTTTATCACTTGCCATTAAGCTAATCGGTGGGTCATTGAGAAAGCAAGGGATATGGAATACTCACGTGTGGAAGAATGCACTTAATGAACAAGTATGAGATTATTGATGATATGGAGGAGTCCGTCTTCAAGATTTTGAAGTTCAGTTTTGATCGGTTAAGGAGTGCAAACCTGAAGAATTGCTTCTTATATTGTGCATTATCTCCAGAAGATCATTTTATCTTAATTGAGGAATTGATATATTATTGGTTTGGGGAGGGTTTTATTAATGATGATGGAATGCAAAGCTTGGACGATGCAATTAATAGAGGGTATGCTATAGTGGATGAGCTCTGCAATGCCTCTTTGTTGGAGTTAATGGAGGATTGGGACAAGAATAAATGTGTGAAGATGCATGTTGTACATGATTAGAGACGATCTAGCATTGAAAATCACATCATCATTTTCCTCGGATAATTCTGATAGTGATAAGGGAGAAAGTGGTGATAGGTTCTTGGTATGCTATAGTGGTAAGAGCAAGATTGGTTATTAAGGAACACCTCCTTATGTGGAGGAATGGAAACAGAAACAAAGAATCTCATTGATGCACAATTACAACCTTGGTAATTGTCTACCCGACACTCTTGACATTGTTGCTCCAACGAAATGAAATGCTGAAGCAAATCCCAGAGTCATTCTTTGAACACATGCATGCATAAGTTTCGAGTTCTAGACATATCAGGTACTGATATAGATGATTTACCGCCCTCTGTTTCATTCCTTCGAGGGTTATATGCAATGTGTACAAGGTTGCGTACATGTCCATCCCAAATAGGGTATCTCAACAGACTTGAAGTGCTTCATCTTGGAGATAGGATCGACCATTTGCCGACAGAATTCACTAATTATAAATCTTTTTATATTCATTTAATAAATTGTTAATTAGTTAAACAAACTCTCATATTCATGGTAAAAATGGTTAATTGTCATTTTTTAGAACTCAACATTCAGATTTCACAACATTCTCTATGTTCGGACTAGAACTTAAAAAAGTTCACCAACATCAATACACATCTAAGGCCCCGTTCACTTGTTGGTAAGTTATTTATCCAGGTAAATACGATTACATGGGTAAGTTTTCCTTGGGAAACACTTACCCAGGGAAGTGCATTTACCCATGTTTTTTTATTTCCCAAGTAAAAAAGAAAATGACTATTTTAACCATAAAAATCCATTATTAAAATGGGCATTTTTGTCCCATTCAAGTGTTGGAATTTCCCCCATGTGGGAAAGTTATTTACCCACCAAGAAGATGGGTATCACCTAGGAAAATAAACTTTCCCCTGATCCCCACATTAATTTGAAAAAAAAAAAAAGAAAAACACATGGGATTCTTGATCAATGGGAACCAAAATCCCATTTACTTACTTTCCCCCTCTCAAAATCCAAAAAAAGAACACCTCCTAAAAATAATTAACAAGCCAACAGACCCTTATTTGTTTCTCTTATTATGATTACAACCAAAACGGACAATTATAATTGACACAACGCAGACCCTGACCCCCTATAATTGGGTTGGATTCACTTCATGACTAATCCATTCAACTATGCTAAGAAAAAGACAAATTACCCTTACAATGATAGTATGGAGAAAATCAGGAATTATAAACTGAGTGAAAAAAGTAAAACAAGGAAAAGACATAAGAGTTATGCATAAGAGTTATGCAGGGGCATAATTAATTGAACATGAAGTAAGGTGAGACATAAGAGTTATGCATAATTAAACTTGATAATCCTACTTCAGCTCCAATGTAAGCTATTTGCATAATTAAATCAATAGCGATCACCGGCATTGAACATGCATTTATTAATGACTGGGCTATGTAGCTCATCGTAGTAAGCCTTGTTTGTAGCAGATCTCATGAGAAATTAGTTCTAGATATGCTACAAACAAAAACATATACAACGAACCATGCAATCCATTCACAAGTAAACATATCAGTTCACATAATAACATCTGGTAACTGTCCAAATAGCTAATGTGTTTACTGATGAGACGACATTTGGGCTCGGTAGCCTATTGTACATGCCTTTGTTTATAGCAGATCCCGTGCATCAGCAGATCTTTCTTCATGTTCGGTTTCCAGGGTCTTCTCTACAACACCTACACCTACCCTTTGATCGACCAAATGTTCAGTTCTCCATCCGTATTCATTAACCCTTTATCCACAGCCATTGATGGCTGATGACCTAATGCCTTGCTAGTCAGTATCCCTTTTACACATTATATTACAGGAGAATTAAGGGGTGTGAGGATCGACTAAAGTGCATAAGTGCGCTGATGGAAGGGATGCTGAGTGACCAATCTTAGTCATTTGGGCTTAGTACGGTGGTCGTTTATTTTAATAAATTTTTGGTTTTTTTTTTCTTTAAAAAAACAGAAAGAAAGGAGATGACTAATGTTTACTTAGTATTATTTGAGTTGATAGCTAGCTAAGCATCGTTAGACGTTATTTAGTGTCATTAGGCATCATATAAGCTCAACAATGGATAAACTGCTGGGTATTAGAGAAAACATTAAATTAAAGTGATATTTACTCTAACAATCGACCTTTACATAAATCTAAAAACCATTTATTTAGCGTATGTTTGAAATCGATGCCATTGTTCAGTGATACATTAGCGTTACGTCGGAAAAAACAGTGCTCTAAGAAACGTCTGTTTATTTGGAATTGTTTTTTCTTAAAAAACGATGCTCCAAATCATACCTTAGAAATCAAGAAGGCATGGCTTGGAGCAACGTCGAATTTATCGTTTTTTGGAGTTGCATGAAGTGATGTGGCACTGAATAATAGGTACCACTGAACTACCCCAGAGCTGACATGCTGCCGTTTATTTCTACATTTCTACACAGTATCACTTATCTAATCGGGTTCAGTTGAGCTATGCGCGTTCAATAAGTACTTGAAAATTTTTTAAACCTGTCATTTAAAATACCCTCACCCTACCTTGTAAAGATTAATACCCACTTTTTACAGATGTCAAAATATTTATCAGTGTTTACTTTGATGTGCCTAAACATGACAATACATTCAAGCCAATCCAACCCATCTAAGAATTCATGAATTAATAATTGGAACCAGAAGCAACTAAAACCCTACACATCATCCTCTCAATATGGCCGTTCTCCCACATAATTACCAGGCGGATCGTAGTTACAAGCGATGAACACATCTCCATCATCGCAAACCACACGAGCACATCCAATCCTCCGAGTGGTCTTCCATACAATCTGAGTATAGTGACCGCACATCTGGCCCTCTTGGCAACTATTAGTCACGTAATTGTAGTACTTCTCCTCGGCCGCCCATGCAATCACGGCGTCGGTCGGAGTCCATCTCGCGCCGCTGCCCCAGTATATGTTCTCCCCCAGCTTGAAGCCCCCCTCCGGGAACGAATGCTGCAGCGCGCAGTCCGCTTTCCGTTGTCCCGCCCACCATTTCGCGTAGTTCTCGAGCTGGAAGTCCCACATCAGAGGTAGCTCCCACTTCGCTGCTCTCTTCAGGTTGTGAACAAACAAGAACTGTAGGGCTTCGCCTATGCAACCCCAGCACAGCTGCTTTGAGATGTTGTAGATTGTTTCGTTGTCCGGCAGCTTCAGCTGACCGCTTCTAGTTGTTGGAAATGTCGCATAAGGCTGAGCTGATGCATGGCGATGGTTGCTTGTGAGGGAGATCAGAACAAGGAGGAGAACCAGATGGGCTTGCATTGCCTGATTGCCTCCTTTCTGATGCAGTGAGCTTGCTTCAAGTTTGCTTAGACTAGACAGTAGAATTGGAGAATCCAATTATACAAGGATCCTCGGGAGGAGGGCAGTGAACTGTGAACACCCGTGAGTCCGTGACCTTTGCCTTGTTTGTTCTTGGTACGAATGGGACCCACCTCTGAATTCATCGTATGGGGAGTGGTGAAATCTAGACCACGGTCCACGGATGAAAGGACAGGAATTCGGGGTTGTTTGGTAATGAATGATTTTGCTTTATCTATCTCTATTGGCAGCAATAAGTCATTCTGATTATTAGGCAATTAAGCAGCAAGTGATTGGGGCAGACAATGAATTGCTTTTTTTTTTTTAATACAGGTTTCAAAAACGAATTTAAATGACCTACTTATCGCTTCTTGTTTTCAAGAATATGTTTAATTCAACTTTTTTTTTTTGTTTTCAAAGTTTACATCTCGTTATCTAATGCCATGCTCCATTAATCATATAACTAGCGGAGGGGGGAGGGGCTTGATTATTGTATAGAAAAAAAAAAAAAAAAAAGTTGAAAAGGTATTTTTTAGTGAAAGTATCTTAGAAAAAAATTATTTAAAATAAATTAAAATTTATATCTAATAATAGTGGTTGCAGAAACAGATTTTTAATTATTTTTTGGGTAAATTATTTCTGAAATTAAGGTAAAGAGAGTAGGTTATAAAAAAATAAGTCTGTATTTCTGGAAATTAAGGTAAGTTATTTTTTCCGAAAATTAAGGTAGAGAGAGAGTAGATTGTAAAAGGGATAAGTAGACTGTACTGCTCCTCACAAATCTGAATTTATAGCCCCCTCCTAGTCTACTAGTAGCCCCCTATAAACCGCATCCTGCCCGTAGATTTGGCATCGATCCATGGTCAGGATTCGTTCCACCTGTACGGTAGGAATTTGATTACCGATTATGGGGATTAAGAACAAAACATACCCATGTGACAATAGTGGTATTGAGCTGGTGCCATCTTTTCCATAGGCTTTCTTCCCATTAGGAGATCCATAAGTACAACTCTAAAAGCATAGACATCTCTTCACACTAATTACTAATTAATGACCACACTGTAGTATAGAGTAACTATACCTATGAATTTTGTTGGGACCCACCATTTGAAAGCCATTAACTTAGCAGTTAACTGTTAACTGTCAAAGTGCTATGAGTTGGGCAATACTTTGAGCACAACATAGAAATAAAATTATTGCCTACAATAGCACAGAAGAACAATCTTAAAAAAATTATATGATCTTAACATTCAATGCTAACAGAATACAAGTTACCGACGAAGACAATAAAAAAGCCATCATAATCAGATTAAAGACAGGAAGCTTTAAAATCTCATGGAAAAACAACAATAAAGAGGAGAAAAAATGAAAGAACTTTGATTAGACCTACCGGTGCATTTGAAAGGGAACATAAAAATATATATATAATAGAAAACATAACAAAGAAAGAAAATAACAGAACAAAATGAAAAATAATTGACCTTTGAAGTACATGTAGACACCGTCCTTTCGGCACCATGGCTTCTATTGTCGAATAATGACAGCAAGCATGACCTTTTTCTTGAGATCAAGCTTCCCCTTCTTCATGGTGGCCATACCGTGTCACCAACATAGGCCAACGACAATCTGTTGAGATGACCCTTGATCCCTTTCACAAAGATGATGTATAGGTTCTTCACACCTGTGTTGTCAGCGCAGTTCACCATCCCACCGAAGAATAGGCGCTACCATGGCTTCCTTGTACCAAGTGGTATGGTGTTGGATCTAGAAATCAAAGCTCGATTGCCTAAACCACCACCTCCCCATCCCCTTGAGCGGAAGTTCCCCCCCTAAACCTGTCAAAACACATGAATAAACTATACATGAAAATCATTTCAAGTCAACCGAATACCCACCCATCTCTTAAACATGTAATAGAGAAAATGGTTAGAAACATACCTCCACCATGTGAACCACTTGACCTGGCCATTGTAGCCAATGCTAGACTAACGACCTGTCCACCATCTTGTAGGATCTTAATAAGATCTCTGGCAAACTTTGCATTTGCATGAGTAAGTTCGTCTGATCCTGTGAACATAATCTTCAAGGCTTGATGGGAAATCACAATTGATTACACATTTTATATCTTTTACATCTGCAGGGATTAGAGATAATGTTAGTTCACAAAGAGCAACATATACCTTCTGAAGCAAATTTCCTAAAAAAGGACAAAATTGCTACTGCCCCCTTATCCCTGCACCCCCTAGCTCCTGATCATATATAAGATTACACATTCAACAAGTAAATGTGCCCACCTTTGACCTGCAAGGATAAGGACCAGAACCACCATCCAGTTCCATTGAAGGAATAAGCTTGTCTGAGTCAACTGGGCTGCCACAACAACCAGCTACATAACCGTGGATAGGCGGTGATAACTTCCAACCATGTTACTTAGACACTTAAATTGTAAGTGCAATGCATTTATTGGACTTTGGACACGTCCAGTAAATATGGATATGGACGAAAGATTTTCAATGTTTCCCTTGGACATGCATAAATAGATATGTATACTGACATCCCCATGAATGAGATACATGCATGCGAAACCTATACTTCCCAAAAATCTATAAACCATGATAGTCATATCAGTGAGCCTTGGCTCTGTGTCCATGTAACATGAGCTGAAACTATGAGGTACCCAAGAAGAGGCATTTTTATGGGACATTAATCAGAACTCTTTGAATCCAATAGGTAAAAATTCCTCAGTGAAACCAACTATGATGCTTCTAGATGGAAATTGTAAGAACATCTTTACAATCTTATAGAATGGCTGCACCTCCTCAACCCCGCCAAACCACGAATTATTCTTGGGAAGCTGGACAGCAACCTACCGACCCACCAAAGTGGTGAAACCACAAATTATTCAAGGTGGTGAAACCCTGAGATACCAAAGGATATTTCTATTGTTATTCAAGGTGGTGAAACCCGGATGGCTACCTTCATTCTGCAACAATGCAACATCGTGTTGCGGAGTAATACAACTTTGGTAACATATTAAATACATTACAACACCATTGTCACTATAGAAACAAAAAAAAGTTAAAAAAGAAAAAGAAAAATATGGACTTGCCTCCTTGTTTGTGCTGAAGGAAACAGGAAGCCCCAAATCATTCATCTACCTGATGAGTTCTACATCCTCTAACGGAGTGTAATATGAGCAGATCACAAAGACAACAGAACCACTAAAATGTAACTAATTGATTTATGGCATTGATCATTAACAAATTCTTTGCAATGGTGCAAAGTAAGACCCGAAAAACAAATCATGTGGTCTCAGTACATGATTTATTAGCAAAAAGTGTGACGCAAGAAAAAATAAATAAATGAGGTGAAGGAGAATTCAACAAGGAACACTTGCCATTAACAGTAGATTCAACCTCCAAAATAAAAGCAGCTTGGCAAGACAAAAACTAAATGTAAGAATAAGGGTTTCAAAGGGTCTAAAAATAAGTGCATGCATACATCAATCACTATAGCTACTAAATCAGAAGGAAACCCAAAATTAGTATCGTAACTCATAAGAGAACAACAAATTGATTCAGAAACAAACTAAACTAAGTTAAACTTACAGCAGTTTCTGCCAAATTACCCTGACGAACAAATGAAGCGGACACCTCTATTTCGTATATGGGAGCATTGTCGGTCCTGTTAAATAAGAGAAATTTTAATAGCAAAACCGGGAATGAGAAAGTAGAGACATGAAACTCTAGAACTTGAGGGGAAGGTGGACAAAGCGAGTCTTCTAGAAACAACTTACTACCCGAATTCCAAATCACACAAAATCTAGCTAGAAAAATGTGCTTTTTGCCCTAATCTGGAACTACATAAACAAAAAGCAAAAGAACAGATATACCATAGATAGACAGAAAGCATTATACCACAAAAAGACTTCAATGAGCTTGAAGAGAGAACCCAGGGCTCTGATGGCAAACGCCTTGACTTCGGCCTCGGCTTCCATGAATCCTCAAGGTTTCGAACTAGAAGATGAACAGTATTCGGCAACCTGAAAATGAGTGGAGGAGGCCAAACCGCCGCTGCTTGTCCCTGTTGCTTCAAGAACTCAATAGCTCAAGAGGGACAAGCAGTTTGTGAAGCCTTTGGGCAGGCCTCCTTCGTTCTCCCTTCGCAATGACAGGGAAAATCGAAAAGCCAAGGAGTTCTCTCGAAGAGAGAGACTCAAATGGAACTTGGAAGAAGCATCTCGAATAGGAAGAAGCATCTCGAACAGAAGAAATGAGAAAGAAGTCAAGACACGCGTCTACCATGCAAAACATTTGCACATGAGACTCGTGCAAATAGAGTCCGTTTCCTGCAAGGAAAAACCACCCATTCCAGATATATATATATATATATATATACATTTCTGGGCATTAATCATATAATTTCTGATACAGTTCATAGATTACAAAGTTTATTTTTGCTTTTCAGAAATAATGCGCATCTCCTTTGTTCTTTTTTCTGATTATGTGGCAATTTAGAAAACATGAATGTTTTTTTTTTTTTTTAAAAAAAAAGCAGAAGGCTTAACATTCATTAAAGTAATGTCGTTACAGCAGCATTTGTTAGGTTGCTTAAGTTTTCTACTATCATATTATATTTACATGCATTGTAAGTTAGTTTTTGAACAACCCTATTCATATCTCTATTTACATGGGATACACAAACTATATCAAAAAAAGATAGAAGGTCTATGATTATGATTCTGCGCTTTATCGGTTTGATGAACTATTCCTCCTACCCATCTATATAGAAGTTCTTAACTAAGCCTTCTAAGTCAGAAAAACAGACCAACGTCTTGAGTTTTAGGTAGTGGGCATATTGGAGACCATGCAGGAGGGCCCACCATTCTGCTTGGAGCGGATTTGTTGCATTAAGATTTCTACTTGAGACCATTGGAGAATCATCAGCTGACTGAATTTGTATTTCGATTCCTGCCATTCCAGATGCAGATACAAAGGAGCCATGAATGAACTCTGTATATGCGCATGCATGAAGATTGATTTGGAGATGTGTGGTTCTATTCTCTGTGAAATGTAACTTTGTATAACACCCTTTTTGTCCCCAAAATCCGACAGAAAGAATATTTGATTTTTCCCTTGTTTCTGTGAAAAACTGAAAACACCTGCAAGCAACTATTAAGAATGTGCTCTTAATATTAGTAACGAAGATCAGACGGTTAAAAACACTACCTCCTATACCTCTACTAACTTGAGTGGTTGAGCAGAAAGTAGTAAGTTTTGGGTCGCAAATGAATTAGACTTCTATAAGAAATCTTGATGTCCAAATAGATTCGAATCCATGAATCTACGGACTTCATATACAAATTCAATTGGAACAAATAACAGGATATACAGTTTGATTCATATTCTCAATACATTCAGATACTTGATCAGAAATTTGGAATTGTGTAATAGAGGTTGTTATTTGTTAAACAACTTAAACTAGTCAAATAACCAAGGTTGCGTTTGGAAAAGCGTGACGTGTGCTTTTAAACTGTGGAAGTACAAAGCCCACAATTTTGGGCTTGAAGGTGTTTTGGTTTTAGATTGTAATGTTTAGAAGTTGGACTATAATGCCTGATGCTTGAAATGAAAGACATGATATCGAAAATACTTATAATCAATTAACCAGTATTATAAAAGTGGATTATCAATCAAATGGGTTTTTATCAAAATTTATCCAAAGGGTTGGGTTGGTTGGTCAAAGTTTTTGCAATATCATGTCTTTCCACCAGCATCATAGGTGTTTTCTATGTTTTAAGTGGATTCATTGGTCAAAATCTTTTTAATATCATGAATGCTTTTTTTATGCGAACTTGGGGTAAGACAGGCTATATCCTCCCTTGCTCTTATCTCTTTTCCTTTTGGTTATAGTTTGGAATAAATTCAGGGGTGAAACAAAATTAATATAATATTTACAATTAAGAATACCATGACATAAGGTTGTTTTGTGGTTTTATGATAAGATGAGGGAGCGAGATAAGATTTGTGAGTCAAATAAAACAATGTACGTAGTATTCAGAGAATAAGGTTGATTGTGCTCGATAGTCGTCTTTGTCGGAACCGGATTCAGTCAGAGTAAAGTCCATTCGAACAGTCATCATAGCTTTGCATTGGGAAATCTCTCCATAAAATAAAGCACAGAAGTAGGGAGATATTCCCAATGAAAGATTGTAAAAGCCTAGCTCTGACTGAAGCCGATCTTGTCTTTGTCGTGCTCCTGTACTTCTACTGGGTGGCCAGAATTTAGCTACTCACAGGGTCTGGCCTTTTGTTATATGTTATTTTCCTGTTTAGGTTTTTTATTCTTTTTATTTTTGCAACAGTAGCTTTCAACTTTCGAAAACAGCCATCAATCCTAAGAAAATAAAGACCATTTCTCCTTCTTGACCGAAATATATCTCTTGTAGTTCCCATCACTTTAACAGTTTAATCTGAACCTGTTGTAGTACATCAGTGTTAGCCTTATCCTTTACATAATAAGATTGGCTGTTGTAATAAGTGAACAATCCCACTTCTCAAATATGTGAGATTGGAGTCAGACTCGATACAGGAGCAGGCACAACCGATTAGAAGTGCAATGTGGGTCGTGTAATCGTGTTGCGATGGCACGATCTACTTCTGTGGGTTGTTGATATTGTAGTGGGTCATGCCATGCTGGCACATGGGCTTTAGTGGGCCACACCTACCTGGCACAAATCTTCCAAGAGGGAAGTCCAACATGGCCCAAAGCACGGGCCCAATATGGCCGTCATCTGACATGATTTTTTAAGAAAATTTAAAATGAATAAATAAGATAAACAATAAAGTAAAAAAATATTAAAATTTTATTTTCATATGAATTTTGATGGATACAATTATTTATATATGAAATAATAAATTAAAATTGAAAAAAATTACAATAAATTTAATTTGAATAAAAATTATATACATATATAATTAGTAATATATATACTTCATTTACTTAAATTAGCCTAATTTAAAAATAATTAATTTTTTAATACTTTGGTTTAAGTTTTTGTCACTTTAAACACAATAAAATAGATGAATCGATCTGAAATCCAATATATTCGATTTAGATCCAAGATTTAATAATTGGATGCAGATGTAGATTTAACTGATCCCCCTTACAGCCCTACCCTATAGTCACTTATGTAATGAAATATCTTTAATGCCTTATGTTATCATATTGAGTATTGGGTTTTTCCATGGCAACAGACAGGTATTATATCTAGTTCTAGCTATTTTTATATTGTGTTTTATTTATGAAATTTACCTTGTGAAACATAAAATATAACAAAAATTAGAAGAAGATCAAGAACTTGTATATTACAAACTATATGAATTCAGGTCTTAATCCGTTTGAAATATTTATACTAATCCTAACTTAATTATTAATTGAGAAAAAACCACGAAAACAGAACCGACATAATCAGTTTGATCGATTGGGTTTTATGAGATAGACTGAACCCATTAATAGTTCTAATGGAGACTTGGAGAGAGTTTTATCTTCACCCATTCCACGAAGGATTGTTGTGCCCTTCCAAGCATTTCACTTGTGAACTGTAGCGCCAATCTAAAGAAGAAATTTCCAGCTTTAATTCAATGTCTCAATTAATAGGGTGTACGGGAGGAGGAATCAGAATGGAGGAAAGCGATTTTGAGAAATCCGAAGGCAATTTCATTGAGTTAAATCTTTCAACAGTACAGGTAAAAGAAAAGGTGGATATACAGACCAGGTACTTGGCTTAGAAATAATACAAGTATGTTTCGCCATACAGTGAGCTACAGAATTGCCTATATGATGAATGAAGGAGATATGGTACTGATCAACTCAAGCGACAAATTCCTGCAATCGGCCAAAACGTGATGCAGCCTCCAAGGGACCTCTAGAGAATCGTCCAACAGGAACTTAACAATTTGCTGAGCATCTCCCTCAATCCAGATTGATCTGATTCCTTCTTCAATGGCCAGCATTAAACCCTCCCTAACTGCCATAGTTTCTACAACTTTTGGGTGATTACGGGGTACATTCATTAACAGCCCGGCCCAAGCAAAATTCTCCTTTATGATTGCGAAAGACAATACCCATGCCTGATTGAAAATCACTGGATGCTCCGTCAAAATTAATTTTAATTTGGGATGCCGAAGAGGTGGGCAGATTTGAGACCGGACCCACAATCTTTGAATGTTCAGTTTCCTCGGGATTGGCAAGTTCAGTGTACTGGGCCTAAGCTCTATTAATATGAATTTTTCACTATTTTTTCAGAGCATAGACAACCACACTCCTAAATCCCTGACTTGCCCAGAGTCCATCTTTTTTAAACCCAAAACAGAACCGAACCACACCGGCCTCATGGCGGAACAGAGGAGAAAACGGTGATTTATTGTTGGAGAGGTGTGGCGTCTTGAAATGAAATGATGGATGGTCATATATATGCCGGCGTGGACAACTTAAGAGACCTAGGATTAGTATTCAAGTAATAATATATAGAAAAGATAGTGGTTCCAACTTCCAACCAGGCCCGACCAGAACTTGGCCCACAGCCTAGGCTTGAAACATAGGCCCAAGCCCATCCTAATTCCTGGGTAGCCCAAGTTATGCTAAGAGTGATGCCCTCATGCCCCCCTCTTGCTTGTGAATGTAAGGGTTTAAGGTCATTATTGTTAATAAAACTTACATATTTTCTTTGGAAAATTGTTTTGTGTGGTTATTTGGTCTGTAAGGTTAAAAACCATATATTGTAGTCATCTAGTTGCCTCTTAGGCTGTGTTTGTTTTGAAAGAAAAGGTAAGGAAAGGGAAAAGTAGGAAAACCTGTAAAAGGTTTGTATAGGTTTCCCTACCTTTCTTTCAAACCAAATACAGCCTTAAGGAAACTTCCTATGTTGATTTGGTGTTATGCATTCCCATTGCTCGTGACCATCTTAGCCTCTTAGGACTCAATTTTCATCAAAGAATTGAAAGCTTCACCTTTTTCAGTCTATTAAGAAGCCTCAATAATATGTTTTGTAATCTTCTGGTTGCGTCAACAAAAACACTTCAATAAAATGAGACACTAGATCGAAAGGGGTGGTCAAATTTGTGGTTAGTACCAGCATTTTCATTTTATACCATAAGGTTAAAAAAAAAAAAAGAGTCAGTATTTGTTAAACTTGTTTAATAGACTTAGCTTAGAAGGAGTTATAACTACATTAATAAATTAGTTAACACGGAGATTGAGATAGCAACCTTGTTTTGGCTTAAAAAAAAAAAAAAAGAGATAGCAATGAAACTAGACTTCCTTCGCTTAAAAGTATTGCATTGGTATTAAAAACACCTTGAAAATTGTTGACAGAATGTAAGAGAATATTTGAGCATTTAATAATTAATATGGGCTTCCTTTTGAAGAAAAGTGTTGGTCGTCTCCATCTATAAAAATAGATGGAAGATAGATCATGTAGAATAACTTAAGTAAACTTAAAAGTTATAAGGTTGCCTTAGCTCTGTAATTATTCTACTCGTCTTTGCTCTTTGTTCTTGACATAACCATTGCCTTAAGTAGACTCGTTGTATCTTGCTACTTGATTATTTTGTTTTGCTCTACTTGCATTATCTCCTTGCATGTGTTTTTCATCACCTATTTTGAAATAGACCTGTTCATGGGAGACCGAATCAGCCCCCCACAATGTCCTACAGCACATCTTCGCCGTGTATTGGGAACACCTCCCAATGATGACATCATCATTCTTAGTTTATCATCGGAAGATGTTTTCAATACACGGCGGCGATGTGCTGTGGGACATTGTGGGGGGCTGATTTGAACTCTGTTTACCGGCTCGGCTGGGCTTTGCCTCTTTATCATCAGAAAATGACTACACCCAAGTTTGAGCCCGGCTCTTATATAAAGCCCGAAGCCCTATTCTACACATAAAATGCCCTATTTATGATGTAATTTAATAAAATAATATTGTATTTTCTTTATAGTAAATTAGCATTTGATAATAATTTAATATATATATATATATATATATTACAAATTTATTATATACAATTAATGTATGTTTTTATTATATGTAATAGTATCGGGCTAGGCTTATTTGAGAAAGCATGAACCTGGCCTGAAAAATAATTGGGACTAGTATTTAAAGCCCAAGCTTGAAACCGTGGGCCTGGAGTCTTGTCCAAGCCCAAAAAATGGCGAGCCAGGCTGTCAGGCTACCCAGCCCATGAACAAGTCTATTTTGAAAGGATTTTATAGTCTTTAAAAAATTGATTCTCAACATGACACTTAAAGGGAAACAATATGAAAGTAAAGAGGAAAGACAAATGTATGTATCAAACTGGCTTTTGTACCATATGAAAGTAGTTAACAAGGTTTGTTAGGCCCTGTTCGTTTACTCAAAATTTCGAGGGGAAAAAATGACCAATTTTCTCATGTTTTTTATTAATACTAGCAGAAGAGCACATGTTTTGCATGTGTATATAACATTAAAAATATATTGATATTTTATGCATTCTGGGCTTGACTAGTTTGTCATGTAAAAAAATTAAACAAATTTATTTTCTTCATCAAAAGAAAATGCGAAAAAGATTCTCATATTTAGAAAGTAGATTGATTATTAAACATTGAACCAATAATCAATCCCAATGTGAGGATTGTTAAAGTCCATAACTTAGGTAAATTCTAATTTAAATTCGAATTCCAGGTTCTTTAAATCCAATTGGATTTTGCAAAGTTGAAAAGTAGTTAACTTTTTAATTTTTCATATTTTAAAAAGTTGAAGTGGGGTCGGATTAAATTTGAATCCAATATAAATCGAATTCGAATCTGAAGTCTTCAAATCTAATTGGATTCAAATGCATAGCCTGATCCTACATCCATTTCAATTATCATGGATTCGAATGATGTCTTTATGTAATTGAATGAGATTTGGATTCAACTCCATCCAATCTAATTAAAATTTATATAGTTAAGTTTAAACTAATAAAAAAATATATTTGTATATATTATATTATATATGAATTTATATAGTAGATAGATATATGAATTTATATATATAATAAATTCAATATGTTATATTTGCATTAATTTATTACATATAAAAGTTGAAAAGTAATTAACATTTTTTTGTGTTTTAAAAACTAAAGCAGAGTTGAATTAAATCCGAATATGACCCAAGTCCATCAGGATTTAAATTAACTTTTAAATTTTCGTGCACTCTAAAAAAATAAAGAAAAATTGGATTAAATGGAAATCCAATCTGAGTCTGTTAGGATTCGAATTTGAATTTTATATCTTCAAATCCAATTGGATTTCAGAAAGCTGAAAAATAATTAACTAACTTTCTAATTTTGTTGTATTTTAAAAAAATTGAAGTAGAGTCAGATTAAATATGAATCCAATTCAAATCAAATCCAATAATCGAATCAAATTCAGATTTTGCTAAATATGATCCAAGTCAAACCCATTTCCAGCTTAAGAGAAAAGAAATAACAAAGTGGGGTATTAACAGATTCAAAAGGGCACTTTAAGGAAATAAAAAGCAAATCATTGATAAAAAAAACTTTTTAACTTTTGTATATATTTTAAAAAAATTAAAGTAGAATTGGATTAAATCACAATCCGATCCAAATACATTAAGATTTGAATTCAATTCTAAGGTCTTCATATCTAATTGGATGTCGAAAAAATTGAAATTTTCTTTTTGTGTTTTTAAAAATTAAAGTGAAATTGAATTAAATCTGAATCCAATCCAAATCCGTTGGTATTCAAATTCAAATCAAATAGTTGAGTCAAATTTAGATTTTACTAAATCAGATCCATTTACAATCTTAAAAGGGAAGAGATAACGAAGTGAGGTATAAGTTGAACATTGACTAAAGGTAAAAGAGCACGAAACTGTTATTTTTATTATGGGTATATGAAAACGCGGGATTATTTAGGTAAAGCAACTTTCCTCGAAGTAAGTTTTTGGGCAACTTACTTAGGAAAGTCGTTCCCTTCTCCTCAGTTGATAAATTACTTTGGAAGGAAGAGACAAATTGTTAGACATTAAAAACAATAAAAGTTCCAACTGAGGGGTAGCTTAGGCATTAAAAACAAGGGGCTACCAGTTGGTATACTGGATGATTAATTTGTCATAGCGGTAGCGATGATGTGTAAATAGTGGAGTGATTATTATTATGATATTGCACCGTTCATAATGTTTCAGGCATGATAATTCCTGCCCATTCTGTATTAATTTAAATGGAGTACAGAAAAAGGAAAAGGATTTGTCATACACGACACAATTACAGACGACATAGATGATAGAATTAAGACTTGGGTGAAGAGATTTTAATGCCTAGCAAGGACTCTTTTCTCTTCGAGGTTTATCCTCATCTGCTGAGCTGAGATATATCCTTAACACCAAACAACTATTATTTATCGTCTTCTTTTTCCCTTTGATTAAAATCTGTTACATGCATTAACTTCCAAATGTAGCATTGGTCCAAAAATTTTCCTCTGAAATGCATTTAATATTAGGAATTATTTTATTTTTGAAAAGCCCTAGGTTGAATCATCTCATTACATCTTTCAATAGTATTGGTAGTAGAAAATCAGGTGGGGTAGAACCGTACAATAGACAAATGAGATAGAAAAAAAGACAGAACATTCGCAAGAGACTTCTGCACTCGGCTATCAAGTGGTGAATGCGCCAAGGAACCACTAAGGAGGGGTTCAATAGTAGAGAGAGACTATCTTTTGCGCATCTCCTTCTAGGGCAATTGAAGAGATCTGTAATTCAATGGCTAGCTTGATGCCCTCAAAGAAAGCTAGAGCTCCGATCTGTTCTGAGGTACTACGTTCAATGTTCATGGCTCTAGCCATGTAAAAATTTCCTCCTAAGTCTCTGATAATAATTCCAATACCAGAGTAAAGCGGACCCATGTCTCCATCAACATTCACTTTTAATACATTGGGGGGAGGGGGGGAGCCATGACCTTGGGTGGGACATGGCCAGAGAAGGGGACCCTTCTTGGTCCATGCACTGTAAGTTCCAGATTTCTTCATAGTGTGTGATAGCTTCTTGTAAGACTAAAGTGGGGTTAAACTTTTTACCCTCAAACACCATTTTATTGTGAGCTTTCCAGGCATACCATAATACCAAAGACCCCAAAAGAAAATTTTCAACCCCTGGAAGTGGGTGATTGTTGTTTGCAGTCCACCAAGTTGCTAACCAATCATTGACTTCATGCTGGGAATTAACATCAATCAACTGGACTTGGAGACCAAACCAAACTGCTCTCATGGCAGAGCAGTGAAAGAATCTATGTCACATTATTTCATTAGCCTCCATACACACACAACAAGTCGATTTTACTCCCTGACAGTACTTTGCAAGGGTTGCCCCAAGAGGTAAGGTGTTCTTAATACAACACCACAAAAAAACATGAACCCGGGGTGGGAGCTTCTTGTACTTCCAAAATACTTTCCAGCTTACCTCAGGGAAGGCTTCGGTTTGGGAAGAAGTGTCTGGATCCTCTGAGGATATAAGCTTATAAGCCAAAGTTGTAATCCCAGAAGGCGTACAAGTCCAAACCAGTCTATCCGAGATGAGCTCATGACCTTGTGATAATGGAGTTTGAAGAAATGAATGTATAACTTCATTTTTCAGCAAGGTTGAAACGCCATGTGCCAGTAAGAGAATTGATAAGCTCAGCAACCTTTAAACTTTCAGCCTCAACATTGTTCACCATGTGGCCACAATTCAATGGGGGAAAAGTCCAAGGGTCCAAAAGGACATGAGTATCCCACCCTGAGTTGATTAAAATCCTAACTGCTTTCAACAGCAGAGGTCGACATCTAAGAAGAGTGTTCCAAATAATTGATTTGCTTGGACTATTCTTTGTGCCTCAGAAGGATCCTTGTGATAGATATTTTGCTCATAGGACCTTACTCCCTAGACTTTCTATTTCCTTATGGAATCGCTATCCAAGTTTCATTAGCAAACATTTGTTTGTAATCTCCAGCCTTTTAAAGCCCAACCCCCCAATGCATTTAGCTTGTGTAAATTCACTCCATGCTTTCAGGTAGACATGATTCCTATTTTGATCAAAGCCCCAAGAGAAGTCACAAATCATTTTGGTGATTTTCTCCAAAGTAGCATGCGATACCTTATGGATTGCCATGAAAAAATTGGGAATTGCAAAGAGTGTTGATTTAATCATGATTTCTCTTCCCACGTGTGAGAAGCAACGAATCTTCCACCCTTTTAATTTTGCACTTATTTTGTCAATAAGAAAATGCTAGGACTCTACCTTTCTCGTTGCATTGCATGTGTGCCACACCAATCTGATCTGCCAACATCTCTCTTTCACGGCAGTGAACATTTTTACTAAAGTGGATTGAGGACTTCTCAAAATTGACCTCCTCTCCAGACCAACTGCAGTATTTCTCAAGCGTCTCTTTAACTTTGTTTAGCTCTAAGGGCTACTACGTCCAAAGATGAGAAGGCCATTAGCAAATAGCAGGTGATTGATCTTGATATTGCTTCTTCCAAATTTAATTCCATGAAGATCCCCCACCTGAAGTTGTTTATCAAGCATTCTCGACAAAACATTAGTACATAAAATGAAGAGGTACGGGGAGAGGGGACAGCTCTCTGGGGTAAACCTCTCACTCTTTTCACCATTTAGTAAAATGCTAAAACTTGATGAAGCAATACAACACATAATTAGCTTACAGAAATGGGCAGAGAAGCCTCTTCTCTTCAAACACCACTCCAGGAAAGACAACTCGATCTTGTCATAGGCTTTGGCTAGGTCAAGCTTTAAAATGAATCCCCCATGCTTCCCTTGCATATGACTGAGAGTGTGAACCACATCTGAAGCAATAATTCTATTATCATAAATTTGACGTCTTGGCGTGAAGGCACTTTGGTAAGGGGTTAACATTGTGTCCAAGTATTGCTTTAAACGATTAACTATAATCTTGACCACCACTTTGTAAATTACATTAGTGAGTCTGATGGGACACAAATCCTTCACTGTTTGGAGGCTATCTTTCTTCGGGATCAGGACAATAAGAGTGACATTGGCTTCTGTAACAGTCTCTGGAGTGATGAAAATTTGTTGAACAAACTTCACAAGATCACTACCTATCTCATTCCAACTCCTTTGAAAGAAAATAGCTGGTAATAATCCATCCGACCCCAAGGCCTTAAGAGGTCCAATACTGAAAAGTGCATCCTTAACTTCCTCAAAGGAGGGTACCTTGCACAAAGATTCATTGTCTTCACTACTTATCGTACTAGGTATGACATCATCTCCAATATGCGGGAGAGTTGGGTGGGAAGATTGTAGAGATGCTCATAGAACTCCTTCACAGTGGCAGCAATTTCCTCTCTATCTATTGTCCATGACCATGTACTATTTTGTAGCCATTGAATGCTATTTCTTCTCCTATTGGAGGCAGAGATGTGAAAAAAAAGAAGTATTTCTTTCCCCTTCTCGGAGCTAGGTGACCCGGGATCTTTGCTTCCAATACAATTCCTCTGCTTCTAACAAGTGGTTAAGTTCAGCTCTCAAAGACAACTCTTTCATCTTTGTAGGAGCATCAACACTTCTATTTTGAATTGCCCGTAACTTTCTCTTCAATGTCATGGATTCGTTGGCGAAAGTTGCCTAGAATTTGCCTCCCCCATTTTGTTATGTAGATTTTACAAGCCATACACTTTTGTAAGAAGGAACCCCTCTCTTGCTTCCAAGCTGAATCAACTTCGCTATTAAAACCGGGTTCCCAAGTCCAGATTGCTTCAAATCTTGGGCTGCTCATGTAATTGGTCCTATTTGAACTTGTGTATAGAACAATTAGCAGATGATCACTTCTGGTTGATGTCCAATGTTGCACATAGGAATTTGGGTATTTTTCCAACCATTGGAAGCAACATAATGCATGGTCCAACCTTTCCATTATCAAGTCTGAACTATCACGGCCATTTGACCAGGTAAAGGGAGGGCCATGGAAACCAATATCAATTAGTCCACAGGTATGAATAAAATCTTTAAAGAGTTGCATTTGATTTCTATGAGCTCTCTGCCCCTCCAAAATTTTCACCTTCATGGGCTTTGGCATTTAGATCTCCAATTACGAACCAGGGATTGTGGATAGACCCGCTAAGCTCTTGTAAATGGTTCCAAACAGAGCATCTAAGTTCCTTAGTAGAACTCCCATAAACTCCAAGCATCTCCTAGTTGAAGTGAGGTGGGCAATTTGAGATTGAAGCATGAACATAATTTGAGTTGCCTTAGTTAATAGAAAGAGTAATATGTCGTTTCCAACCTAACCATAGTCCTCCTGATTGACCCTCAGATGCCACATAAAAGTATTTATAATCATATAGAGTGCTTAAGATTTTGTAAGAGTTACTTTCATTACATCTAGTTTCACTCAAAAAGAATAAATCTGGTTTAGCTCTGCGGAGGAAATATTTAAAATAACGAACTGGCGATCTCCGGATCTGTTACTCACAAAATGTTTTCACATCTATACCTAGTGAACACCACGATATTTCTAATGTGTAACTCTAATGTCCTATGGGTAGAGATGTGAAAATAACTTGTGGGTAGTAGATTCAAGTCCAATGAGGAAAGGGGAGCAAGAGAGTTAGGATTCAGTCGTCAAAAAATCATTCTTACACTGTCTTCACAGTCTTTTACACCCGTTCATTAGAAATATCTCTGTAGTTATATGTTTATTTTCATGGGGGAGATATTTTCAACGTATGATTGCAAGGGACTGTGCCCACGGTGTGAATACGGTCTTGTGATGACCAAATCCGAGTAGGGAGCAAGTGGGGGAGGCAACAGGATCTGTTGCTCAGACAGGGGTGTGTGACGCCTCACATGCACATCCACCATGCATTGGGAATATCTCCCCCGAATAATAATTTATAAATAGGGGAGATGTTCCTAAATGCATGGTAGGATATGCGTATGAGGCGCGTGAGGCGCCCTGTGTAAGGAGTAGATCCTGAGAACGTACAACGTGCCTTTTGCTTTTATATATTTGATTCAAAACTAGTAGTATTAAAGCAAGCTGATTTGAATTTTAATTTATGTATAATAATCCCATATGTTTGGTTAATAAAAATAAGATCATATCAATATGGGTAAGTAAGTCTTCTCCAACCTCTTAATAGTTAATACATAACAATAAATCAAAGCTCAAGAATGAAATTTAACTACAGACTCTATACACGTATGCATACTATATATACTGGGGCCACCAGTGAATGAATGGATTGCTACAATGAAGAAAGCCGATCTGCAAAAGAAAACAGAGACCCACTAACACTAAGATCCATCTTTGCTCACCAGATGCTCGCTGTCTACCTCTGTCTGTCAATTACCTCAATTTTCAGTAGGATCAAGAAGGGTGGCTTGCACCAATCACCACTTTCACTCCCACCATCAAAGGCACCCACAGAGGCTATTAGAAGGGCTTCTGGCCTATAACATTGCCATGCGGATCATAATTACAAGTGATGAATGTGTCTCCACTCGCACAAGTCACCCTAGCACAACCAACATACAAGCTCTGCCTCCAGATGATCTGTGTGTAGTGCAAACAGTCCTGGTGCTGAACACATGTATTCATCTTGTAGTCGTAGTATTGTTTCTCAGCGGCCCATTCATCAACAGCATCAGCAGGTTTCCAATCCTTCCCACTGCCCCAGAAGATGTTCTCCCCGTAGTTGGTGTTGGAATGGATGAGAGCACAGTCTCCCTTCCTCTGGTTCGCCCACCAGCTAGCATAGCTAGCAAGCTTCTCACTCCATTGCAGAGGCGGGAGTCCCAGCTTGGTACGTTCCCTGTTATGGGGCATCAGAAACTGCTGAACTACGTCTGCTGGAGTGCTTATCAATGCACGCCGAGACGACCGAGCTGTCATTGAGGCCTCGAGGGTCGTCGAATCCGCTGATGCCAGTGCTGCAAGGGAGAAGGAAAGCACAAGGAAGGTTCCTAAGAGCCTGCTGCATGACTGTAACTGTTTGATCTCCATGGATGTTTGAGCTTGACTAATTAATCTTGTAGATCGATCGAGAGAATAAGATTATATGCTAGCGCTGTGGGAATAGATGGAGTTGCGTTGTGATGTTTATAAACTGATCAGTTATGTAGAAGAGTTAATGTGTTTGTTTATTAAAATTGGAATCGTTTCACATGATCAGCTCAGGAGTCGAGGTGGATGACAGATTAAAGAATAAGAGAAAGGGTCGGTTTGACTCAACTTCCAAAACGACTCCCAATCATTTGCCCAACTGATGAATGAGATGATTTGCATAAATTTATTAGAAAATAATGCAAGTTAGAGAGAATCTTGACTTCATTTATGGGGATTGATCAAATAACCGTGAGCTTTTAATTGCATACTCCACGTAGTGCAACTTTGGGTGTTGATCGGGTAATGGGTAGGGATGAAAGTCGGGCGGGTTGGGCCTGGTTCATGGTCAATTCAGGCCCAACCCTAAAATTAAGGTTTAATGCCGGAGCTTGAGGTTAAATTCAGTCTTTCTAATCTGAGCCCAATTCACATTGTATATGTATGTATGTATCTATGTATATATGTTTATAATCGAATTAGGTTTGGACTGTGAGGATTAGACCCGAACCCAGCTCGGAAAAGAAAATCTCAAATTCTTGGGTCTAAGCCCAGTCCAAAGACCAAAAATCCAAGCCCATTTAAATTCCAGGCTGAATCGATTTGGTCAGAAAAGATCAAACCAAAACTTGAACTGGGTTGAGAACTTTGAGGCAGTGCAGCTCAATCTGGACGTCCTTCGATAGACCAATGGAATTAAAATCGAATCAGGTCCATGGACTTAAAGTTCAGGTGAAGCTGGCCTCAGTAGCATAAAGTGGAACCCCATCAAGATTGAAGTAAATAAGGATTTAGAATCCAAGGTTACAAACATGAAATGGTTGCAGAGTTGCAGTTAGCTTCCGAATTTAGCGTTATCAAACACATGGCCATATACTCACATACACTGATATTTTATAGCAAGTAAATCACATGCTCCCATGTTAGAATCACCACCCACTTGTAATTCATTCATCACAAACTCTAAAGTTTTGGTACAATAAACTCATTATAATGTTAATTAATTATAATTATTTAACTAATATATGTTTTTTTTTTTTTAATTTCTGGTATCTTCACCTTAGGGAGTTTGTTGTTGCCAACTTGAATCTAATTAATGATGACGGAAGCAAATGAAAACGCCATATATTTTAAAGATCAAAACATGGAATTTAGAAACCTACCCAAAAAAAAGCTTGGCATTTAGAAGGATTTGGGGTCCAAAAGCAAGCTATGATCTAGATTGTAGATGGTTGGCTACCAAGGCATATTTTGGATTTTTTTTTCTTCACATGGGAAGTGATTCAGACTTTCAGAGGGAACTAGCTTACACGTGAAGGAGTTGTCATCCTTTGGCCATTGAATCTAAAGAAACTCATGACCCAATACACAGTACACTGCAGGCAAAATGTGGGTATCAAGGGGCTGAAGAAAGCATTCACGATTCATCCCATTTTATGGGTCTTATTAAGATTAGAGTCAGAAGATTGACAGCATGGAAAGCAACTAAACAGAAAGCAAGTTATTTAACGTTTAATGACTAAGTTAGCATTCTATATTGTGAATTGCTTCTGAATTGGAACATCTGTTACTCTATTTCTACATTGAAAAGTTCTCCAATTATAGATTTTCTTGTTATGTTTATACTTATTTTCAGTGATTTCTTTTTGGATCGTTATATAGTAGCTAGGGCCAAATACATGCAGAAAGTAGTAGGCTCCACATTCTCGAATCATGCTTAAAATATCAAAGGTTCCAAGTAAAAAAAAAATCAGACATTAAAATGTAGTCATATAGTGGCTTAACTATTAAGTGGATGTTGAAAAACTTTTGAATTGGCTGAACTGAATTCTTACCTTCGAGTGAATAAGTTAATTAGAGGAAAAACACTGGATAATGCTGCAAATGGATTGGGAAAGAATTGGATATACCTAGATCCAAATTTGATAATATTCAGATTTGAATCAAATCCTATCCATCAGATTTAGATTTGATTTGGATAAAATTCAGATTGATATTGAATATACCATAAATAAGTCAAACTAAGCAAATTGGCTTAAACTTATGAATTTAGTAAACATAAAAATGACTTAAACTAAGACAGTTGGCCGCAGAAAAACCGCCACCTTTGCCCATATATCATAGCTTCCAGAACATCTCTACCCATTTAACTTAACTAGCACCTCTTTATTATGAAAATGACGCCTTAAGACTAATTCAAATATGAATGGATTGATAAATAAGACTACAAATGGTATCCATTTGTTCGATTTTGAATTTAAATTCAACCCCATAAGGGTTATTCAAATTCGATTGATGCACCTTCAAAACTCTACTTTCCCCTTATCTTATTCTTAAACTTTCTCTCTCTCTCTCAATCAATCAACTAAATCATCACCTCACCTAAAAGTTCTCCTAAACTATCTCCCTCACCTAAAACTTCATCCTAAAACATCTCCTAACCTATTTCAAAATAAACAATTAATTCCCTAATTCTAACGTTTTTTTTCCAATCCTCTATCTCTCTTTCTTCATCTAAAATACAAATAAGATGAGTAAAAAATATCTAAGAGATTAATAAGAATGAAAAAAATAATACAATAGGACAAATGATAAAAATAATAATATTTCATAATTAGAAAATTATTACAATTACACATAATATTTTTTCATATCATCAATAAAAATTTAATAATTAATTATAATTATTGTATATTATACTATAATAAAATTTAATTTTAATTTTAAAATGTTTAACATGATAGAAAATTCAAAATAAATTACTATTTTTGAAGTTTAACAATAATAATTGTTAAAATTAATTATATTAATATTATACTTAATTTATAATAACAAATTATAATAATATTTAAAATTTTAGATATATAGTAATAAACTTAGCATAATATCATAACTTAAAGTGTGCACCAATAACAATTTACTAAATAAATTAAAATTTAATAAAAGTAAACATTTTTAATTTAAACTCTATTTAAATTTAATTTTAAAATAATAAAATAAATAAATACAATAAGCCAAGTTCAATATGAGTTTACCTTCACCCTACCCAAGCTCTGCATTTTGCCACATCATCTAACTATTAGCCCTTGGTTATGTCACCCTACCTCCCATTTGAACACTGTAACAAAGTTGGAAACTTCTCAAACATTAAATGTAAAGATAATTAAAATAATTATAATATCAATTAATTTTGATATTTAGTAATTAATTATTCATAAAATACATAAACAATTGAAAATTAATTTATTCATGTCAATAATTATTGAGTAATCAAATTTTGATATTTAAGTATTAATTTATTATTATATATTAGTAATATTTGAAATTAATAATTATTACATGAAAATTATAGTAATGTTTTCATCAATCCATTATTGTCTAGTCCGCTTAGGATACATGGCTTTCACCCAAGCGACTCGGGTTCAAATCCTGGCAATGGAATAAGATTTTTTATTTTATTTACAACTTAAATTGGGTAGGTTCCCATATCTTAAAATATTTTATTATTTAATTACCATTACAATTTATTTTTCTATTGAAAACATTACGATTCAGATTCAACAAAAAAAAAAAGTTTAGTATTTAAGGGTAATTTGAGTTTAGAATTAACTATATGAATATTATACTTAATCTATAACAACAAATTGTAACAAGATTAACAATTTTAAATAGTAATAAACTGAGCATAATATCATAACTTAAATTACACATCAATAACAATTTACTAAATAAATTAAAATTTAATAAAAGTAAAGTAATTAATTTAAACTCTATTTAAATTTAATTTTAAAATAATAAAAAATAAATACAACAAGCCAAGTTCAATATGGGTTTACTTCCACCCTACCCAAGCTCCGCATTTTGCCACATCATCCAACTATTAGACTCTAGCCATGTCACCGTGTCTCCCACTTCAACACCGTAACAAAGTTGGAAACTTCTCAAACATTAAATGTATAAGATAATTAAAATAATTAAAATATTAAATTATTTTGATATTTTAGTAATTAGTTATTCATAAAATACATAAATGTTTGAAAATTAATTTATTCATATCAATAATTATTGAATAATTATATTTAAATATTTAAATATTAATTTATTATTATATAAAATTAACTATATATTAGTAATATCTAAGATAGATAATTATTCAATGAAATTTTCATTAGTGTCTTCATCAATCCATTGTCATCTAATCCAGTTAGGATACTTGGCTTTTACCCATGCGACCTGAATTTAAATCCCGATAATGGAATAAGTTCTTTTATTTATGACTTAAATTGAGTAGATTCTCATATCTTTTAAAATATTTCATTATTTAATTATCATTAATTTTTTTGTGGTATTGAAACCATTACTATAGAGTATTCACCAAAAACATTGTTTAATATTTAATTATTTTTCTTAACAGAGCAATAAGTTATACAATTCAAATAAAATAATTGCTTTCATTGAGATTTTAACTCAAGACCTCCCGCTTACTAAACGGGTGCTCTAACCAACTGAACTATGAAAGCAAATACAAAAATTAATATATGCAAATAAAGAAAAAAAATTAGGATAAGCATATCACTCCATCCATTATTAGTGACTAGCTTACTAGTTGTAGGCCTGTAGCATGTGGGTCATATATAAAATATTTTATTACTTAATTGTATTACTATTTTTTTGGTATTGAAACCATTATGATGAAATATTCACAAAAATAAATAGCAGTTCTTTAAAAACTGACCTGGAGGCCGAATTGTTTTGCCTCTGGATTGCGAGTCACTAGTTCGACCGGCTGGGTCAAACGGTTCACATATGTATTTATGTGTATAAATATATATATTTTATCAATAAATAATGTATATATATGCTTTAGATGTGATGTATGTATTTTTATATTTAATTTATATTTTTTTAACTTAGTTTTTAATTTTTTTTATTTATCAAAATATTAAAAAATGCAATTTGAGGCCAAAAAAGAGGTTTTTTGCGAAAATAGTGAGGCAAGGCTACTATGGCCCCTTAGGACACATAGATCTCGAAAAGTTAAACAAAAAAAAAAATCACCCCAATCGGACATCGGAGTGCAATGTTATAGCCTTCGAAATTTTGCATACATTGAGTGTGCAACTTGCAACCCAGTGACCGGGTCGACAGGGTTAATGGTTGAATCGGCTAGGTCGAGCAATTTTTGACCAAGTCAACAGTTTTTGACCGTTTGATGGGTCTTGATTGAACCAGACCCAAAATCTTAACCGGGTGATGGTTTGAACGATTTGATTGGCCGGGTCAACGATGGGTTGAAAACACCAATAAATAGTTTAGTTTTTAGGGATAATTTATAATGTGATTGTACAATTCGGGTTGATGTCAAAGGGGGAAAGATTCCCAATTCACAGGATTGGGATAAATACATTTTGGCAAATAAATTTATGAATTTTGAGGGGAAATAGACTATAAAAATGCCTACTATTAAATTATTTTCTTGACCAATCAATAAATTAAACAATTCAGCAAAAACCACATATAAAACAATTGTTTTCATTGAGATTCGAATCCAAAACCTTCCACTTACTAAACGGATGCTCTAACTAATTGAACCATGAAAGCAACTACAAAAATCAATATATGCAAATAAAGGAAAATATTTAAGGAAAAAGAATCACTCCATCTATGCATTCGGTGTGATTTGCGCATGGTTGACTGGTTGTAATAAGTTTATAACCTATTAGGAGTGAGCAAAAAAAAAAAAAACCGAAAAATTGAACTGATCGAAAAAATCAACTGAAACCGAATCAAAAAATCGGTTAATTGAATCAGTCGATTCAGTTTCGGTTAACTAGTATAAAAAACCAACAGTTAATCGAACCGACTGGTATACATATATTTCTATATATTTTATATATATTTATGTATATTATATATATTTTATATATTATAAATTAATAAATATGCATTATATATAAATATATATTTATAATATATTATATATTATTTAAAATATAATATTTTATATATATTTATATCATTTTATAATATATTATAAAAATTAGAAAACCAAAAAACCGATGAACCGAACTGGTCAATCAGTTAACCGACTAACTTCGGTTCAGTTCCAAGAATGCCCCTCAGTTAACTGAATTGTGAGCACCCCTATAACTTATGGGTATATATATAAACTAAAGTAGAGATTGCGGTCCTCTCCTTGCTCCATTACCTAAATCGAATAATTCTAGAGGGGTGCAAACTTCCCTCTAGAAGCCCATAAAGTTGCCACATGGCAAGACAATCTCCTTTAATTTATTAGAGCCCCAGTTCCCACCTATTTACACTCGCATTTCTAAATTATTTCCAACTCCCCTTTTTTCTCTCCTCCACATTCCCATAAAAAAGCATTACTTTTATAAATTTATCTAATCCTTGTGCACTGTGCAGAAGAGAGCAAAACCGACTTTTTATACTCCCTTGTACTCCACTGTTACTTCTACTCTTCATGGTGCTGCTATTCTTCTCCGCTTCCTTTCTGACTGGGATCGATTCGTTAACCTCTCTACTGCTGATCATCCCTTTGTCACACAAGATTGTGTGTGCTTTTGAAGGAATTTCTGATTACTGATTGATTTTGATCTATGGGAAGATTAATGTTTATTTATTTTATTGAGTTTAAAATCATTTATCTGGTCTGGGTTTTGTAGATCTTTTATACATATTTTACTGCCAAAGGATCTCAATTTTCCAAATCATACTAATCACATTGGGTGGAGAGAGTAAGCTAGTCAAGCATCTGAAAGCTTTATCTTATGTTTCTGGTGTAGTTCCGGTAATGGAACTATTGAAATACCACCCACCGACCATGCACATCCAAAATGGTCGATTTTACAAGAACTATTGTTTCTGGTGTAGTTACGGTGATGGAAGACTTTTCTGTCGTCCAAAACGACCGGCGAATACAATTTGACTTGAATAATCTCTGCCAGGCGTCAAACACTGAAACAGGGGAGCCTGTTCCCCTCCAATGAAAATCCAAAATTGACGAAATCTATTTGTTCACCGGCGTGAATACTATCTTCCAGTGTTATTCCAGCTTGAATTCGATTTGGAGGAATGAAAAAATGTGGATGTTGGCCCCCTTGTTTGCGCTACTGTGGTCGCTGCGTCGAGCGACCACTGTAGCTGTATGCGGGCGAAAAAGATAAGACTTTCGGGTCGGGTCATGCATATCCTCCAACCCAGACCCAATGGGTCGGGGAACATTGGGTCTGTTAATTAATTATTTACTCTGACAATAACTATTAAATTATTTTTATATCATTTCATTACAATAATTGTTAATTATTTTTATATTGTTTTTTGGGAAATAAATTAATTAATAAATTTTGTAACTTTACAATAACTAATTTTCTTCTTGACAATAAATGTGAATTATTTATAATGTCAAAAATTATTCCACATAATTATCAAAAGATACTGAAATTTATCAATTATTTTTGAAAATTATAGTTAATAATTACCAATGATTATTCGGAAATAATTATTCAATAACTAATAAGAATAACAATAATATCCAATATAAATAAAGTTATTAATTATAAAAATAATTACAGTTAATAATATAGATTAACTAAAATTATTAATTACCAAAAGTTAACTATATTGAAATCACCAAATTTAAAAAAATATTCCACATAATTATAAAAATTATTGGAAACTATCAATAACTATTCAAAATTATAATTAATAATTACCAATGATTATTCATAAATAATTATTCAATAATTATCAAACAATAATTATTCAATATAAATACAGTTATTAATTATCAAAAATAATTATAGTTAATAATATAGATTATCTGAAGTTATTAAATTTACCAAAAATTAACGATAATTCTCAAAAAATTTGAAATTACCAAATGTCAAAAATTATTCCACATAATTATTAAAAACTATTGAAATTAATCAATAATTATTGAAAATTATAATTACTAATTATCAATGATTATTCAGAATTAGTTGTTCAATAACGACCAAAAATAACAATAATTATTCAATATAAATATAGTTATTAATTATAAAAATTAATAATATAGATTATCTAAAATTATTAAATTTACCAAAATTAACGAATAATTATCAAAAAAATATTGGAATTACTAAATGTCAAAAATTATTCCACCTAATTATCAAAAAAATACTGAAATTAATCAATAATTATTGAAAATTACAGTTAATAATTACCAATGATTGTTCAGAATTAACTATTCAATAATTGCCAAAAATAAAAATAATTATGAAAAACATTCAATAACTACAAAAATCCAAGTTCATAAAATTAATTTTTGGGATATTTACTAAATTAGAATAAATTATTCAAATACTTTTTCAGAAATTAAATGAACTCATTTTTTAGAAAGTTCAAAAATATATTCATGATTTAATGGAATTATTTATATTAAATTTTAAGTTATCAAATTAGAATAAATTGTTAAATTATTAAATTATTTATTTTTATCAATTATTTGCTCTCTAATAATTTCCACTATCTCAAATTATATTTATATTATAAAATTTTAATTTCTTTGAGGAAATTATTACTTTCCCATGACAAATCCCGTGCATCGCACGGGTCCCCACTAGTATATACTAAAGTAGAATGATGCCACATCATAGCCTGAGCTTTCTCCATTACCCCAAGCAGCCCTCACATTTTAGCCTTCCTTGCTCCCTCATGAAGCGACCTCGTCACTCCCTTCTCCCTCTCTCATTTTGATGACTCCGGATCTCCTACCCACGAGAATCCTATCCATGCCTACCCACAATACACCACCCCCCGTGAAATGGGAACATCTCCCCCTGCATAATGCTATGCAGAGGATGAGATGTTCTCCATGTGTGGCTACGATAAACGTGAGCAGGAGATCCGAGCTCCATTTTGACATCTCAGCATGCCTAGCCCATCCTTCTTTCCTCTATGTTTATCCCTTTGGATATCCTTTCCTAAAAATATTCCTAAAATCTGTCTACCAAAATTTAATCTAATACAGCCAAGTGGCACCACTATCCCCAACTTTTTCCTAAATTATCTATAATTCCTATTTTTCTCTTAAGTTATATATAATTACTAATTATCTCCTAAATTATATTTAATTCCTATTTATCCTATCCCCCAACTTTTCATCTATGTCTATCAGAAGAAAGTTCGAATTAAAAACTTTAAGAATTATTTAAATATTATAATGAAATTATGTAATAACTTTAAACTATTTATTATAAACACACAAAATTATCATATATTTTATACTTCTATTATTAATTTTATACTTTTATTAACAATTTTATACTTTATGAAATTCATAAAGAAATTATGTACTAACAATAATATTACCAATTATTCAATTTCAATAGTAAAATTAAAAATATTATTTAAAATTTTTAATAACTAAATATTATAAATAAAAAATATTAAAAATAGATAAACATTATATAACAAAATATTTAATATTATGTAATCATTTTAAAATGAATAAAAAAAAATTAAATATTTTACATTTTACTTATATAATTAAATAACTAAATATTTTAAATATTTAAAATAACGAAATTATGTAATGCACTTAAAAATTTTATTAAAAGTAGAAAATTGTTATAATAGATTTCACAATAATTAAATTAACAATAATTTTAATAATGAAATTATCTAATAATAGTATAACTTATAATTTTATGGATTATCAAATTCAATAAATAAGTAATATTAAAATAACTAAATAATGATATTATTTAAATAGATAAATAATGTTATAAATAACTAATTTTAAATATTAAAAAAAGTTAATAACTAAATCATATCTTAAATATTATTTAAAAACAAATAAAATATATTAATAAAGAAATTATCTAATAACCTTAAAAATTTTATCAAAAACACATAAATAATTATAATAGATTTAATAATATTTGGTAATAAGATTATAAAATATAAATAATTTAATTTTTTAAATATTATTGAAATAATGAAAAATAGATTAAATAATTTAGAGGTATTGAAGCTTTCAAATAACAATAATAGGTAATAACTTTCAAAATGTTTTAAATAGATATTAAAAAATATAATAATTGCAATTATTAATGTAATAATAATAAAAACACTATTTCACTTATATGAATTAATAATTCTAGAAAAATAAATTTCAGAAAATTGATATTTATTAATAATTTTAAAATGTTAATCTATTTTTATTATATATGAAAAATTTTCAATAATTATTGGAGATTAAACAATTGTTATTTATTAGAGATTAAATTATGAGTTTAGTTAAAATTAGGCGTGTTCATGGGTTGGTTCAGTTCAATTGTAGGTTGTTTGGCCAATCAAATTGACCTGGTTGGGTTGTGTAGTTGGATACCCAAAACCATCCAACCATTAGTGAAAACCAACCAAGTTGGGTTATATTGGTTTGGGTCAATTTTCGATTTGATTAGTTGGTTCAATACATTTAAACTTAAAAAATAAAATTTAAATTACGACGGAATTATTAAAAATTTAAATTTACAATATAAAATATTTTAGACTAAGGAAATAAGGAAATAATGTAGGCTTAACCATTTCTAACTCAACCTTCGTTATTTATTTTTAATCTAATCTGAATATCTAACTCTTTTTCTTGGTATGTATCCATCAAACCATTGCCTTTCTCTAGAATGCACAAGGGAAGAACCAGATATGAAATTTTTTGCCATGTATTTATCTTCGCCCTTTTCTATTTTTTTGGATGTCAAAACAGCCAAACAGGGGCTCCGCCCTTATCTTATGCCCTTCTCTCCCATATGTCTATTTTAAACAACTCTTTTAATGCAAGTAACTTTGGTTTTACATGTTACCTTTGGAAATTGATTCCAAATAAACTCCTCTAAAAGCACTCCCATCAAACATTCGCTGCCCAGTTTTCTTAGGTAAATCTCTTTGCTATATGTTCTTTTAAGGCTTAATTTGGAAAGAATACAAACACAAATATGTACTTGTATTTTTTATTATTTTGAATATATTTGTATTTGTATTATTTCCAAACTGAGCATAAAGAACAAACACTAGATCAATGTATTATTTATCTACAATCAAGAAGAGAAACAAAGTGTATATGTATGCCCACAATATATATTAAAGAATAATCAATCTCCTCCATCTGTCTACAATAAGTATGTCATTTATTGCTTCAAGAGAGAGAGAGAAGCAGACGATGTGCTGGAAATTCAAATTATCAATTAATAAAATTAATCAACTTTCTGATTTTTCTGTGGCCCTATTAGTATATATTTAAAATTTAAATTGTGTCTATTAATATATATGATTTAAATGTAGTATTTTTAATAGGTTGTCATAATTTCAAGTTCCATACAAGTTATTTTTAATTCATTTTGTTAATGAAATATAATATTAAAGTCAATTTTATTGACAATGTATAGTGTATTGGTCATTTTTAATACTATTCAATATCCTATTATAATCTGAATTCGATTTGAATGGGCATAAATCCGATGGATATGATCCGATTGAATTCACATATACATTAATCAAATTTGAATTTACCTATATCGATTCCATTGGATCCATTTGCAGCCTAACTGATAAGCCAACTATATTAAAAGATACAAATTTGAACATGAGTTCATGTTGACATGTGGGCTCCATGTGGGTCAGCTAGTGTATAATACACATGGGCCCATGTGTATGGAACAGTAACATGTTCATTGTCTCACTGATGATTGATTACGTAGCTGTGACTTCTAACATCAAAAAAACTTTAACTGTTCTTTTTTTTTTTCTTTTTTATAAGACATGTTTGACAATAGACAGCCTTTGCTATCCGCCGGGCGTGCCATATGAGACGTTAGTCCATAGGAACTCATCCAACAGTAACGTTGTTGGAGGCATGGCTATGTGATTAATGTGTAACATGATGCAATGAAATGATTGATTAATTTATTAATCATTTTACTATTTTATTAGTTTATTAATTTTTATTTTTATCTAAACAATTTGTTAAATGTTTTATTATTTTTATATTTATTTATTTATATGACATATGTTAATGTTTTCTTAATTATTTAAGTATTTCACTTCATTTATTTAATTATCTCATTAATTAAATAAACTTCTATTAATGCTAAAAGGGAGTTATGTGATCTCCATGTGTCATGTGATCAATTGATTGTTTTTAGGGCCATTTATTGAAACGCTCCTGTATCACGCATTGATTAGATACTAAAAACTACCTATAGTTTGTGTTTCACTAAAAGGCCCCCTAAAATTTGCAATTAATTTACTTAAACGACTTTTTCTTAGAAGGAAGTAGAAAATGACAATTCTAAATTTAACATCTATTTATTAGGGGTGTCAACGGTATTCGAAAATTCGATTTTAAATTTGATATTCAATATAATCGAATCAAATTTAAATATGACTTTATTAGATTCGATAAATATTCAAATTCGATTGATTATTTAATTCTTATATATAATATAAAATATTTTATATAATATATATAATAATTAAGTTATATAAATAATTTATATATTTTATATCAATAATATATTTATTTTATATATTTATTAATTATCTAAAATAATTAATTAATCGAATTCGAATTGAATTGAAAATTTGAATACTTAATCGGATTCGAATTTGGATATTAATTTTTAATATTCGTTGGATATCGAATTGAATTTGGATATTGCTTGATCCGATTTGAATTCGATCCGTTTACACCCCTACTATTCATCCATTCATCATCATCATCATCATCCATGCCTCTAAACTATATGAGATTAGCTACACAAGTTATGTTTCCGTTTTTATTTAAAGTTATATCCACTATTAAATTATTATTGCTTAAATAATTTTTTACTACGTCTAATCATGGCCTTTGTGGTGTAATCCTAGCCCTTCTAGTTCCAACTTGTTACGAATCACTTCTAATTAGTGTTGTAGATGGTTTTGTTTACCCCAAGCAGCCAAGCCATCTTAGCGTACTTTCTCTCATTTTATCACCTATTGGGGCTAGTCCTAAGTTCATATGGGTGAATTCATGATCCTATCATTTCTAGTTTTTTCATTTATCCATCTTAGTATTCACATTTCTGCCATACTCATTTTCTGGACATATTGTTTCTTGACTGCCCAACACTTAACATAACCAACCTTATAATAACTTTATAAAATTTTCTTTCTAGTATAAGTAGTATTTGCGCTACACCAGGGAGCTCCACCATCCCCTGAGTTACAGGCCGCCTTGGAGCAGGTCAAATGACGAGTCCACCCAGGTAGCTCACCACTAGGGAGCTCATCACCAAGTAGCTCACCACCAGGGAGCTCGCCACTAGGGAGCTTGCCACCAGGGAGCTCGTCACCAGGTAGCTCACCGCCAGGGAGCTCGTCACCAGGTAGCTCACCGCTAGGGAGCTTGTCACCAAGTAGGTCACTGCCAGGGAGCTCGTCACCAGATAGCTCACCACTAGGGAACTCGTCACCAAGTAGCTCACCACCAGGGAGCTCGTCACCAAGTAGCTCACCACCAAGGAGCTCCACCATCCTCTCTTGGGAGCAGGTCAAATGGCAAGGCACTTAGCCCAAAAAGAAATGATACATCACAAAAAATTGGTACGTGACCAGAAATGGTTACTTCAAAATCCATTAACAAAAGATGCGTAATCAAAGCATGATATGCTAGTAGATTTAAAGTTTGTATTTTTATAAAAATACATCTTGTTTTTCATATCTATTTTTGTTTAATATGATAAATATATAATAGTAGAGTTGTACAAATTTTTTGTGTTTTATAGATTTTTTATTTCTTTCTATTTTTTGCATTTTAAAATATAATTATGAAATCATGTGTTGACCTGTTTAAGTTGAAAGACAAAAGAAAGATCTAATTTTTTGGCATGTTTAAAATTTTTATTCCATTTTCATAATTAATTCTACAAATAATCTTGTTTATCACATTTATTTTGTTTAATATGATAAATTTATAATATTTTACATATGTCAAAAGTTTCTATACTTTTATTTATTTTGTATTTATTTTTATTATTTAATCATTGGTTTACCCATTTTATCCAAATGATTGGACCATTATGCATTGGATTTGTACTTGGTTTTGTCTATCAACTCCATTGACGAAATTTGTGATAAATATATATATTTAAGACATTAGGATAGAAACTCCAATCCCTAATATTATGTTTGGTTTAAAGGAAAAGATAGGGAAAAGAAGGGAAGGATAAGGAAACCTATACAAGTTTTGTAAAGATTTCCTTACCTTCCTTTACCTACTTTTTTCTTCAAACCAAACACAACCTTTCTAAGTATAACCAGTTAGGTTATATCCTGACCCATTGACAGCTCCTGTGAAATCAGATTGTTAAAAAACCATCTGATGATAAGGGCTCGTTTGGCTATGGGAGAGGTAATTGGGTGGCTGGTAGACCTATTCATGGGTCGGGTGGTCTGATGGGCCGGCCCGGCCCTTGGATGGGCTTGAATACTCAAATGAACCAGTGGGCTTAACCCCGGGCCAAAAAGCCCGACCCACAATAAATTCGAGCCGGGCTCGGGATTTGCCAAAATAGCCCGACCCGGCCCGACCTATAGACTAAACTTAAAAAACCCTAACTCCCTAAGCCGAACCTCTCTTCTCTTTCACCTCTTTCACCTGTTTCCCCTTAGTCGAACCTCTCTTCTCTTCAGTCTTCACATCTTCCTCAGTCCTCACACTCTCAGGTAGCCACACAACCGGCGAGGCGACGAACATTCACCGGCGCAACAACTCTGACGGTGAGTCCTCTCTCTCTCTCTCTCTCTCTTTCTCTCTCTTTCTTTCTCTCTCTCGTTTTTCTTCTCACTTCTCTTTCAAATCTTAGACACCGGCGAGGCGGCGAATATAGGCACCGGCAGCGGCGGCGAGTTCTCTCTCTCTCTCTCTCTTTCTTAGACGCGAACTGACACACTTTTCACTGTTAAAATCGCAACTCACAGTCACCACAAAACTTAGCTCCGGCGAACACAATCACCATCGGGCTTCGGGCTCGGGCCCAAGTTGTAGGTCCGTTGGTCGGGCCGGGCTCAGGCTCGGGCCTAACAAATTTCTATTCATGAAGAGTATAAGCCCGGCCCGACCCGACACGGCCCGGCCCGGCCCATGAACAGGTCTAGTGACCAGTTCCCGGTTGGCAATCATACGTTGCTTTACACACAAAGCTGCCGTTAAAAGTCATTTTTTACTCTCATCCGATTTCTGGAAGTAACACGGGATGGTGGAAGAATTGGAGCATTCGAACTGAGGCCAAACGGAGGCAAGAGCCGAAACCCCAATTCCAGCATTCAGCTAGAGCTTGATTAATGGCGTTCGAAATTCCAACTTCTCTAATCCGCGAAGTGCAAATCGCACTGCGTAACCAGGCTGGTCTCTCCTCTTACGATCCAGACGATCCGTCGCTTCCTGGAATACCTTCGCTCGAAGACTTAATTGCTGAGTTCGATCCCTCACCTCCATATCTCCAATGCAAGCAATGCCGAGGAAGACTCCTCAGGGGTCTTGAATCAATGGTTTGCGTCTTCTGTGGCGCCCAACAGAGAAGGGACCTCCCTCCTGAGCCCATCTCCTTCAAAAATACCTTTGCGTGCAGATGGCTACTCGAATCTCTGGACTTGGATGGATCTGTGAGTGATTTTTCTCTTCTTGTTCGCTTCAATGGCAACGAAACTTCATTGATTTGAAGAAATCTGTAACCATTATTCTTTTATGTTTTTCGTTTTCTTGTTTGGAACTGTTATTGTGTGAATTTGTTTATCTCTAACCACTCATGGCAACACTGTCGCTATCATCACTGATTCAACTCCACTACGCTCGTCAAAAGGTCAGCTATGGTCTTCTCAGTGTAATCGTCTGTCAGATGCTCAAGTTAAATACTTGTATCATTTAGTGAGAGCCCATTTTGGAACTCCAGTTAGGGTTTTATTCCATTTCTCACTAATTCGCGAGGATCGGGGAATAGTTGTACATTGCCATAAATAAAATCCGAGGAAAATTAGGTTCAAGTGGAAATTCTGTGTTCTGTTTCCTTTGGTCTATTTGGCACCAATTGCAGTTTTTTTTTTCTTTCCCTAGTCAGTTTTTTTCCTTATTTTTTCTTTTTCTTCCTTTCCTTTTGATTTCTTCTTTCCCCCCTTCTGGAGTGGGGGATGGGTGCTAGGAGTAGGAATTTTCATTTACTAATTGATGTTTTTTTTCATCCCATCCCCCTTATTTTTTAGAGCTTTCTGTTCTTACGTTACATTTACCCTTTTGCTAACAAACTAATGATTTTAAATGCATGTAGCTGGGATTGGCTTTAATAGTCGATGCTCAAGAAGCATATTTATGTTTGTTTTGTTAGGTTACAAGCACTTATTGAAGATCATAAATTTTGAAAATCTAGAGTTCTAAATTTTGAGAATAATAGGCATAACTATTTTTCAGGAGGCTGTCAATTTAGCATCTGGAGAAAATGATTCAAATAAAGGCCAGAATGCACAATCAGACGAGTTGGTTTTATCTGACCTGTTAGATATTGAACTAAATTGGCCTTCTGAGCCTCAGAGAACTGAGAGTGGCCTTACAGGCAAGTCACCAAGTGAGAATAAAGTCTTTTTGAACTTGGCAGGAGTGGACCTGGATAATTTTTTCTCTGGAGCAAAGGAAGGGACTGATCTTAGTAGATTAAGGGAACCAGTAGTAGCCAACAAACAGATAGAAAGTACAGAAGGTCAGGCATTCACTGGTCAGGGAGATCTTAATTTGTTCAAGAATGTCGGAAATTCCAGTATATCAGTGAATTCAGTTATTACTGAAGGTGATACAGGAGATCAATTTTCAGATTGGGAAGCCGAGTTTCAATCTGCTAGTTCTGGTACTCTTCCAGTGGACACCAAATCATTTGACCCTTTTCCAGTATCATCTGCAATTGATTTTTCTAGCTCTATGGAGGTTTCCTTTGGCATGGCGACAGATTTGAAGAGTAAAGTTAACAGAACAGACAATGATGTAAAACCAAATGAAGGTCCAGTTCCTCTACCTTCCATAGATAATAACTGGATTCAAGATGATCTATGGAGTACTCCCAATGTTAGAGTATCTAGCAACAATGAGCAGTTTGAAGTAAACAATAAACCTTGTGATGCTGAACAAAAGGTTGTGTCAAATGGTCTTTCATTTATGAGTGATAATTGGATACAAGATGATCTATGGAAAGGCAGCCACATTGAAGCACCTAAGAATGAGAAAATGAATGAAGATGATGATTGGCAAGATTTTACAGGCTCAGGAAATATGACTTATTCTTTTCCGAATTCTTCGAAACAGACTGCTAGTATAACAGTGCAATCTGATGAGCAGGCTTCGCAAACGAACTTAATGGGCTTAAGTAATAGCTTTCATGAAATGGATTTAAGGGGTTTTCCACCAAATTTATTTTCAGGAGTGTCAAGCACTGGAAATAGTTCTATGCATGTGAATAATGTGCAGTTAGAAGCTTCCATTTCAGACAGGTATTTATATTCATGCTGCCTATTACTTTTTAGCAATGTAACTTTATGGTTTTAATCTTTCACTTTGTTTCTGATGTAATGTTTTGCATTTTCATGAAAAACGTCTCAATGAAGAACATTTATTTTCACCTAATTGATTAAAATAAAGTCTAGTTGATTAATTCGGTCCTTCTTTTAACGTGTTACTTTAATTGGCCTTTTCTGTTTCTTTAATTAACCATTGTGAGCTGAAATAAACTTTTCTTTTTTTTATGCTTCACGATATTACCCAAATTAACTAGTTTATAATATGCTTAAAAAAAACTTCATGCAAGTTGGGTATAGAATTCCCGTACATGGTGGTTTTCAATAGTAGGATGTCATGCCTTTCTTTGAAATTGATTAATATGTTTTCCATTTGCTGTTGTTAAGTGTCTTAGGCAGTCACACTACCTTTGATTGTTTCAATTGACAAGAACTTGTTAATATCTAAGTTGTAGGTGTTACTTCTTGGCTATTGGAGTAAGCTGGATTTAGCATGGGCTATTTTTGGTTTCTTATGAATTTTTTTTTTTTTGATCAATAACACTTTCATTAATTCATCATTAGAAAATTTACAAGTGGAAGACAAACACACTTATCTTCCAAGAGCCACTGAGAGATTCAAGAAAGGAAAAAAGAAAAAAGACAAAAGACACTAATGTTACACCTTAGCCCAAAACAGTGAATCCCTTTCTGCCCCTTGTTTAGCTAAACTGCCAGCTAGGGAATTAGCCGATCTTTTAATCCAACATGTCTTAACTTCCATCTCCCGCMCCAGCCACTTGAATTTCCTCCTCTCATTATTGTACTTCCATAAACCATTTTGATCTTTAGTCAGCCACCCTATCACCACCTCTGAATCCCCTTCAATTATGAGTTTCTTGATGTTC
>NW_010729097.1:925430-958875 GCF_000365185.1 Nelumbo nucifera | reverse complement strand
CTCCACAACCACTTCCCCAATAGAGTCATATTCCTTCTCCTAATACTCCCAAGCCCCAAACCACCACACGACTTACTCCTACACACTATCTCCCAGCTAACTTTATGATTCATCTTCTCCTCTCCCGGCTCCCATAGGAAATCTCTCATTAGCTTCTCTAATCTGTTGGCAATTTTCATTGGGATTTTAAATACCGACATGAGAAAGATGGGTAAGTTAGCCAGCGTGGCCTTAATTAGTGTAATTCTCCCACCAAGAGAGAGGTAGTTCTTTTTCCAGGATACCAATCTTTTTCCAAACCTTTCCATCACCGGGTTCCAAAAACTCTCTCTCATGGGATTATCACCTAATGGCATCCCTAAGTAGTTCAAAGGCCACCCCGAAACTTCACACCCCAGCACTTCAGCACGCTCCCTGATCTCTCCCTCCTCCAAATTCACCCCCACTACACAGCTTTTCCCAAGGTTAACCTTCAAATTGGACATTTGCTCAAACAGTTGTATCACCGACTTCAAGTTCTTGATAAACCTCACATTACCGCCTTCACAAAACAGAATCGTGTCATCAGCAAACTGTAAGTGAGTGAGGAGGGTTTCCACCCTCCCAACTCTCCAGCCTCTAATGAGCCCCCTAGAATCTGCTCTGTGAATCAGTTTCCCCAAAATCTCCGCAATTAAAATGAACAAGAAAGGAGAAAGGGGGTCTCCTTGTCTTATACCCCTACTGGCTTGAAAGAAATCTACCACTGTCCCATTCACTAGCATTGAATAATGACAATTCCGGACACAACCCATKATCCACTTACACCATCTAGCCCCAAACCCAAATTTAGTCAAAACTTTCCTCAAGAAATCCTAGTCCACCAAGTCATAAGCCTTTTCCAAGTCCAGCTTACAGACCACTCCCTTCTTCTTATCCCTCTTAAAGTTCTCCACACTCTCATTAGCAATTAAAATCAGATCTGTAATTTGTCTTCCACTCACAAAAGCTCCTTGATAGTGTGCAATGATATCTGGCAGTACCTTTTTTAGCCTCAAAGACAACACTTTTACAATGATCTTATACAAGCTATTAACCAAGTTAATTGGCCTAAAATCCTTCGGGTGTGATGCATCTTTCTTTTTTGGAATTAAGGCTATAAATGTAGAGTTCACACCTGGATTGACAATTCTTCTCTTGAAAAACTCCTCAAACACCCGCAAGAGATCATCTTTCAAGATATCCCAACAGTCCTAATAAAAAGCCATTGTGAATCCATCCGACCCTGGAGCTTTTGTTCTATCCATAGAAAACACAGCCTCCTTAATCTCTTCTAGATTAGAGCTTCTTTCCAACCTTCTCCTGTTCTCCACCCCTACATCTGGCCAATCCAAACCTTYTACTCACACCCTTCTACTCACAGGCCTTCTTAGAATAGATTTGAAGTGCTCCACACAGGCCCTGGCAATCTTTTCTTGTTGCACTAACTCAACTCCATCTACTACCAATTTGGAAATAAAGTTCTTCCTTCTCCTGCCATMTGCTAGAGAGTGGAAATACCTAGTGTTTCTGTCTCCCTCTTGCAACCATTTACACCGAGATTTTTGCCTCCAGCTAATTTCCTCCTTGTGCAGGCAGTCCTCTAACTGTCTTCTCAAGTCTCTCCTGAGATCATTGTCTTCCTCTCCAAATTCTCCCCTTTCCTCTTTAGAGTCAAGGCTTTCAATCTTATCCATCATGTCTCCCTTTCTTTATTCTATCCTCCCAAACTCCATCAAATTCCACTCCTTGATTCTTGCTTTCAAGAATTGTAGTTTCTTATGGAATCTCATCCCCTCCCATTCCACCRKYGRGTTAYACTCATRCCACCACTCCCTCACTTTGTTAGTAAACCCTGGATGAAGTAACCACATATTTTCAAATCTAAAGGGGGTAGGACCTCCACATCTTCTTTCCTCCTTACATAACACTATGGGCCAGTGATCTGAGGTCACCCTCGGGAGAGCTCCAGAAGCCAAGGTTCCCCAATGTTCTTCCCAATCCAAAGAGAACAGGAATCTATCTAGCTTAGAGCAAATGGGTCTAGATTGGAGATTTGACCATGTAAATGTCTTATGTGCTAGGGGAATCTCTTTAAGCTCAAAGGCATCCACAAAACTGTTAAACTTCCTCATGCTTATTGTCACCCTCTGGTTAACCTTATTGGACTCCTCCGAGAATCTGATCACATTGAAATCCCCACCCATGCACCAAGGCCCATCCCACAACCCTCTAACATCAGCCAGTTCCTCTCACAACTCCTTTCTCTCTCTGTAGTCATTCGGTCCGTAAACATTTGTGAGCACTCACATATAATCATCCTCTTGCTGCTTAAACTTCATGGAAACCGAGTACTTTCCGATCAACTCCTCCAGACCTTCAACCCCATCCCTCTTCCACGTTGTTACAATCCCCCCGGAAGCACCCCATGATGGAGCAGCCACCTAGCTAATCCCCCTGGCTTTTCATACACTCCTTGCCCACTTGTCATTAAACTCCATTCTCTTAGACTCTTGCAACAGCACAATGTCTGGGTCATACCGTCTTATTACCTCTTTTATTGTTGCTCTCTTCTTTGCACTCCCAATTCCCTTCACATTCCAACTAAGAATCTCCATTCCGCTTCTTTTTTTTTAAAACCCCTTGCCACCTACCCACTACTTTCCCCCTTTCCTTCTATCACCTTTTACCCCGAGCTTCTTGTCTTCTTCTACATCTCTCTTCAATCTCTCTACTTCACTCAATTTCCTCTTCTTTGTTATGATCTGCTTCTTCCTCTTCTGTAAGCTTTCTTTCAACTCATTCAAATCTTCCAGCCTACAACCCAACTTCCCTACAAATTCTGCTATCGTGTCTTCTCTCACCGAGTCCTCCACCCCTACCCTTCCTACAGAATCCTCTCCATCTCTGTCCACCTGCCCTTCCTTCCTCTCCTCTGGTCCCACCTCTGATCTTTTCTCTCCATCCTTCCTCCCTCCTTCCTTGCTCTCTCCCCGAAATCCTCTTCATCTCTACCCTCATTCCTTTCCCTCCTCTCCACTAGCCCCTCCCCTCTTCCTTCCTCCCCTTCCCTTCTCCAGATCAATTTCCTTTCCACTTCCTTAAACACTCTTTCAATGATTTCCCACACTTTTTCACTCCTATACCTTTCTTCCCGCACCTTCCCACATTCCTTCCTTCCCCTCTCCCCCTCCTCGGAGAGCCCACTTGCTACCTCGGCTGCATATTCATGGGCTATAAGACACAGAACAGAAACGGAATCTGGAACCAAAGACATAGGAGACACATTAATAGCACAAAACGAAATCACATGGTTACCTGGGACTGATGGACAAGCTAGAAAAGGACTGCTCCCGGCCTCCCTCTCTTGTTCTAGAGGTTGGTAAACATTTATCTCCCTGAGTTGGTTGGGAAGTACTTCTGTCCTTTGGTCAACCTGGTGATCTTTCCACTCTACCCCTGGTTCACCCCTAGATGGCATGTTCCTGCTTTGCTTCCGGTTCTCCCGGTTTGCCCCTTCTGATAATCCTTGCACACTCTGTGGTCTTGGGGATGAGTTAAGCCGATTGCAATCTTCACCCTGAAATAAGCTTGCAATATTCCACCCATCCATGTCACCTCCAGCACAACTACCTTCGTCGTTTACACTGCCCACGCTAGTGCCATCAACCGAAAGGTCCTCCAATTCATCATCGCCTTCACTGCACTGCACCTAGCCTTCAATCTTCTCTTCCTTCTCTTCAGTTCTTCCCCTAGCGAAACTTGGCTTCGGCCTCTCTAAGGAGCGTCGCAGGGGGCTAAGCTCCTTCAGACTTCGCCGTGAGACCCACTGTAAAGCCCGCTTCTTCTCTGGTTTCTGGCGCTGCGCGCATTCCCCCCCTGTCTCGCGACTGGGGACGATGATAGACCGTTAACGTTGTCTATCTTAGTCGAAACCTCAGTTACGTGATTCATTAAAGGCTCACACGCCTTTTTAACATACTGGGTCGGGCCCGCTGACCTGTTTGGGCCTTTAATAACACCACTAACAGTCCGCATGGGCTTTGGCTTTGGCCCGAACTTAAACACCCGCGAGCTCACGTGACTTTTAAGAAGGTCATGCACGTCTAACCCCGGGCTCGGTTTGGTTTTATCAGGTCTAGGTTCGGTTCTTCCTTGAACCAACCCCTTTTCCTTGTTCAAAAAGGTCAAATTGGCACTGATTACAACCTGTGCAAAGGACTTGCCACCCTCCAGACTGTTCACTGCTTCCACACGTGAAAATTCCACCCTTTGAATGCTACCCTTTTGTTTCTCCAGCATTTGTTTTTCCATTTTAGTGAAAGTGCTTTTCTTGTTTGAATCCTCCGACCCTTTCTTGCCACACATTTCTTCTTCTTCAACCTTCTCATCTCCCTCCCTACGAGCCTCTTTCTAGAGCACCGATTCAATGGATGAAGCCAGCCACACTGAGTAACATTGTCCTTCAACTAGCACCTCTATTTTCCGAGGAATCTCCTCAGGTTTTACTCCATTCAATAAAATGGAAGCTGAACAAAGGTCTCCCCAAAAGGCACCTCCTAGTGATTCTCCACACATCAAAGCAATGGCTTCAGCAGTTTCTTGCTTCCACAAGTGAAAGGGAAGACCTAAGAGACATACCAGCACTCCATCTTCAACAAAGAAATCTTTGGAGTTTGATCCYGGACACCATCTTGATACTGTGAAATTTCCAAGTTTAGCTTGGATATTTAATGCCTCAACTTCTACTCTATTCTCAAGCAGATCCAGCAAAGGCTTGTCCTTCTCAAAAGGTGTTAAAATAAACGTGCTCTTCAACTTTAAACTTGCTGTTAACAGATCTGCAACTTTCCTCCAATCTAGAATGTGAGCTGAAGCTTTAACTATCAGTTTACTTTCTCAATCACCTCTCTGTATGTTTACTCTCATTCTGTATTTACCTGCCCCAGCTATCACTAAAAGAGTCTCTTGCTTATTATTATTGCTCACCAAACTATTAGAACTGCTTATCCTCCTTTTTACTGTTACTTCTCTTTTAGCACCCAAGCGTTGCAGCAGTTCACATAAGGCACCATGAACTGCCTTCCAGTCCTGACTCTTCCTTCCTTCTGGGAAGCAGACCATCTGCTTTCTACCCTTGCCAAAAAATTCTGTCAAAGARATAAAATAACCTTTAAGGTTTCTCTTACACTCTACAACAAACCTTCTTCCAGTTTCTGAGAGAAGCTCTTTCCAACTATTTTGTTTGCCTTTGTTACTTGYACCTTCCACAAACTCCTTRARCCCTTCAATTACCCCCAAACCTTCTAACAGCACCATCCCTCTCTTTGCTTCCCTGATTTTCAAGCTCAACTGACCATTTAATCTCAGTTCCTCAAATAGGAGCTCCTTGGATTCAATCTTCAAAGCTTTTTTCCAACGGCCTACCTCCACAAATTCTCCCATCTTCAATCTTCAAAGCTGTTAACAGATCTCCAGTCCCAGAACATTCTCTCCCTCACAGTCCCTCACATCACGCCTCCACAAACCTATGCTGATTTCCTCCTTTCTTGTACTTTTATATTCTTTCAAACACGTCTTACCTTACATCTCTTGATCTTTTTTCTTAATTCAATTCTTTGAACTCCTTGCGGACAGCATGCCAGGAAGAAATGTTTCCTTTTATTCAACAGATAAGGAACTGAAGCTCTGGACTTATCAAAAACCCTAGCATTCTTCTCCTTCCATATACACCAGGATACTGCCACTGGAATCAAAACCTGTAGAACTCTCCCCTCCCCTACTTTGCCAAATTGTCAACCACAGAATTGGCTGATCTCCTTTGGTTTCTTATGAATTAATAATAAGAAATGATTGTAGTTGATATGAAATCTAATAATACATTTTGTATCTGGAAATACATTTTGGAGTTATTCTTAAGACTCAAAGTTGCACCCTTTTTTTATCAAGTTGTAATGCTACTAGTGAAACAAAGAAACCAAAGCCAGGATCTTAGAAAGAGTCTGAAAAAGTAGAGAAACAACATAGAAAAGCTTGGAAAAAGCAGAAGGCAACCATGATACCATGCTTATGCCTGTAAAGAAGTGTCCTGGTACAACAAAAGTCTTCTTTTTTTTCATTTTTTTTTGGCTCCATAGAGCTACAAAACAGGGGGTAGCCCATAATCCCCCTAACCCTGGTGCAAGTGGGATTTGATCCCAAGTCTCTGCTACAACCAGCCAAAGACCTTACTAACCGGCTAGTTGGCACCTTACAACAAAAGTCTTCTCACACCTCCCTGGCTAGCCTATTAACAGCTGAGTTGGAAAATCTCATGGTTCAGTGGAGCGAGGAATTCAACTTCAAAGACAGGGTTTTTGCTTTTCCAGTAAATAAAATTTCTTTACAACAAGTTACAATTTGGGATTCATTCTCTATTATTAGCATCATCTAAGCCATGGTCAAATACAATATAAGACCCTGGAGGAGGGGTGCAATCTCTGTTCTATCTGAATTACCCTCTCAAATAGGACTGGAATGTGCAAGTTCACTTTGACTTTGCATAGATCACTTTCTCAAAGTTACATTTACTACTACCTTGCCTATTTATTCAATCGTTGTACATTTGCAAGGAACAAAATAGAATAATTTTTTATGGGGTGCTCCAGCAATCTCATAGTCATATATGTTGCAAGGGATGTACATGGACCATCTAGCTATTGCTAGGGATTGGGGTGGCTGGGAGGGTGGGGGAGAGGTATAAAATGAACAAGCAATGAGTTTGTTATATGGGTGAGATTTTTTTTTTTTTTTTTTAATTAGTGTTGTAGAAAAGGGTTTGCCTTTTGCCATAACCTATACAGTTTTGTTTTTTTTTTCGATCCGCCCCTCCTTGAATCTTACAAGTAAACTAGGAAAGAAAAGCCTGAATCACAACTGTGCCCGAAACAATTCTTCCCTATTTACCCCTTGCTTGGCTAACACATCTGACAAAGTATTTGCTGATCTCCCCACCCACTGTACAGTTTTGTTACGTATTATCTATAACACATTTCTCATTTTATTACTTAAAATAATGAAAGCTGGTCAGGTCTTATGATGCCTGTCTAGTTCCCATTCAGAGTGAATTATACTTGTTTTGATGAATTAATTTGACAGGGCCGGATTGGATTTCTTGATGGTTCCCTTAGTGCCTGTCCCTTTCCTCTTTATTCTATTTTTTGGTGATTATGTTGACTGCAAAACGATGTTCAATCAATATTTCAATTTTACTCCCTGATATATAAAACTCAAGCTCATTATAATATTTACAGATGGCAGAAACTTGTCTGTGGGCTACAGGACCCATAGGGTCATCTAGAGCTTCATAGCTTGCCACCTCTCACATTTGAGATCTAGACAACCATCTAATGGATCTCATAATGGAGATCTACTGAGAATCTGAGATGAATATCAAATTGAAGTATGATTTGGATCATCTTCTATTCACACTGATTTTTGTAGACACCATCAGGTGAGATACATCATGAAGTAGACCTATTTCCTCTGCATACATGATGTGGCAAGTTATGATAGCACAAAACTCAACTCAACTATGAGTCCCCTTTCCCCAAAATGAGAGAACCCCTTATGATAAACCTCTGTCATATGCTCTGCAAAAGAAACCTCTCTGATATCTTCTGCTATGTAATTACAGGTTTGCAGATGTGGGTGGCCAAACTGAATGGAATCCCAACAAAGCAGCTAATGGAGATGAAAGTCATGAGACAAACATACAGTCAGAGACAGCTGACCCTGATGTAGAGATGTTAATTTCACAGATGCATGATCTCTCCTTTATGCTTGAAAGCAATCTTTCAATTCCCAAAAATGTGCATGGTTTTGATTCAGTTTTGTGAAACTAGACCTGGTTTGTTGAGTGATATTGGTGCAATTTCTGTTGTCCATCTGCAAAGTAACCATTATCTATTCTGTATACGCCAATGTTTAAATAGCAGTACAGGTTATAGCATTCTGTTATAGTCACTGCTACTAATGTTTTGGTCACATGGCAAAAAGAATTTTCTAAAAGTTGAAAAAGCAGGCTCATACCATCATATGAATCATGTTAGTTAATGGATGATTATCTAATGCTTTTGAATGAACAGAAGATATTGCCAAACTGCAGCTATTGCAAGCATCATTCTTTGCTACTGGAGGAGATAAATCAGTTGGTTTTTCTGAACCAAGAGATGGGATCAGTTTTCTATTATAATTAAACAGAACTTCATGCATATCAAGAGACTATTTCCAGCTGCATGAGGTGTTCTTGCAGTAGTTTGGTTGCCCTCCATGGATTTTGGATCTCAAATCTCTACAGAATTAGCATCCTTTGCGTCCTGATCTTCGGTTAAATCCATAGGGTTCAATGAGGGTAAATATAACTACAAAAGGCACCCTCTGATTGTTTAATGGCTAGCAGGGATAACATTGTGAAAGCCCATCCCTTGGTATTAACGATAAAAAAAAATTTGGTATTTGGTAATAGGTCCAACTGATAACGTGTTTGACTTAATTATGTTTAAATTTCTGATCTCTACTTTATCCTCAAGATATCACCATTATTAATCTTCCTGGGTTATATAATCATCTCAATCTATGGTTCGACTTGGTTGTCTGTTATATATGATCCATTAAAATCCAAAAACTAATAAAAAATAAAAATAGTAGCTTACTGGAAACCTCTAGATGTGATTGATGCATCCTTTAATAAAAAACTCATAGGTGACGTTTGATAAATCTGAAATTTCAAATCTAAAAAGTTAAAAAGATGTTTTTTTGTGTCTCAAATCTGAAAAGAAGCATAGGTGTTTTTCTATTTTTAGAGGCTCTAAATCTATAAGTTTGTTTGCACCGGATCAACCCTTTACCATATGAAATTATTAATTTGTGTTGAATCAATTTGCATTATCTCATAAAAATAATTTTCAACCTCAAAATAATATTGAAACAATACAAATAATAAATAATAAATTAATAATTAATAATTAATAAATGAAGCAATTAAAATTAAAAAAATAATTAATGACTATAAAAACATTAAAATAATTAATAATTAATAATAATAATAATATAATTAACAATAATAATAATAATTAAAAATATAATTAACAATAATAATAATAATATAATTAATGACTATAAAAACATTAAAATAATTATTATTATTGTTATTATTATATACCGAACCGCCGCTGCTACAAGTTGTAGTGCCGGTGGTGGGAAGAGAGGGGAGAGAGAGAGAGAGAGAGAGAGAGAGAGAGAGAGAGAGGTATTTTTTACTTTAGGCCACATCTGAAATGCGTCTGAGCACGTTAAGTGACGAGCTTGAGTCTTAAAATTTCAGATCTAAAAAAGCTTTTCAGATCAAATTTCAGATGCAACATCAAACAAAAGTGGCATCTGAAAAGCAACATTTTCAGATTCAGACGTCTGAAAAGTGCAAATGTGCAATCAAACGCCACCTTAGTAATGAAATCTAAGGTGGCCTAGGAAGACTATTTTACAAATGATTTTAGACATCATTATCGTCCAAGCCTTATCCCAACTGGGTTGGTTACATTTTAGTACTTCATCACCTTTTTCATCGTTTTAGTAGTTTTTGGATGTCAATAAATATATGTGAAAGTCTTCCCTACTAATCATAAATAGAGGTGCTTTGTTTTTGTTTCATGGTCTTCCTATATTTGGAAGGGTCTTTAAGAAAAAATGCCATCTAGTGTAAAATAGATATGGAAAAAGCATATGACTGAATGTAATCAAGATTCAAAGTTCGGAAATGCAAAGTGTATCGGAAAGATAATTTTAAGAGATGTATTGAGATATGCTTTAGAAACATAGATATGGACGAAAAATCAAGATATGCTAGAAAATCCAAAAAAAAAATCCTTAAAAAAATATGAACAACAATAAAAATGAGTTTTATGTGATTATAACTAATCTATTTAAACATAAAAGCCATTCCTTAATGATTTATATAAATATCGGGATATAATTAGTAACTGTTGAAAAATAATAGAACTAAAATGTATGTGTGTATATATACTAATATTTATTAGTTAATATTTTTTGAAGCCATTTATTAGTTAGTATTTACTATATATAGATTTAGATAATATTTATCATGTATACAAGTTAATATATACCTTAATTTTTAATAAATAAATATAATTTGTATTCATCTTATTATTATATAAATTTTAATAATCAAATTTTAGCTTTTGTTGGAAACATTCACCAAAGCAAGAAATATTACTTTAAAAATAAAAAATATGTTGTTATAATAACCAATTAAAGTTGATATAGTGATCAATTAATTATTGTTATAAGCAAATGACTAGGGTTCGAAAGAGTCCACATTCTGTGCACCCATGGGTGCACTAGATGCGTGAACCTGCAAAGGAAAGACAACCACGTTGTCTGGGTTAAAATAGGCTAACGCTAACGGGCCTTTGACCGTTAACTGGAGTGTATGGATGAACCGGACACAAAACGACAAAAAGCTTATTAAAACTCCTCTCAGTTCTAACCCTCCCATTTTCTCTTTTTTCCTCCACTGAACCCCTACCCCCACACACCGGCAAGCACACCACACTGGCCATCGTCCATCGGCGGCAAGAGCTCCGATGACACGTTCTCTGGCATCTTCTTCTTGTTCTTTTTCTTCTTACAAAAGTCTTCCTCGCTTTTTGTTTTCATAAAAGGTGACCCGAACCTCAGCTCACACCGGCGTACCCTAGCCAGTGAGAAACCCCTCTGTAACCGTCGTTCAACAGCATGAAGTTACCCCTCTGTAACCGACATTCAACAGATAGAAGCTTACTTGTCTTTTTTGCTTTTAAGTTATAATTATAAGATGGATCTATGTTTTGACATCTCTGAGCACGGACTTCTTGTACATACATTGTGCTATCTTTACTGAAAAAGGTTGATATTTACAAAAAAAAAAAAAGAAAAAAGAAAAAGAATTGTTCCCTAATTGGTGTAGGTGCAAAGATATTCATGAGCCCAGAATCAGCTTGTGGAACGAACGGATGCTGATTTCCACATGCTGAGTTTCATTTTTTTCATTTAACTTAGATTGCCAATTTGAATAAATGCTCAAAATTTGTGAAAAATATATTAAGTTGGATTCCAAACAAAAGCTAAACCAATCAAATGGCTACAAATAATTAACAAGAGATCGGAAATAAAGCTACTTCTAGGTGTTTGATACCTAGGTTAATCAAGGTGTCCAATTGTCCATTAACACTAACTTTTATGAACATCAATTGGGGTGTTTTGAGTTAACCGGTTAATCCATCAAAATATTCAAGTTTAATTTAATTGGTGAAGGCAGAAAGTTCTGAAACTCTTATTTGGGGTCCAAGGATACATCCATTTAGGAAAAGTTCAGTCATTCCATAATTTCCATTCCCATTAATGTGTCCATTACTATTTACTAACACGCTAGGGAAAGATATTTCCTCGTTCAAACATTCGTTCAGGTGAACTCTAGCATCTGTTGAAAATAGAAAGGAAAAAACGTTAGGTTTGTAAGAAGAAGAGAAGAGGAGGAAGAGGAAGAATACGTACAGACTAGAAGTCAGACGATTTGTCCCTTGTCATCGATGGCTAAGTTGTTTATGAGAATGCCGGTATGGAGTGAAAGCAACGGTGAGCTTCTCACTGTTGGAGATGCTAGGGTTCGAAATGACAAATGAGTATAGGGAGGGGGAGTTCAAACTCGTGTGAAGAAAAAATGAAAAATTGTCTTTTTGAGTTTGATTGAATCGGATGGAATCATTGACAGCCAAACCCATGTTACCATTGCACATTCTGCGCTCGTTCGACATGGCCGAATGTGATTGGTGGGTGCACTCATTCGTTCGACACGGGTGCACAGAACGCGGATTTCTCAAATTTAAAGGCTTAATTAAAATTGATATTAAAGAGAGAAGAGATGAATTAAATTTAAATTTGAATTTAAAAAGAGAGAGGGGAATTAAATTCGACTGATACATAATGTGTACTGGCCCATATTGGGATCGTATCAACCGATACATACCTGAAACAGTTCGATACAAGACCGATACGAACTCATATCGGTCCAATACAGACAAAAAATTATAAAACTATCTAATTGTATATGTTTCGTGCATTGGAATTCTTTTGAAACGATACGTATCAGCCGATAATACGTTGCAAAATTTAAAACCTTGACTGGAATGAAATTTTATCTATAAAGTTCTAATAAAATATGGTTTCAACCAAAAATTGATCCATTGGGTTAATTGTCATAAATGGTACATCAACCTATACTTTTGATCTTTTAAGAGGAATAGAGTAAGGATATCCACTTTCTTATACATTTTATCTTAGTAGTAAACGTGTACGTGCAAATGCACGTGGCAGTATCTCTAAGACAACTATTTATAATTCATAGGCAGTTTTTGAACAGTTATAAGTGGGTAGTTTTTGAAGTGAGAGTAAATAACATACATGCCCATTGTATACTTAGACAAAAAGAATAGAAAACGTCAAACAAAAATTCCAAAAAGAAGGGACATTCGCTCTTTTATAGATAGTATAGATGTATAAATATTAAATCATGGAATGACAAAAATGGTCTTAGCACTAAAGCATTGTGCATTATCCAGCCTTTTTGTCTATAGTTATCAAGTCGGATTGCTCTGTTGCAGTGAATGCTTTGAATGCTCATCATACGGATCTTCCTTGGGATACTCTTGATATGGTGGACAAAATTTTATATTTAAAAATGTCTTTTAATTATATTAGTTTTTTTATGTAAATAAAACTTTTTCAATGCCTACCCATGTGATGGAAAGGGAGGCCAAGTCTTTTAGTAGGGATTTATGTTGTGAGGATGTTCCTCCTTTCTTTTGTAGGATTTCTGTAATTTTTATGGTATGGTATTACTTAATATTAAGTGTTTTTTAACGAAAAAAAAAATAAACTCTTTATTGAAAATGCTCACAAGTCACATCACAACAAATATATAGACAAAGCTTAATGAACCAAATACTCAAAACCATCAAGACCAACCAAAATATATCAAAACCAACTAGACACCACCATCAAGAAAGAAGCAACAACCTAGGTAAATTAGCATTAAGAGTGTCATCAAGCAAGGCCTTTGCAATTGGCATCCTTCAATAGAAACCACAAATCCACCAAGGACTTCCGCAACAATGAAGGACACAACCCAAAACTAAATCACCTATTAACATGCACAATGAAAGAACACAAAAAGAAACTAAATCACCTATCGACAAGTATAATGAAAGAATACAGAAAGAAACTAAACCTTAATGCACTAAAGCTCGCCTGCGGGATATTAATGGACTCAAGTCAGATTGAAAGCAATGCAAAGACAGTAATTCAGTATATTGCTTCTCTCAAAGATCCCCCCTTAGCGAATTCATACAATAATTGTTGACTACTGTAACTTGTGCTCCTCCTCCTTTTCTCTTTGCACCACACTTATTACATCTCGCTCTTGTAATCGAGTAGCTCACAGGCTAGCTCAATAAGCCATTAAGCATAACAGAGCCATGACTTGGTCCATTTTATCAGACTTCCTACAGTCTATGGTCTCTCTTGATATGTGATTTTCTTGTTGATTGATGAATGGAGTTTGCCTTTCGGGCTTCAAAAAAAAACAAACACATACACACACATCAAAACCCTTGAAAAGCAAGAAACTTCAGCTGAATGGGCTTGGGCCCATACCCATGTGCTATAGAGGAAAGGCTGAGATTAGAGGATGACTCAACTTTGGAGTTCAAAGGAAAGGCTTGAAGAGACGAAGAACAAGGATTTCATGCCAATATTACAAATAGTAGATGACTGCCTCATTTCTTCAAAATCTACACCATTAATTTGTTTTAAAATCAGAGAGTTCGAACAACTTTGTAAAAGCATTGATAATATCCCACATGTAATGATAGCAAGGCCTAGTCATTCAAAATATTTTATTTTAAAATTCAACATTATTCAAATCGTCAACCAAAAACATGCATAGATTATTCAAACCTACATAACCAACCAGATTTTGTTGGTTGATGCCTGGATGGTTGTAACTTTTTCCTCCTCTGGATAAGTCTTCCTAAGAGATTTGAGTCCATTGATAATATCTATAAATTGAGTAAACATGTTGGTAATATATTGATGTGGCCTCATTTTGAACAACTCATGCAATGTACTAATATTCTTATTTTGGACTCCTTTACTTGGTTTTCTCATGGGAAACTTTTAGAGTTGTCTAAATTTCTTAGGTTGTGTAATAGGCAAAGACCTTGTTGAACTCAATCTTTTCTAGTGCATAATAGAGATAATTGATTGCTCTAGAATTCAAGGAGATTTTCCTTTTTTTTTCATCCTTAGACCATTAATTCTTTTACATCCTTTTTGGTTGCCCTATATTGTCCTTTGTTGAGTACTTGTCAAAGCTCATAGTCAAGAAAGATGAGATAGACTCTCATCCTTTTTTTTCCAGTAGTTGTAATTTGAGCCATTGAAGAATGGGGTCTAGAGATGGATTACTCCTTAGTGCAGGAAGTATTTACTTGGGTGGCAGTTATATTTCACCTAGTAATTAAGCTTCTAAGTCTAGTGAAGCTATTTTGATACCACTTGTTAGCCCAGGTAGCCTAACGTAGGGGGGGGGGGGGGTAAATTGGTTTCTACTAATTTCTCCCAATTTAAATTTTTTTAAAACTTAAGAGCTATACATAAAATCAAAGAGAACAATAATGTGAAGTACTTGTGTGACAAAGTATAGCAGTATATATAATAAATATCAACAACAATGAAGAGCAACTACAAGAAAATGGAAAGCATACACAAGAATCATAGAGGTTTATCCAACCTATGCCTACGTCCTCTCCTTAGGCACACCACCTAAGAATTAAAACAACTTAGTTGGATTTCCGTAGTGCTAGTAAAACCTTTACAACTAGTTAGACTTCTTAGGTGCCAACAAGACCTTTAAAACAATTGGACTTTATAGGTGCAAATAAGACCTTTAATTGGATATTCTTATTGGTGTTATTCCAACCTTTCTAATGTTCAATTTTTGAGCACTTAGCAATTATCAACTAGAAATCACTACCAAAGCACAGTAATAATGCCTTTATCTATGTTGATATACAAATACAACACAAATTATTCACATACAAGAATGAGCATAAAAAATGGATTGAATGCACTTGAATAGATTAAAGATTCTTAGAGAGAATCAATAAAGCACAAATAGCTTTTTTAAGCCTTTTTCTCCAAGGATAAAAACTCTTTTTAGCTCATAATCTCTTCAAACAAGGTTTCTTTCTTGCTAATGCTTTCTTTTCACTTTTCACAATATAGCTTAATGCAATTCCTTGAGATTTTCATCTCAAATTCATGTATTTATAGAACGAAACATTTTTAGAGAGGAGAAAACCATTACTATAAATGTTTAGAGCTTGTTCCAAACAAAATCGAAGGCTTACTAGAAAAAGAAAGAACCATTGAGCTTTTAAACAATAAAAAAGATTTTTTTCTTTTGTAAAGTAGTTGGCTGCTTCAATCTTATTAGGAGTAAGTAGTTGACTCATTGTCTTAGGTAGTCAACTGCTTCTATCAATGTTTTGTATTTTAAGGCAAAAAGATAAAGAGCTTTCATTAATGGCATTTAGTTTTTGGTCATGTATGCAATTTCCAATGGAGAACTTCTACCTATAGGTCCATTAATAGGAATAAGTGCTTAGTGAAGAACCCAATACAAAAGGAAAGACTATATATTCAAATGTATACTTAGGCAACACAAGAAGCTACTAAGGATAAAAACCCAATATATGAGTGGGGGATAAAAACAAAAAATTTGGAAAGTGATTTGTTGATTTAGGACACTAAGGGTCCATTTGGTTCATAGTTGGCACCAGAATTAAAATCCCTTGGAATCAGAATCGGGATGGTCTATTTCCATATTCTGTTTGGTTTAGGCAGGAATCAGAATTAGAATTGGAATAAGTTGGAATGGGATTTCATTCTCAAGGGAGGGGGAGGCAATGGTTATTCCCTCAAATAGGGAACACCATTCCAGCAAGAATGGGAATGGGATTCCAATTCCTCCCAACAAAATAGTTGGACCCATTCCAATTTTGATTCTAAACCCCTATTCATGTGAACCAAACCCCATCCTTGGCTAGGATGGGCTAAATTTTATGAGAAAGTGGAGGGCTGCTAACACATTTTGAATTATTGAGTGAAAGGATGACGTGGACTTATGTGAGTGGTTAAAAACCTTCATGACTTAGCTTAATGAGAGGGAGACGAAGGGGTAGTGGAGAAAGGAAAGAAAGTTGAGGAAGCAGGGAAGGGGAATAAAGGTCAATAATTCATAGTATGGAAACAATAAATTATAGTTAACTAAAAATTTATTTATTAAATTAATTACTAATAAATTAAGTTATTATTATTAAGTTAATGTTAATTAATTAATTAAGCTAATTTTTGTTAATTAATTAGTATTTAAGTAATTACTACTAATTAATGAATTAATTAATTACTAATAAAACTGAAAATAAAAGGAGCCTTCTAATGTTCCTTAGCTTTTCATGTTCAGAAGAATATTAACTTTTTTTAAGAAGAGTCCCTAATTAGATTTATAAGTTATTTATTAAATTTCATTAATTTTAAAATTAATTTATCAGTTAAATTAAAATCAACTATAAAAAATTGTGTTTTTATTAATTATTAAATTTTAAATTTTAATGAATTATTTTGATAATTAAAATTTTAATGATTTATATTATTTTTAAATGGGACGCTTGAAATGTATGATTAAAATTTTTAATTAATTAAGCTAATTGATATAAGTTATATTAATTAGATTATGTTATTTTTAAATGAAATATTTTTATTTTTACTAAATTTCATTACTTTTAGTAATTTTATTAATTTAAATGAGAATTAAGTGGATTTTAATTTTTTTCAGTTTCATTTTTGTCTCTTTCTAAAAGCCATCCTCCAAGAAAAGAGAGCCCAAAAAGTATTTTGCCATATGAGAACTCAACATTCCTACATAACCATACCACATAAACTATTAGACTCTATTAGTAGTCTCCAACAGAGTTTCTGCAAGCAAAGTACCAATTGGTTAGTTGGTAAATAAGGTCCCCGGCTGGTTGTAAAGGAGACTTGGGATCTAATATGGGCAGTATTGACCACACTATTAGTGGACAACATGTGGCACACCTTGGAGAGAATTCTCGTTATCTCACAAGACCTTGGGGGTCATCATTGTCCTTTCATATCTTCATCAATGTGAATCCTTTACTACAGGTGTTACGATCTCAACTGAGCCCTCCCCAATGCATTTATGGTAGGGCAATGCTCAACCATGTAGATCATCTACTTTATGGCGCCCAACATGCAGAGCTGTCACAACAACACTCATCGTGCTTACACTAGGGCGACATCTACTATATAAGGGGCCCCATGGCCACAGATACCTCTCTTATGCAATTTTACTACTCTCAACTGCTCTTGCTTCCTTGAGACCTTGGCCTCTTTAAGCCCTTGGCTAATTTCACCGCCATTAGAGTCCTCACCCTTGAGACCACATCCCGGGGATTCTGACGTCTTTTGACAATTCGTAGGTGGGACCCTCGACCTCATTACCTCGAAAGTGATGAAATTTCCCTCTCCCTCATCTTCGACAGCATTAGGATCGAATCCCACCTACAAACTTACACATTAACAAAAAAAAGGGAGAATGACCGATAACCCCAAGGTCAGAATTTGTAGACTCAAAGTACATTTAAGGTAGGTGCCAGCTCGGAATTGATGCCAATTCACAGGCGGTATGGGTGCATAGAGTATGGTTTTTGGACCTTCTGAATGTTTATAGCTTTGCAGTGAGAATCAGAAATCTGCATTAGGCCTGTCTGTACTATTCCGAAAAAAAATAGCATCGCTTTGTTTCTCTATGACCATACATAAGGCTTAGTACTCTTTTATTTTTAACATAGGTGCAAAGTTTTGTCAAAATGATTTACTCTACCAAGATTATTCGACAAAAAACATGACATAAACAATACTCTGATTAATGAATTTAAGATGAATAGATAAAATTACCCTCACCAACAATAATTCTTGAATTAATGAATTTTTGCTAAGCATGTGTCTTGAGAAGGACATTTTTTGTGGGAAAATCTATGTACCAGAAAGACATGGTCAATCACCTTGGCAATGTAAACAACAAAAATAAAGAAATAAAAAAAAACAAAAAATAATAACTAAAGAAGAAGGCGACTTGGGCGGCTTAATTATTTAGATCAATGACAAACACGATGAAGACAACCTATGGGCTTATAGTCAAGGTTCAAAGTAGAGGAAAAGCAAGGTGTATCGGAAAGACAATTTTAAGACACGTATCAGGATATACTTTGGATACACATGGATATGGGCGAAAAAACAAAATACACATAAATATGCTAGGAAACTCAAAATAAATCCTAAAAAATATATTATAAGTTTATATGATTGCAAATATGTCCTTTAAATGTAAAAATCATAATTTAATGGTTTTTATAAAGTGTGAGATATCGGGACACAATTAGTAGCCATTGAAAAATGATGGAATAACTAAAATGTGAAAAAAAAAGCTAAATGTCAATGCATATACATCAATTTTCAAGCAGCCAATATAATTTATCTTAATATTTATTAGTATATAAATTTTAATAATTAATTCTAGAATTTACTAATAAATATCCACCAAGAAAAGAGAAAACTTACTTAAAAATAAGAATGCTTATGAGCATAACAAACAAATGGTTATGGCCTAGTGGTGAACTTGTGATTGTTAAAATTTAGTGACCAAGGTTCAAATCTTGATGGATCATTAATTAATGGAATTAATGAGAGAATTTGAATTAGGTTCTAAAATTCAAATTCAAATTTAAGATTTCCTCAAATTATATGAGTAATTAACTAATTAATGAAAGAGAGGGATATGCAAAATTTTAAACCTTGCTTTTAGTTGGTGCTTTGTTTTAGAGGCTAAACGGGCAAGACTCATTGGCATGTCAAAGCCCCCTATCCCAGGTATGGGTGCAGTATAGAAATAGCATATCAAATGTAGAAAGTGATTGTAGTTAGGTCGAGATGTCTCTTGAAAAAATTTCTATAGAACATCTCTCCAAGAGAATTGAAATGGAAAGTGAAGGGATGTATGGGCTAGGAAGGAGCAAAACAATTTTGCCAAGTTTCCCACCATAATACAATTTTGGCAAGCTTCTTTCTAGATTGAGAGAAATTTATGGAGCTAAATAGGAGATCAAAATTGACCAAGTGGAGTTTTCCATGGCTGCACCTACTCCCCTCCCAAAGTCCCAATGCAACAAATGATGATGAATCTATCGCCACCAAAGAGGAAGATGTATTAGTAGAAGTGGGCATGCCAAGTGCAGTAGGTAGTTTATTCGGGTGTCCATGCTTAGTGGTTTACAGTAAAACAAAGATCTAAGGAACTAAGGAAGTATCCATCCTCCTTGCCTTTCAGGCTTTTCTTTGTTCTCTTCCTATTTTTTGTTTTTCTTTTCTTCTATTTAAAAAACCATCCGACTTTCTTCTTTGCTCTTTTTCTTATCTTGGTTTCTCCATCATGTTTCTATTATCCTAGTTTTTCTTATCTTTTGGATGATCTGGCTGAGACTTGTCGGATATCAAGACGAAATACTTGAAGAAGGTTAATGAGTATCAAGGGAAACAAAAAGAAAAAGAAAAATCACGGCTTGAAAGAGGCCATGAAAGTCCAGAAGAGAGACAAATTTTATAAAACCTTTAATATGAGCAGGAGCGCAGCCTGCCAGACAGATAAAGATACCAGTCTTGGTGCTGGTAGGAAAGTGGAAGATCCCTACATTTTGAATGTGATTGAGGATAGGAAAACATCACAACCTCTCCCGATGATAGTAACTTCAGAAAGAAAAATCTTTGAGGATAAGTTAAACCTTCAGAGCTAAGGTGGGAACTAAGAGTTTGAGTACAACTATAGGGTGCAATTAAGATCGAAAGAGATGAAACTTGTCCTGTTATTGAGATTTCAGTGATTCCTAAGATGTTGATTCAACAACCTAGACCTACTAATCCTTGTGAAGGTAGCCTAAGAGACAAAAAGAAAACTAAACATCTGGTTTGCACATTCCACTGGCCAGTTCTTAGTACCAAGAGAAAGAACACACTCATCCGAAAAGGCTCTCTATGGATGACTCAAATATTGCTCATCTAGTCAATCTTGATGCTCTTGAAAAGAATAGAAACAAAGACAATGTTCGGTGGTCATGGTGCTTGATAGCGAAAATATTGGGTGAGTCAAAATTGACCCAGACCATCACAGAGAAAGCCAAGGATTGGGGAATAAAATGCAAGGCAGACATCTGATCCATTGGTAATGGTCTTTTCTTATTGTAATTCTCATACACTAATGATTAATCTGATTCTGAATGAAGGCCTGTGGATAGTTAATGGAAAGTATTTTGTTACTTTCAAATGGCAAGTTCGTTTTTACAACCAAGCTTGTGGAGGCTAACCTTTGGATCGGGCTACCTAGCCTACCACTGGATTGCTAGTCTAGGGATGATCTTGAGATCATTCTTACAAATGTGGGAAAGGTTTTAAAGTTAGAGAAAATTACACAAATATTGAACAAATGCTCAGAACTGTCTASCCCCATGTGTATGTGTGAGAGAGGGTTGATCTAACTCGGTCGTTTAAGGTGTAAATCCCCCTTACATTAGGAGGACAGGAACATTTCATTAGAGTCTTCTATGAGAATATACAAATATTGAACAAATGCTCAAAACTGTGTACCCCCATCAGTTTCCCATATGGTTACAAATCTAAGGAGAAAGATGCATGATTAAATGGTCATTCATCACCAAAAGAATACCAACAACAAGAGAACTTCAGTGGCTTTTCAACGATCTGGTACAGAAAAACCGAAAGGAGAGATGGACTACCAAAGAAAACAACTGGTCTCAAGCAAGAAATCAGAGGAAATATTGAGCCAGAAACTTAACTAAAACAAGGTACATTAATCCAGAGCACATGACCATTGAACCCATCCAGCTCCAAGTACCCAAGCAGATGTGGGTCGAAAAAAGTAATGCAAGTATGGGATACTTAACAGTTGGTGGATTATCAACAAGCACCAAACAGAAAAATAACAATGCCCAGTCCAACCAAGAAGATAATGAAGATGAAAATGCGAATAGGCACTATGGAGAAGATGAGGATAATTTTGAGGGATTTGAAGAGGAAGGTGAAGAGGACATGGGGGATGAATGGGAAGGCCAAGACCTATAGGAATTCTCCATGACTACCCATGATGACAATGGGCATAACAATATAAACACTATGTTGAATGCAAGTATTTTACATGGTTTTGTACCTTTGTTTATGCCCCGCCAACCGTACTAATCAAAGAAATGTTTGGAAGTGGATCAAGAATATGAGTCCAGATCTCCTAACCACACAAACTCTGTCCATGTTTATCGCAGCCACACTTGGAGAACATCTCAACCTCTGCATAGTATTATGTAGGGGGAGATGTTCCAAATTCATAGGGGGTAGTGTGTTGTGGGTAGACGTGGGCAGGTGATCCGGGTAATGTAATCCATGCATGGTGCCTTATGGGTGACTTTAACACCCCCGGGTATTGTGATAATAAATTAGGGGGTAAGAAAGTAACCCCTAGCTATACTAGAAAGTTAATCGATTCTTGCAATCTAATTGAGATGGATATGAAAGGATTATAATTCACTTGGAAAAACAAAACAACTAAAGGAAAGATTGATTGGGTTTTCTCAAATGATTTAAGGAGAAGCTATTATCCTAATGCTTCCCTTATTAACCTCTTTGTATCTGCTGATTCAATGAATCAATCCATTAGTGTTGTTGTCACTGATGAAGAAATTTTTTCCACCCTCCTCTCCATGAAAGAGCTCAAAGCTCCGAAACATGATGGCCTTAATGCTCTATTTTAAAAAACAAAAGATATATTGGCCAATAATTGGTGACACAATCTATAACATTGCAAAGGCCTTCTTCCACTCAGGCAAAATGAACAGGATCTTGAGCAAAACATTTATTATGTTCATCCCAAAAATTCCAACTCGGAAACAAACAATTAGTCTATGCAATGTTATCTACAAGATTATTTCAAATATTCTAGTTAACAAAATTAATCCATTATTGGATGACATTATTTCTCCATTAAAGAATGATTTTGTCCCTAATAGACAAATCAATAACAATATCCTCATAGCTCACGAAATGTTCCACACTATGCGGAGGAAAAAAGGCAAAACAGGTATAATGGCCTATAAAACTGATATGGAGAAGGCTTATGGTATGCTACAGTGGAATTTCATTGAAAAAAATCCATAAAGATTTGGGTTCCATAAAAAATGGATTGATTGGGTCATGGAGTGCATTAAATCAGTCTCTTATCAAATCCTAATTAATGGCATTCTTTCAAGTGATATTACTCCTGCTCAAGGTATCGGACAAGGAGATCCCCTTTCCCCTTACATTTTTGTGCTTTGTGCAGAGGCCCTCACAAAGAACCTTGAGAGGGAAGTAGTGACTCTAAATAATCCTATTGTTGTAAGGCCTCCAAGAATGGACCATCCATTCCCATTCATCAATTTGCAAATGACAATCTCATTTTTGCAAAAACTATATCTTGTTTTGCCTCAAAATAAAAGAAATTCTGGAAAATTTCGCTAGAGCTTATGGGCAAGCCCCAAACTTTGCAAATTAATGTTCTCCAGAAAATCCATCACAGACTGCAAAAAGTCTTATCAAGAATTATTCGAATTCCTCTAGAGACAAAAAAAATGGCTTATATTTAGGTGCTACAATTTTTAATAACAAATTCAATAAAGAGACTTTCAATTTTTTAGGAAGAAAATCAGAAATTCAGTGGGAAATTAAATTGTTGGAAAAATAGAGAAAGAGAGAGAATAGCCCTCGTAAAAGCTTCAATCAGCACGATGCCTCAATATATCATGAGGTCTTTTAACATTCCAAAGGGTGTGATTGATGTGATAACTAGGAAAAAAAGAGATTTGCTATGAACAAGTAACAGTGAATGGAAACCCCTTCATCTAGTAAATTGGGATCAGGTTTGCACCTCAAAGAAGGGTCTTCTAGGTTTAAAAAATCTTGGATGGGTTAATGATGCTTGTATAGCCAAGATTGGTTAGAAAATCCTTAATGAGAAGGAAAACCCGTGGGTCCAAGCTGTGTCTAGGAAATATTTAAGGAGAGAAAACTTCTGGGAAATTAAAAAGAAAAAAGACCAATCTTGGGCTTGGAGGTGTTGGGTGGGAAGCCGACAATAGTAAAGAAATAAATTTTTTTTACTGATGATTCCCTAATTAGCAGTTGCGTACTTGCGTGAACACGAATTCCATATCTAACTCTAATTTGAAAGTTAGTGATGTCATTGATATAGAGAGAAGAATTTGGAAAGAAGCAGTAATTCTAACTTTGGTTCTTGCTCAAGTTTGGAAGAAGATTAGAACCATTTTCATTCCTTGTATACCCAAGGAGGACAGACCATTTGGGAGGTTAAAGTTTATAATATTAAATTCATTTTGTTAATACTAATAATATTTTAATAATTTTTATTTTAATTTGCTTTTACTATTACAATCCAAATTCGATTCCAATCGGACAAAAGGAAATCCTATTCAAACTTGAATATAACAAACTAAATTTGGACCTAGCTATATCCCATCCGATTTGATCTGTTTGCAGCCCTCTTAGTGTTTAGTGGTTAGATCACGGATGTAAAACAGGTCGGGTTACTTTCTAATACCTCAGGCATAGTAGCATGGCCCAAGCCCAATCCAATCTAAGATAGTCAAATATTATATTGGGCTGGGCCTATGTTTGGAAATTGGGCTTGATCTTGGGCCCAGTCCAGGCTCAAACCTATAGCTATAGGCACACAAGTCTTAGGTTTGGGACAAACCTGGACCAGCCCACCCAAGTTGCACCCTAAAACATTTCATTAAAATAAACTTATAAGCCTCTACAAAGTTTAGATGAACTCAAATTATTGACCACTCAATTTGTTGGGTCGTGCTCGTGTGCAATGCATATCAACAGTTCAAGCTGAGTCAGATCCTGATCCTTATCAGTTCTCAGATCATATTCAGACAGGTCACTTTCTTTTTTTGGAAAAAGACAGGTCACATCCAAATTATATAATTGATTTCTAGCGATGAAACGTTAATTCTGAATTGAGATTGAATCCAATCAACAAATTTAAATCGATATGTTTAGGACAAAACATGGAATTTTATATTTTGACCATTATTCACGATGAAATATCGGAGGGAATTCTTCTGCATAATTACATTGTGTTATTTTTTTATCATTATTCATGGAATTACTCTGTTCTGCATTTTTGAGTGTTAAAGAGTGTCAAAATTACACATCCTCCTCCCAATTGTCACAAGGAAGAATAGCCACAGAGTGTTTTACTAATGCTGTTTCCTTCATCTTCTAATCTGCATAATTAAAATCAATAAGAAAATAAAAATATGAGAAAGGTGAGCTGGCTGTCGCAAATTGCACTTCAGTGAATTACTGAATTGAGAATTGAATTACCTTCCATTTTCTTGGACATCTTTTCCATCAGAACTGACTATTTTGGGCACTTGTAATTCATCAGAACCACTCGGTTTATCTATGAGAAGTCCTGATAGACTTTTGCAGAACTGGTAATCATGATCAAGTTAATAACTAAGTACACTGATTCACAAAATTTCAGCTTGAGCAATTGATTTTTACCTCTTTATACATCCTTGGATCCCCTACAAACTTTGATATTTCTACCACACAATGCATGGGAGTTACTTGAATTACCTGATTTTTGACAAATTTCATGTTAAGACAACCATGAGAAGCTGCTTTTCTAGATTACAGACCATGAAATAGTTACCTCTGCTGATAGGTTGAAACAGATTCTAGAAAATCTGGTCATCTTGTGTTTCTGATATATTAGCACCTGGTAAGATTAAAAGGATAGTATTGGTAGTAAGTACTTGGGAAATTTCCTTGCAAGACAGGGAGAACCTAGAAACTTACCTTTGAATTATTCATTCTTTCAACTGATAGACTTGCATCCTTTGCAGCATCCTTGATTTTTTCTATGGTCTCATGAATTGGATGTCTGGAACCAAGCCTTGTTTTCTTTTTGTTGTCATCCTTAATGTGGCAAAGGATTTGAAGATACTTAGGAATTGATGGGAAAAGCATGTAAATAGTTGAACAAGTATCAGAATTTTGGGGTTACCTGCTGTTCTTCAAAGAGACCAGACAAATCAAGGTCATTAGACATTGCTATCAGTAGGAAAGCATTGATGAAACTCGATGATTTGGATACGCCTACTTCAGTGGACTTTCTCTGCATCAATTTTAGATTTCTTGAACCATTGACAAACACCCATGTTGTCAGTTCATTGAATGAAACATCTTCTACAGGTCAATAAAATTGCCCTTACCTCCATTTCATTAATTGCAGTATTGGTGGCCTCCAAAGTAATGTCTACATTGCAGTTTATCCCTATAAAAGGCTCGTAGTTTATTTGAAACCATTCATCTTCAACAATCTCTGCTATTGTGATCCTCTATAGTGAGAAAAGAGAAAATCAATTCATGGTTTCTGTTAATGGGAGGAATTATTTAGGACTTTGAGAGTTTACCCTTCTTTCCAGTGGTTCAAGAATCCTGGAAATTAGTTTCTTTTGGCTCCCTGTAAACCACTCTGGACACTTGTACTCTGCTCTCGATATCTTTGCACAAACACAGGTGTCAGTAAAATGAAGTTAATCATGTAGAATTGGAGTATCTTATCTCATAGAAACATACCATCCTAGACAAGTTCATTAGGTTAATATCATCAAAGGGCAGATAACCAGCAAGTAGTTCAAAAAGGATTACTCCACAAGACCAAACATCTGCAGCTGCTCCATCGTAATTCTTATTAGTAATTACCTGATAACAAAAAAGCAGAACACCTCAGATTGAGAATCTACTTTTTCCACTAAAATCTCTTAGTCTTAAACAGGGTGAAAACTTTTCTTACCTCAGGAGATGCATAGCATGGGGAACCACAAATAGTAGATAGGAGATCTCCAGGCTGTTATTCCATCAGGATTTGATCAAATCCTCTATAAGCTTAAGTGTAATATAAGTGAAAAATATAATTCTATTAAAGCAAAAGTTTTTTCAGACCTTTCTCAATGCACTGAGCCCAAAGTCAGAAACTTTCAAATTTCCTTTGCCATCTATTAGTAGGTTCTCAGGCTGTCAAACAGGCACCAAGTAAATGCCAACTTAGCTGTGGTACAGAACAGTGATAGGAGAGGAAAAGGATGAAAGTTACATTTCAGCTACAATCTGGAAAGAATTTACCTTCAGATCTCTATGATAAACACCTCTACTGTGGCAGTACTCTACTGCATCAATTAATTGCTGAAAGTATTTCCTTGCTTCTTGTTCAGTCATCCTCTTTAGGTAAGACTGGCGGATATTGGAGACTTAAGATTTAGAATCAATAATGAAGAAACCAAGGAATCATTTCCAGAGTAAAGAACTGGATAAATAAACCCACCAACTTGTTCGAGAGTTGCCCCCCGGAGATATATTCCATTACAATGTAAATCTTTGTCTTAGTTGCAATGACCTGTAATTCAAGATCAGAAAAAGATACCAAATTACAAGAACAGAAAATCAACACCCGAAATATCATAACCAGAAACTTTTGCAGCTCCATTCCAAGAAATTCCAGACAAACCTCATATATTCGAACAATATTAGGATGATTCAGAAGCCTCATTGTACTTATCTCTCTCTTAACCTGACAATTAAGAAATTAAACTTCATGGGTCAGGAAGATGTAATGAGACTCAAAACCAGTTGAAGAAATCTTTTTCAGTTGGCACCTTACAATGACTAGAAACTTGAGTGGGCTAATAACTCACCTGATCCATTAGCTTGTATTGCATGACCATCTTCTTGTCAATGATCTTGACTGCAACATACTGGCCAGTGCTGGTGTCCAGTGCCAACTTTACCTTGGCAAAGGTTCCCTGTCCAATGGACTCACTAAGTTGGTATTTCCCAATTTTGGTTGACAAGCCCATTTTCTTCACTGGAACTAATAAATATAATATCCTATCCTCTTTCTTGTTATTTGCTCTTTGAAGACATGGAAGAAGAATAACTTTGAAGGGTCCCTTTTATTGCCCTTCTGGGAATGCCCCCCTTCTAGGAAGTCATTCACACTGACTTTTCTGTTGGGTGTTAACTATTTAAGGAGGGTGTCATTCACGAGAGGAAGGATGACTGGTAGTTAGTTGTTTGAATGGAAAGTAGTCTTTCGCTCTCTCTCTCTCTCTCCACATAATTTGGCATGTGGATAATTTCTACTTCTGAAAATACATAATGAGAAACCATGCCAGAGTCGTATTTGGGTAGTTCATCAGCTTTGAAGGGACCTAATGCAAAATTAAAGAGACTGAGAGGACAAAGATTGGCGGGAAAAGTGATGATCCAGTTTTACAACAATTAGATTATTTTTGTTGTTCCCACAGAGTCCGAATCTCTGTGGGAATCCTTTGAGACTTGCCGCCTTTGGACTCCAAACGAAAACTTCATTAATTAAACGAAGGTGTTATCCACCATTAATGCTCTCCTGAAGCATTCTCAGACATGGAGGATGAGGGCCGGGGTTAGATCTCCCGATGTTTGAAGGGATAGGAACAATTCCAATAGTTACCTCCCCATTCTTCTTCATTTTCCAATGAAACCTAGGTTCTCTTAGAATCCAGTACTAAAGTTCAGGCCTACTCCGTAGCTAGGATGGGAAATGGTGGTGCTTCGACAGATTCTATATATATGGCGATGATTGCATCATTTTCCCTTCAAGCAAACGCAAAGGACTGCATAGGATTATCAACACCAAGGGAAAGTAAAATCAGAACCAAATCCTTCATCATCATCATCATGGTATAGTGTTGATATCGAGGACCCAACATCTCAGCAACAGTCGTTCAACTCTCGACTATTAGTTGCAGAGCACATTCTGAAACATTTAAAATCTTACAACCGCCTTTTTTTCTTCATTCGTATTTCTATAGATGGAGAGTTTGGTCATTCTGCTCCTTTATTACAGTTGTAGCAACTCTGTTCTTGTCGGTTTTGTACTGGTGGGTGCCCATGGGCGTTGAAGGCTATGGCAAGAGAAGTTGGACCAATCTGATTCTTCTATTCAAAATAAGAAGGCCTATGATTAGATATTGAATCCCTTAAAAGATTTGGAAAAAAAATGGAAAAATACGGATTTGTTCAATGCAGATTTCTGATTTACACTGCAGGGCTATAAACATTCAAATGGACCGATATCCACTCTATGCATCCACACTCACCCGTGAATTGGCATCAATTTCAAGCTGGTACCTACCCCGATCATACATTGAACCTACAAATTCTGACACTGGGGGTATCGGTCATTCTCCCAAAAAAAAATTGAATCACCCCATCCATATTTCCAAGAATCCCACAAATTTAAAGAACTAAACAAGTGGATTTTCTAGGTCTTATGCTGTTATGCAATCGTTAATGATGAATATCATTAGGCTTTAATTTAGAGCCTAAGAGACTTGGGTTTCCTCTATTTTCTTCACTTTAATTTCTTTTTTAAATTTTAAAAACAAAAATACTAGTTAACGGAAGTTTTACCTAAAAGACTTGGGTTTCCTCCACACATCGGAGCAGGGTGTCCATGTGAACACCACCAGACGTGTTAATTTCTGATTGGAAGGGCACCCCACCCCCACCCACACCATTTTGAGTGCAGGAGATCCAGACTCCCCTAGACAAATGGTTTTGAAAATTGAACGGGACTGGACAGTTGGATCGGTTGACCTGGGAAGCAGTTATGCAATCGGTTTTGTTTCAACCTAAAACCACTTCAGTACCAAAAACCATTGATTTGGTCAGGGATTTATTGACCCGGGTGGTTGATCCATCAACTTAGATAATGGTTTTTGACTACTTTTTATTTTTATTATTTTTTTTTACGTTCTTCTTTATTTTTAAATCAGAACAAGTTGTTCATTCAAACCAGATGATCAGATCATTCGACTCAAAAATCGGTTCTCAAAATGGTTTCGTATCCAATCCGATCTTTAAAACCTTGCCCTAGACAACAGTACGAAACACAGCCAAATGGTCCATGGCTGGCATTCCAATCAAAAGTAATTAATTAGAACCTTCTGGTTTTAATCTCGAAAAATGGTTTAGAAACCTAGCTATTAAGGTGTATGATCTCACTCCTTCCTGTTCCAATTTGTCTTATTAGTGGCCCATGGTGCTTTTTTTTTAGGTAGCACGTCCCCAAGAATTAAGAGATAAAATTTAAAGCTCTAGGATACATGAATGAGCATAATTGGCGAGCCAATCCGCAGACGCAGCCTTGTTGCTTTCACGATAAACATGACAATACTTGACCTTCCAATATTTCGACTAGCAACCTGCAACCTTCAATGATGGATTTCAAGACTCTGGATCTTTTGCCCACCTTCACGCCTACCCACAATACATTACCTTTCATGAATTGGAAACATTTCTCTTGCATAATACTATGCAGAGGATGAGATGTTCTCTATATATGATTGAGATAAATGTGGATAGAATTATCGTGAACAAAAGATCCAGACTCGAATTTCAATCTCTAAGAGTGCTCTACCCTACTCTTATGCAGTCAATATGTAACTAATTTAGACTCATCATCTATGATGATGTCTTTGTTGGAGAAGTTAATTAGCAACATTGAGAGATTCAAGCGCAGCCCACGTTTTAGCAAGATTAATAGAGGAGGTTCTACTTTTATATGCCTTACATTCCAGGACTTGACCTTTGAAATCCCTAGCTAAGCAAGCAATTGTCCACTGACCATTGATGCATGAGGCATCAAAATTAATCTTAATTTAGTTTTGATCTAACAGGAACATACTGATTAACCTTTTCTTTGTTTTGATCTAATTCTATGTTTGATATGAATTCCATAAAGGCATTTTTCGCTCTTCCAATGATAATAGCTGGAGGGGTTCTTTCACAGGAACCATAACAGAAAAGCAAATTTTTCTTGAACTAACAGTCCATTTAAGCTGCTAACCGAACTCTTCCACCGATATTCATTATTGTGATACTATTCTCTTGGCTCCACTTATTGAAATCACTCGTCATGGCCCAGACTTGTTTTGCCAAGGTACAATTCACGAATATGTGACTTGTATCCTCTTCTTCTTCACCTCAAATACTGCACATTCCATCGATATCAAAGCCCCTATCAACAAGCCTTCTTTTAGTAGGGAGTTTATCATTCAATAGCAAGTACATGAAGGTTTTAATTTTGGGGGGGATTTTCAGAACCCACACTTTATTAATTTCAGTCACAATTCTATTGTTATTGTCATTCAGATTCATCTTGCAGGCCTCAATATAGGCTGATTTTATCGAAAAGCTTCCGTTCGGGTTGGACCTCCAAACTAGTTTGTCCTCACAATCTCCTAAAGGAATAAACAACACTTTAATTTTCTCCCATGCTGCCATGGGAACAAGATGTTTAATGATGCTTTCTTTCCAAACTTTCCTCTCCATGTCAATAACTTCCAGGTCCGGGTTAGTAATTTGGTTAGGACCAACTACTTTGATCAGAGGCTCCTCATCAGCCCATTTGTTAGTCCAGATGTTAGTGGAGTCTCCGTTCTCAATTATCTAACCTGATCCTCTCTTAAGGAGCTCCCTGCCTCTCCAAGCCCAAGATTAATTTTTCTTCGGATTTATGTCCCATAGGTAGACCTGTTCATGGGCCGGGTGGCCTGACGGGCCGGTCCAGCCCAGCTCGACCCCTGGACGGGCTTGAACAGGCTTTTTGGCCCGTGGGCTTAACCTCAGGCCAAAAAATCCGGCCCACATAAAATTTGAGCCGAGCTTGGGCTTTGTCAAAATAGCCCGGCCTGACCTATAGTTAAACCTAAGTAAACCCGGCCCGACCTATAGTTAAACCTAAGTAAAAACCTTATGTGATGTCCATTTGAATAAATTTTTTGATTTGAGAAGGTTGTTGATTCACTTGTAGGCCCATTGTTCATTTAAATAGGGAAAAAAACATCTGAATTAAAATAGATAATGTCTATTTGAATAGGGAAAATTTTGAATTTCTTTTATTAGGTCGGGCTTCGGGCTCGGGCTCGGGCCCAAGTTGTAGGCCCGTTGATCGGGCCGGGCTCGGGCTCGGGCCTAACATTTTTCTGTTAATAAAGAGTCAAAGCCCGGCCTGGCCCATGAACAGGTCTACCCATAGGTTCTCTCTACCCAAATATTCTTTCCTACTACTTGAATCCCGATGCAGTACAGGATTCGGACTAACTGAGTAAATATTTATAAATTTGGTTTTCGAAGACCAATCTTAGTATATATAGGGAGATGATGATACAGCACAGAATGAAGTTAATAAGTTCTATGCAAGTTGGGACCATTCCAAGACACATAAAAAGCAGAAATGACACCACCGACTCAATTTAGTAAATATTTACTGATATAGCACCATCACAGAATTTCTATCTTAGTTCGTTTTTATCAAGTTGGCGTCATCATAGAGTTTCTATCTTAATTCGTAATTACCAAGTTAGCGTTATTGTAAGATTTCGAATTTATATTCAATTAGGACTTTCCTTTTGAAGGGTTTTAGTAGGATTCTATTATGGAGTGTTTTCTTAGATTAAGATTGCTTAATTAAGACTTTATTTTTAAGGAGTTTTAGTAGGATTATATTATGGAGTGTTTTCAGATTAGGAATAGGAGTCATAAGGGTGTATGCCTATATAAAGAGTAGATAGGAAAAGGCTAAGATAGTTTTTAATATTGAATTTTCTCTTAATTATTCAATGAATAATTCTTCTTATTGGTAGTTTGACTTCTGCTCTTTTCTTTGAAGCTTTTCTCATTGTGTTTCATTTTCGTACTATGCCAAACCCACAAGTTTTCTTTCTCATTCAAAATTTTCCATCTGAGTTTTTCCAAACATGCCTCATTCATCCAAAATAAATTCTTAAGACCTAAGCCACCCCTATGCTTGGTAGAATAAACTGGGTCCAATTGATAAATTGAAGAGGCTTCTTGTCTTTGTTATTGGACCACAGGAAGCCTATCTGTTTTCTTTCCAAGTCTTGAATGATCCCCTTTGGAATTCTGAATGATCTCATGATATATTGAGGAATCATGTTGGATGAGGATTGAATAAGGGTAAGTCTACCATTGAGAAAAAGAGAACTCTTTTTCCACTCAGCCAGTTTCCTATTCATTTTCTCACCCAAGAAATTGAATGTATTCTTGTCAAGTCTATTACTAAAAACAGGTGCCCTTAAGTAAAGGCAATTTCTTAGATCTAAGGGAATTCAAAGCATTCTAGCCATTATTTTTTTTGGGTAAATTACAAACACCCCCTGTATTATGGGGTCTTTGACAAAGACCTCCTATATTTTGTTTTGCGACAAAGACCCCCTTGTACTATGATCGTGAGACAAAGACCCCCTTCCATTAGTCTTCCGTTGAAGTCCACCGTTACAATATTTTTTAATCCCCATACTACCCTTCATTGTTCATCTTCCCTGACTTCATATACACGAACAGTAGCAGCAAGTTGTTGTAGCGGCTGAAGTCCTCCCTATCTCTCCCCCAATCTCTCTTCTTCCGCCACCTTCCCAACCTTGCGAGGATTGCAGCAAGGCTGGCTCTTGAGTCTTGATGCCAAGCGCAATAACAGAGCTCTTGCCACACCCACTTGAACCAACAAGGGCGAGTGTTTTTCCCGCTTGGGCACGTAAGCTAAGGTCTCGGAAGACTTGCACGTCTGCTAAATCAACATGCTTGAACTCAACTTCCCCTTTTAGGCTGTCCGATGCCCGGTGCAGGTGTAGAATCAGGGTCATCTGGTTCAATTTCTGTCTTACCATCAAGGAGGTCAAAGACTGAGCTCATGGCACGACCACCCTTGATGAAGTCAGGAGCGAGAGTGAGCGTCTCAGCCACACCATTAGCAGACACCATGAGGACTGATGTGGCGTAATTCAGTTACTCCCTACTGGATATGATCTGGCTGCCAACAATGACAAAAACTGGGTTCCTGAAAGAGATGAGTCAGAGATCCCGGGGTGGCTCACCCAGTGTGGACACTCCGATGGCTAAGTTAGAACACAGTGGTAGTAGAGAGCTTGAAGATGATAACAGTGAGAGAGCTAGAGAGCAAAGATTACACACAACAACAATAATAGTACAT